>CM024632.1:115000-135000 GCA_014182575.1 Eucalyptus decipiens | reverse complement strand
CAAAAGAAACCCAATTCAATTATTTGGATTAAGAAAAATAGATGAATTGAGTGAAACTAAAAAAGAAAAAAATGGGGTAATCAGTAATGGGATGATTAATGAATCGTCCATTCAAATTCGATTTATGGATTTGACAGATTCTTCATTGACAGAAAAAAAAATGAAAGATCTGGATGATAGAACCAGCACAATCAGGAATCAAATAGAAAAAATTACAAAAGATAATAAAAAAGGATTTTTAACTCCGGAAATCAATATAAATATTAGTTCTAATAAAATAAGTTATCCCACTAAACTATTAGCATCAATAAAAAATATTTGGCAGAAATTAAAGAAATTCAAAAGAATAAATGTTCGATTAATCCGTAAATCATATTCTTTTTTTCAAATTTTTAATTGAAAGGATATACATAGATATACTTATCTGTATCATTAATAGTCCGAGGATCACTACACAACTTTTTTTTGATAATTCAACAAAAATGATCGATAAATACATTTACAATAATGAAACAAATAAAGAAAAAATAGCTAAAACAAATAAAAATACAATTCGTTTTATTTGGACTAAAAAAAAATCAATTTATGATATTAGTAAAAAAAATTCAAAGATTTTATTATCCTCCTTCTCACAAGCATATGTATTTTACCAATTATATCAAACGCAATCTTGTAATTTGTATAAGTTAAGATATGTCCTTCAATATCACGGAACATCTTTTTTTCTTAAGAATGAAATAAAGGATTATTTTGAAACACAAGGAATTTTTTATCCTGAATTAAAACATAAAAATATTTTGAATTCGGAAATGATTCAATGGAAAAACTGGTTAAGGGGTCATTATCAATATGATTTATCTCCGATTAGATGGTATCTATTAGTACCACACAAATGGCGAAATAGATTCAATCAAACACGTATAGTGCAAAATAAAGATTTAAACAAAAGGCATTCAGATGAAAAAGATCGATTAATATTAATTAATTACAAAAAATTAAATGATTTTGAATTAAATTCATTATCAAATTCAAAATATAACCTTCAAAAATACTATGGATATGACCTTTTCTCATATAAATCGATTAATTATGAAAATAAGAAGGATTCACATATTTATGTATCACCATTACGTTTAAATAATAAACAAGAGATTTCTTATAATTACAACAAGATATATAAAAAAGGTAAATTAATTAATATGCCAGGAGGTATTATCCCTATTAATTTAGAAGATGATGATATTCTCAATCTAGATAAATTTACAGATAGAAAATATTTGGATTGGAGAATTTTCGATTTTTGTCTTCGAAATAAAGTCAATATTGAGTCCTGGATTGATATCGATACCAATGGTAATAAAAATACTAAGACTGGGTTTAATAATTATCAAATAATTGATAAAATGGATCAAAAAGGTCTTTTTTTTCTTAAAATTTCCCAAAATGGAGGAATTGGAATTATGGCATCCAAAAAAAAAGATCTTTTTGATTGTTGAAAAAAATATAGAACTTATAAAAAATTGAAATTAAAAAAAAACAAAAAGGAATAAATTAATAAAAAAATTAATACAAACAATAAATACAATAAGAGATAAGAAGAGATGCGACCGCCCCCTACATATTTGATACCTTCTCCGAAAAAGAAACTTGTAAGACCGAAACCATTCGTAATTCCATCAATTACTCGTCTATCCAAAAAATGAATTAGTTCAGCTAGTCCTCTTATACCCTGAGTTAAGGATATTGTATAAAAAGCATCTATGTAACCACGATTATATGACCAATCATATATCCCATTTCTTATTCTGTCCCCTAAAATTCTATTAGGACCTCTTTTAGAAAACGAATTTAGTAAGTTCAAATTTTGTAAAGATGAATAAATAGGCTTATATAAAAAAGACGCTATAAATATTCCGAAAAAAGCTATACTGACAGAAAAACTTGCATTTGTCACAAATTCATACCAATCCACCGAATTATTTGAATTCGGATGTAAAAGGTTTATAGACGGATTTAACAATTTAGATAATATATCCAAATGAATTTCTTCTTGATTAAAAGAAAAGGGAATTCCTACGAACCCAACAAACAAAGTAAATAGCACTAATATAACCATAGAAAATAACATGGTATTGTCCGATTCATGAGGATAAGAGAAAGTATTTTTAGTGACAAAATTAGTAATAGTAATAAAAGGGCGTATCCTGTTTTTTCCATTACCATCAATTTGATATGTCTTATTCGAAAAAAAAGAAGCCCTTTCATTATTATTCATTGTCAATAAACTTAATAAACAAAAATGATTTTTAATCGTTTTTGGCACTTCTTTTCCCCATAGAGATATTGAATAGCAGGAACTACTTTTTTGACCATTGTAATTTTGAAAATGAACATTGAAATGTCCCTCAAAAGTAAGTAAATAGATTCGAAACATATAAAATGCGGTTAATCCTGCTGTGGAACAAGCTATTATTGCGAAAATAGGTGAATACAACCAACTATCATTAAGAATTTCATCTTTGGACCAAAAACAAGCAAGGGGGGGAATACCACAAAGAGAAAGTGTACCTACTAAAAAAGCAGTTTTTGTAATTGGTACATGCTTTTTTAAACCTCCCATAAGAACCATATTCTGACTTTTATCTGGAGAATATCCAACAATAGCTTCCATTGAATGAATAATTGATCCGGATCCTAAAAACAACAATGCTTTTGAATAAGCATGAGTAATCAAATGAAATAAAGCGGCTCGATAAGACCCCATACCTAGAGCTAACATCATATAACCCAATTGAGACATTGTAGAATAAGCTAAACCTCTTTTAATATCTTTTTGAGCAAGAGCTAAAGTAGCTCCTAATAATACTGTTATTATACCTATTAAAGATATGAAATTCATTATGTAAGGTATGAGTATAAAAAGAGGAAGAAGTCGAGCTACAAGAAAAATGCCCGCTGCTACCATAGTAGCGGCATGTATAAGAGCCGAAATGGGAGTAGGGCCTTCCATGGCATCAGGTAACCATACATGAAGGGGGAATTGTGCCGATTTCGCAACTGCACCTGCAAATAAAAGAAAGACACACAAAGTAAGAAATAAAAAAGGAACCTCATTATTATAAATCAAGTTATTCAATATTTGGAACAAATCCCGAAATTCAAAACTACCGGTTATCCAATAAAGACCTAAAATTCCTAATAATAAACCAAAATCGCCTACACGATTCGTTACAAACGCTTTTTGACAAGCAGTCGCCGCACTAGGTCGTGTGAACCAAAAACCTATTAATAGATAAGAACACATTCCAACTAATTCCCAAAAAATATAAATTTGTATCAAATTCGAACTAGTAACTAATCCCAACATGGAAGTATTGAAAAAACTCATATAAGCAAAAAATATCAAATATCCTTGATCATGAGACATATAATTGTCACTATAAAAAAGAACCAAAATTCCGACAGTAGTAATTAATATTAACATAATAGAAGTAAGTGGATCTATTAAGTGACCGAACTCTAAAGAAAAATCATTATTAATGGTCCAAGACCATACATATTGATAGATAAAACTTCTATTTATTTGCTGAATAGATAGATAGACCGAAAGTATCATAACTATACTTAACAAGAAAATACTAGGAAAAGCCCACATACGGCGAAGATTTTTTGTTGCCGTTGGAAAAAGTAGAAGTCCCACTCCTATTAACATAGGAACTGGAAGTGGAATGAAGGGGATAATCCATGAATATTGATATGTATATTCCATAAAAAAACCTTTTTATTTTTAATTAATTCTTTATAATTCACCGGCTCTTATATCTTTTTATAGGTTCAATAAAAAATCAAGATATGGAATACTTAAATAGAATTTTCTATTCCTAATTATTCTGAATCTTTCTTCTTTAACCAATATTTCAAATATTCAAATCAAGAAGTTAGAATTGGTCAAATGATATGAATATGATCAAGTTACTATTTATATTTAAAATGAAATAAGACAATAATTCATTTTATTAATATTGAATATTAAGTAAAATTTTTATGAAAATGAAGAAAAAAATTCAATTATTATTACGTATTACGATAATTTATATGCATAGAGCAAATAACTACACCAAAATCGAGTAGTTAATACATTACTTTATTTTGATAGAAATAATAGGATGGTCCATACCAAAACGGTCGCAATAAAAAAAAGAACTCGTTTTTTTTATTAGTTCGTTTATTCATAATCATTAACTAATTCATGATAGAACTGATTATACTCCATTCGAATAAAAGATATTTTTTTTCTTTGTAGAAAACGCTAGAATATCCCACACTTTTCTTTCAATACCAGGGAGAAGAAATAGAATTAAAAGAAAAGACGAAATTACTAAGATAACTTTTAGAAAATCATGTATTCTTTGATTAACTACTAGTTTAATTCAAATTTTTAAATCCAAAAAATGTGTACTCGTTCTTTTCTTTTGAGTTTGACCAACTAATAAAAAACTAAAGTAATTTCAGTAATTTGGAATTTGTTAGGTAAGGATTGGTTTTTTTTGAACTTTTCGGTGTATTTTGTTACATGTATAAATATAGCACGACAAAAATAGACAGAGATATAAAAAAAAGAAAAAATGGAATTGTTTGACCAATAGATGTCTTTCACATTCAACTAGAGAAATGAATAACTTTTTTTCAAATTTTTAATGGCAGTTCCAAAAAAAAGTACTTCTATATCAAAAAAACGTATTCGTAAAAACATTTGGAAAAAGAAGGTATATCGGGCAGCGTTGAAAGCTTTTTCCTTAGCGAAGTCTCTTTCTACCGGGAATTCAAAAAGTTTTTTTGTACGACAATGAAATAGTCAAACACTAGATTAACTAATCTTAATCTGAAAATGGTACTTTTTTTTTTTTAAAAAAAAAAAAGATACAAGGTTTCACTTTTTTTTGAATATGTTTTATCCGGTGGGGATTCTTATTTTCCTCATCGGTACAATTATCTGTCATATCATCATAATAAATAATAAAATTACAAAAAAAGTTTTTTCTTAGACAAAATGTTCAGTTCAGTCCAATATCGAATTAGTTTTCGAAATCCTAAATAAAATTCTTTACATGACGAAAAACCAACCTAAGGCCTAAGGGTTAATATAAAGCTCTACAAATAGTTAAATAAAAAAATTTTGAATGTCACACTGGACTGTGATCCATAAAAAGACTTTTTTTGTTCATTGATAAAAAAAGTGCATCTTCGATTTATAAAATCAGATAAATGAGAAATGAATTTTAAAATGAAAAAATGAAATGATAATAAAGATTTTTATGGGGAACGCTTCAATCCATATTGAAACGAAACAAGTTTTTTCTCATCACTTTGAATGAAAATGAAAAAAAAAAATATTGAATTGACTCCTTCAATCTCGACGATTAAATAATAATAGATTATTATTATTTCGAGTACGCCGCTATGGTGAAATCGGTAGACACGCTGCTCTTAGGAAGCAGTGCTAGAGCATCTCGGTTCGAGTCCGAGTGGCGGCATGGCATCTTCTAAAACAAATGGAATAAGTCCTATAATAAATTTAAAACAAATGGAATAAGTCCTATAATAAATTCAATTCCTGATTTCAATTCCGTAGAATTGGTTTACCCCACTTTTTCATTTTAATAAAAAAAAAATTATGATATTTTCCACCTTAGAACATATATTAACTCATATATCCTTTTCGATCATTTCAATAGTAATTACGATTTTTTTGATAAGCTTATCGGTCGATGAAATCGTAGGACTATATGATTCGTCAGAAAAAGGCATGATAGCTACTTTTTTCTGTATAACAGGCTTATTAGTCACTCGTTGGATTTATTCGGGACATTTCCCGTTAAGTGATTTATATGAATCATTAATTTTTCTTTCATGGAGTTTCTCCGTTATTCATATGGTTCCGTATTTTAAAAAACATAAAAATTATTTAAGCACAATAACCGCGCCAAGTACTATTTTTACCCAAGGCTTTGCTACTTCGGGTCTTTTAACTGAAATGCATCAATCCGAAATAGTAGTACCTGCTCTCCAATCCCAATGGTTAATGATGCATGTAAGTATGATGATATTGGGCTACGCAGCTCTTTTATGTGGATCATTATTATCAGTAGCTCTCTTAGTCATTACATTGCGAAAAGCCATAAGGGTTTTTAGTAAAAAAAACAATTTTTTAAATGAGTCATTTTCCTTTGTCGAGATCCAATACATGAATGAAAGAAGCAATGTTTTACTAACCACTTCTTTTTGTTTTTCTCGAAATTATTACAGGGCTCAACTGATTCAACAACTAGATCAGTGGAGTTATCGTATTATTAGTCTAGGGTTTATCTTTTTAACCATAGGTATTCTTTCGGGAGCAGTATGGGCTAATGAGACATGGGGGTCATATTGGAATTGGGACCCAAAGGAAACTTGGGCATTTATTACTTGGACCCTATTTGCGATTTATTTACATACTCGAACAAATAAAAATTGGGAAAGTTTAAATTGCGCAATTGTGGCTTCTATAGGCTTTCTTATAATTTGGATATGCTATTTTGGGGTTAATTTATTAGGAATAGGATTACATAGTTATGGTTCATTTAATTTACATTAAGATCTAATAAAATTAAGATCTAATAAAATTCAAAAAAATCCCGACAAATACAAACATAGAACAAGCCAAGCCTATATAGAAATAGAATAGAAAAATAAGTAAGAATACAAGATAAGAAAACTTCCTACTTCATGTAGGCTGTCGAGAACCATTTGAATCACTACAATACTTGATTCAAAAGGTTCTCATAAAGACCAAAAATATCTGTTTACAATTCCAATTTTTTTTTTACTTAACTTACTTAAGAGAAAAAAGACTTTTTTTTCATTGTACAACGAACAATATTAAAAAGAATATAATAATAGGATTACTTTTTTATTTTTTCTTTTATTGATGAAAACTATTGATAAAAATAATTAGATATAATAGCTTCGACTTTGTCAACAGATAGTGAAAGAACGAAATCTGGATAAATACCAATAGCTATTATTGGTAGAAGAATAGAGATGGAAACAAATAACTCGCGCGGCCCAAAATCAAAAAAATAAGAGTTTGGAACATTAAATAACTTGTATCCATAGAACATTTGGCGTAACATAGATAATAAATAAATAGGAGTTAATATCATTCCAATTGCCATTACAAAAGTAATTAGTATTTTTGGCATTAAAAGATATTGTTGGCTGGTAATTATTCCAAAAAATACTATCAATTCTGCAAGAAAACCACTCATACCTGGTAATGCAAGGGAAGCCATTGATAAGATACTAAACATCGTGAATATTTTTGGAAGGTGGATAGCCATTCCACCCATTTCGTCGAGATAAACAAGACGTATTCGATCATAACTCGTTCCTGCCAAGAAAAAAAGAGCAGCGCCGATAAATCCATGAGAGATTATTTGTAAAATGGCTCCATTGAGTCCCGTATCAGTTATCGAGCCAATTCCAATAATTATGAAACCCATATGAGATACAGAGGAATAGGCTATTCTTTTTTTTAAATTACGTTGCCCAGGAGATGTTAAAGCTGCATAGATTATTTGGATTGCGCCTACTATAATCAACCAGGGAGAAAATATAGAATGAGCATGAGGTAATAATTCCATATTGATTCGAACCAACCCATATGCTCCCATTTTTAATAAAATTCCGGCTAGAAGCATACAAGTACTATAATGTGCCTCTCCATGGGTGTCTGGTAACCATGTATGTAAGGGTATAATCGGTAATTTAACAGAAAAAGCAATAAGAAATCCAATATAGAGTATTATTTCCAGTGCCACCGGATACGATTGATTAGCTAATGTTTCCAAATTTAATGTTGGTTCGTTGGAACCATATAAACCAATACCCAGAACCCCTATTAATAGAAAAATGGAACCTCCCGCAGTGTACAAAATAAATTTTGTAGCGGAATACAGACGTTTCTTTCCCCCCCACATCGCTAGAAGTAGATAAACGGGAATTAATTCTAACTCCCACATGATGAAAAAAAGTAAAAGGTCTCGAGAAGAAAATGATCCTATTTGGCCGCTGTACATTGCTAACATCAGGAAATGGAATAATCGGGAATCTCGAGTAACTGGCCGAGCCGCTAAAGTAGCTAAAGTGGTGATAAATCCCGTCAGTAAAATAGGTCCTATAGAAAGTCCATCTATTCCCAATCTCCAGTAAAAATCAAAAAAATTAATCCATTTATAATCCTCTGTTAATTGGGTTAATGGATCGTTCAATTGGAAATGATAACAGAATGTATAGGTAGTTAAAAGGAGCTCTAAAGTGCATATGCATATAGTATACCACCTTATTACCTTATTTCCTCTATGAGGTAGAAAGAAAATTAAAGAACCTGCGAATATTGGCAAAAGTACAATTATTGTTAACCAAGGAAAATAATTCGTGATAAAGACAAGATACACTTGGACAAAAAAACCCGTACTCAATAAAGAAAAAAGAATAATATATTATCTATTTTCGAGCACGGGTTTTTGTCGGTAAAAAAAAATCAATTGTATTCAAAATGTATTTACGTGGTTTTTTCTGGAACGTATTAATACGCTAGACCCATGCTTCGAGTTGTTTCATGCCATAAATAAACTCGAACGCTCAAAAAATCCGTTGGACAGGCGGATTCACATCTCTTACAACCGACACAGTCCTCTGTTCTTGGAGCAGAAGCAATTTGCTTAGCTTTACATCCATCCCACGGTATCATTTCTAATACATCTGTTGGGCAGGCTCGCACACATTGAGTACATCCTATACATGTATCATAAATCTTTACTGAATGTGACATCGGATCTATAAGTTTTTGAATGTCATCAATTTTCGATCTAGTAAACTTGTAAATGGATCATATATTTAGACACTAGATGAATCAATGGATTTTACCATAATTTTTGTAATCAATCTAATTCCGGATCGAGTCATGAGATTGGCCCAAGATACTTTGATTTTTTACGTTTTTCTCAAACCTACGTCTTATACATACTAATTTGAATTGATGAATATTCTAATTTCTATAATTAATAATATATAATTAATTAATACTACTTATTTATTCATTTATTCAACAAATTCGATTGATTGATACGAGTTGATTTTCTGTTACGATAAATTGACGAAACAATAGCTAACCCAATAGCTGCTTCGGCGGCTGCAATAGCTATAACAAAAATGGAGAAAATATCTCCTTTTAATTGTCGACTATCAAAAAAATCTGAAAATGTTACAAAATTTATATTAACCGCATTGAGGATAAGTTCAAGACACATAAGAGCCCTAACCATATTTCGACTCGTGATCAATCCATAGATACCAATAGAAAATAAATAGGCACTCAAAACAAGTACATGTTCGAGTATCATTGACCAGCTCCTTATTAATTTGGATTCATTTCAATATGAACAAGAATTCAACGTATTCAATTGACTATAATATAACAAGTACAAAACAAAGGAATAGATTGATATTTGGTAATGGATCAAAATAAAGAATTTCTATTTTATACATGAACAGTTTTCAAATATTTTTGAAGATAAATGGATTTGATAACAGAAAACAAAGTTGAATTTTGATTGCTAGTAATAGTTATAAAGATTTATCATTGACGAGCAACAGCAATTGCACCTATCAAAGCAACTAAAAGAATTATGGAAATGAGTTCAAATGGAAGAAAAAAATCTGTTGATAAATGAATTCCAATTTGTTGACTATTACCTATCAAATCTTGCTCGATAATCTGGTTTGACTTTGTCGTCCAGATAATCCCGTACCAAGACGTATCTAAAATAGTAGTCATTAGTGAAACCAAAATACTTGTACAAACCAACGAAGTAATCCCATCTCCAACAGTCCAAAGATTCAAATCTTTGTAATATTCTGAACCATTCATGAACATCACAGCAAATAGAATTAAAACGTTTATAGCTCCTACATAAATAAGGAGCTGCGCAGCCGCTACAAAATGGGAGTTTGATAGAATATAAAATAAGGATATACAAACAAGAACCAATCCCAAGGAAAAGGCAGAATAAATTGGATTGGTAAGTAATACCACTCCTAGACTTCCTAATATAAGACCTGATCCCAGAAAAACTAAAAGAAAATCATGTATTGGTCCAGGCAAATCCATTATTATATGTAAAAGAAAAATAAATTGAAATGTTTTTCATGATTTTATTGACTCGACAAGGAATTTTTTTAGGATATGCTCCTAATTGCATTTAATTCAAATCGAATGGATTAAAAATGGGTCTAGGTCCAATTAGTGGACCAATATAATATGGTTTTCTCTTTACCCAAAAAATGGAAAAAGGGTAATTTAGCTCAAAACTGAAATTATATTATTAGATTCAATTTTCAATCTAACTTTAATCGTACTTTTTACCAACTAATCAACAGTTAATTGGAATTTATAGTTATTGACCAACAAAAAAAAAATAAAGAACTCATTCCTGTAGATTAGATCAAATTGAACCCTACTAATTGTTGTAGATTCCTCTTTAATCAAAAATCAAAGGGTTTTCACATTTTTTTATTTTATTATTATTTGAGGCGAATTCGAAATTGTTCGAATTGTATAATCGTTAATTACTGACATTGGTAAACGACCCAATGCGATTTGATTATAATTCAATTCGTGACGATCATAAGTAGAAAGTTCATATTCTTCAGTCATTGATAAACAATTTGTTGGACAATACTCAACACAGTTACCACAAAAAATACAAATTCCGAAATCAATACTGTAATTAAGCAAGCGTTTCTTTCGTATACCAGTTTCCAATTTCCAATCAACAACAGGTAGATCTATAGGACATACACGAACACATACTTCACAAGCAATGCATTTATCAAATTCAAAATGGATTCGGCCGCGGAAACGCTCAGATGTAATTAATTTTTCATAAGGATATTGAATAGTTACAGGTAAACGATTTGCGTGAGATAAGGTAATCATGAACCCTTGACCAATGTACCTTGCAGCTCGTACTGTTTGTTGACCGTAATTCATGAACCCAGTTACCATAGGGAACATATCGTAAAGATCTATGAATAATTTTATGTTTGTTTCTTTCTCTTGTTTGATATTTGAGAGAAGTCGTAAATCGAGAATATCCTAGTCCTTTTTCTTTCCTTTACAATGAAAGGAGTTGGAAAGAAGTTGTTAATAATAGATTACCGAGAGAAATGGGTAAAAGAAATTTCCATCCAAGATTTAATAATTGGTCTATTCTTAGTCTAGGTAAAGTCCATCTTGTTGTGATAGAAATAAACAAGAAGAAATAAGTTTTAGCTAATGTAATAAAAATACCAATTGTCGTTCCAAAGACTCTACCTACTTTATTTATTTCAAATAGTTCAGGAACGAATATGTAAGGAATAGAGATATTCCAACCCCCTAAGTAAAGAACTGTTACAAATAACGAAGAAACTAATAGATTTAGATAGGAAGCAACATAAAATAACCCAAATTTGATACCCGAATATTCGGTTTGATAACCTGCTACTAATTCTTCCTCTGCTTCTGGTAAATCGAAAGGTAATCTCTCACATTCTGCTAGGGAAGAAATTATAAAAATGAAAAACCCTATAGGTTGACGCCACAAATTCCATCCCCAAAAACCATATTTGGACTGGGCCTCAACTATATCAACTGTACTTGAACTGTTAGATAATCATAGTCGATGATAACATCACTGTTCCCATCGCTATTTCAGAACCGTACGTGAGATTTTCACCTCATACGGCTCCTCGAGGGCCATCAATAAATCTAAGGACCGAATTGATATTATTTCTATTGATATGTTTGTAGTATAATACTATAATATCGATTGGAAATTAAATATATATTCTATATAGATAGAGTCAAAACCTATCGGAAGGTCCTGAATTAGACCAATGGAATTCTGTCTGCTATAATAACTAAAAAAGCACTTCTGAATTGATCTCATCCTTTAATAATTTGAATTTTTCTTTGTTGAGTAATAACTTAATCCTTCAATAAAATACTCTTTCTAGAAATATTAATAGATATTTCAACCCATTCTTTTTTATTACGAAAAAAAAATAATACATTAGTTCCTGAAAAATACCACGTTATCCCTATGAATATAGGAAAGAAGAAAAAAATCTTTTTTTTTTTCGTTCCTATTCTTCTTTCTGAAAAAGGGGGGTTTCAAAAAAAGGATTATTTCGTTCCTGATAGTCATTTTTGAATCTGTGGATAGGAGCATACTCTGAATCGGAATTGTGGGTAGTACTACTTGATCATTTCTACTAACTTAAAGTCCCAATTATTATTCTTTTTATCTTATGTAAAAAGAATTTTTGGATAATTTACATAAAAAATCTCCATTACTAATCCTTTATGTATTTTGGTGTTCCTAACCATCCACTGATTTTTGCTCAATCACCCGTTAGGGTAATACATAGAAACCAGAGTGAAAACTCTATACGGTTGATCTTTTGAGTTGAGCCCGCTTCAAGCCAGGATGACTAATCAACCAATCTTGGGGTAAAAGTCTTGCTTATATTTACTTTTTTTTTTCTTGTACGTAGGAAATGAGACTCCATTTTTTTACTGCTAATTTCTAAGCTGTTTTCTTTCACTCATACAACTATCTGATTTAGGTCATCAAACTGAATGATGAATAAAAAAAGGAGATATCTATTCAATTTCTTTTCGAAAAAAAAAGTTTCTGTTTTAACGAATCGCACGTAGAGATATTGATAACACACAAAGAGTTAATGGTATTTCATAACTAATCGATTGAGCAGCGGCTCGTAGACCACCTAAAAAAGAATATTTATTATTTGATCCATATCCTGACATAAGAAGTCCAATGGGAGCAATACTGGAAATGGCAATCCATAAAAAAACACCGATATTGAGATCAGATAAAACAAGGTGATAACTAAAAGGAATTACTGAATAACTTAGTAAAATGGATATAACTGCTATGGATGGTCCTATACTGAATAAACGAGTATCTCCTCGAGATGGAAAAAGATTCTCTTTGAAAATAAGTTTTGTCCCATCTGCTAAAGCTTGAAGAATTCCCAAAGGACCGGCGTATTCGGGACCAATACGTTGTTGTATTCCTGCGGATATTTCTCTTTCTAACCACACAATTACGAGTACACCTATTGTGATTCCCAATACAAGAGTCAAAATAGGTAAAAACATCCCTATGATTCCATAGACTTCTTTTAAAGATTCCAATCTAGAAAAAGAATTTAGATCTTGTACTTCTGTTGTATCAATTATCATTTTAACGATCAACTTCTCCCATAATGATATCTATGCTACCTAGTATTGTCATAATATCGGCCAATTTCATTCTTTTAACTAACTGAGGAATAATTTGCAAATTGATAAAACCAGGTGGACGAATTTTCCACCTCCAAGGAAAACCACTCTGATCTCCTATTAAAAAAATTCCCAATTCTCCCTTTGGGGCTTCAACTCTTACATAAAGTTCTTGCTTCGTCAATTCAAAAGTAGGAGAAGGTTTTTTACTAATGAATCGATATTCAAAATCATTCCATTCCGGATCCCTTTCTCTAGCAAAGCACCGGGTTTCTAAATTCTCATAGGGCCCCCCTGGAATTCCTTCCAGAGCTTGTTGAATAATTTTTATAGATTCCCTCATTTCACCGATTCGGACTAAATAGCGAGCTAATGAATCTCCTTCTTTTTGCCAATGGATTTCCCAATCCAATTCGTCGTAACATTCATAATGATCAACTTTACGAAGATCCCATTGGATTCCGGAAGCTCGTAGCATTGGTCCCGATAAACCCCAATTTATTGCTTCTTCTGGACCAATAATGCCTACTCCCTCAACTCGTTCTAAAAAAATAGGATTTCGCGTAATAAGTTTTTGATATTCAGAAACCGCTGTTAAAAAATAATCACAGAAATCCAAACATTTATCTATCCATCCATAAGGTAGATCGGCCGCTACTCCTCCGATACGAAAATAATTATGCATCATTCTCATACCGGTGGCAGCTTCGAATAGATCATATACTAATTCTCTTTCTCTGAAAATATAGAAAAAAGGGGTCTGTGCACCAATATCTGCCATAAAGGGGCCAAGCCATAACAGATGAGAAGCTATACGACTCAACTCTAACATAATTACTCTGATATAACTGGCTCTTTTAGGTACTTGAATATTTCCCAACTGTTCTGGTCCATTTACGGTTATTGCTTCTGTGAACATAGTAGCTAAATAATCCCAACGTGTTACATAAGGTAGATATTGTATAACTGTTCGATTTTCCGCAATTTTTTCCATTCCTCTGTGTAAATAGCCTAATATTGGTTCACAATCAATAACATCTTCACCATCTAGAGTAAGGATGAGCCGAAGAACACCATGCATTGATGGGTGGTGAGGTCCCATATTGACTATCATGAGGTCTTTTCTTTTAGTTGTTACATTCATAGGTTATTCCTCGATTCATTCTTTCATGAATTGCTGAAAATGAAAACAAGTTCATTAAAATTCAAGATCGAATAAAAAAATAAAATAATTCAAATTCCTTTTTCACTTAACGAGTTTTTGACTCCCGAATATCCAGCTGACTAATTAATTCTTTATAACGTATTCTATTTTTCTTTGACAAATAAGACAGCAGTCGTTGGCGTTTTCCCAGGATTTTACGTAAACCTCTCTGAGATAAATAATCTTTTCGGTGCAATTCCAAATGTGAAGTCAGTCTTCGTATCTTATTGGTGAAACGAAATACTTGAAATTCAATGGACCCCCTGTTTTCTTCTTTTTCTTCTTGTGAAATAACTGAGATGAATGAATTTTTTACCATAAAACGGATTTTCTATCCTCTTTTTTTTTAATGGATTTTACTGATCAGTAAGAATAATGCTAGTCATTTTAATTTGGTATACACAATAATCTTAATTTCTTTATGAACTCCTAATTTTATCAAATAAAATGAATCAATCCAATTTTCTTTTCAATTTTATTCGTATAGGAATAGGAAAGGGTGATATATTTCTACATTTAGAAAAGAGAAACAATTTTGGATCGAAATCTAATAATAAATAAAAATAAATAAAAAAAGAAAAAATAAGAAGATTCCGTTAATCATTTATAGATCTATTGGATATTGATAAATGCATTTAATTAGTATTCATGTATCAGACTGATTGAATTAGTATTCATGTATCAGACTGGAAGGTAAGACAATACATAGGTGCAACTCCTTTTTTCATATACCATACATATATGGTACAGAATATATATGAAAAACGCATAATTAACAAATTTGCAATCGTGGATACATATGTATCCTTATCATAGTGAAGCGGCCCCCATTATTGGTATCAAACGAATATCGATTCATACAAGATAAATCTTCTAATCGATAATTAGGCCAAAGAAAGAACTTTAATTTAATTAGTTTCTTTTTCTCAAAATGTTTTCTTTTATCCAAAAATTCACCCCAGTTTTTTACGTTGTTGCAAAATACTGGATTTTTATGAATACCATTTCTCTTCCTCAAATTGAAACAAATTAGAATTCTTAATTCTCTACGTCTTTTAGTGGATAAAACCTTTTCGGGAACAAACAACAAATCATAATCATTTTTGTATCTATTTTCAGCCATTTTTTGATGTCTTGCAATGGATTTATCCAAATTAATCTTAGCAACATAGCTTTTTTCTCGGTATATTTGATTAATTTTGGGCTTACTCTTATGAAACAATGAAATATTTAGACTTTGATACATAATCAATTGTCCATCATTTTTTATAGACAAACGAATTGGTTCGATAATTAATATACCTTTTTTCATTAATTCTGTAAGAGTTAAATCCTTTTGAATAATCAAAATATCTAAACTCATTTCTCCCCTTTGAATAGAGGATATAGCAATTTCTCTTGGATTTATTAGTCTAAGTAGGAGACAATATATTTTGATATTATTGATCATTCTTTGATTTAAAGAATCATCCCATCTCAATTGAAAACGTAAATACCTTTTTAGGAAAAAATAAAGCTCTACTTCCGTGTTGCTCTTATATTCTTTTTTCTTTCTACGTTTTTTCATATCGGAGCTTGCATAATCTTCTCCAATATCTTTTTCTTGGTTTGAGAAAAGTGATCCAAGATTCACTTGATTTTGTGCATCTGATTCAAGATTATCTCGAATTGCGGATTCTTTTTCTTCTTGATTTCGATTCTCTAATTCAATCGATTTTTTTTCATTCGAAAATAGAAAAAGATCCCTTTTGTTCTTTCTAGTGATGTTTTTATTTTCACTAACATTTTCATAAAAATTTAAAAGAAGTAGTTGGATTGGTATGATCCACGGTTTCATAATATATGTATTATAAAGGATCACAAATTCTGGAAAGAACCAAAGGTTTAGATTTGATATGGGACGACTTAGTATTTCTTCATTCATTGCCATCCAATCAAAAAGATCTTTTTTTTTGGATGCCATAATTCCAATTCCTCCATTTTGGGAAATTTTAAGAAAAAAAAGACCTTTTTGATCCATTTTATCAATTATTTGATAATTATTAAACCCAGTCTTAGTATTTTTATTACCATTGGTATCGATATCAATCCAGGACTCAATATTGACTTTATTTCGAAGACAAAAATCGAAAATTCTCCAATCCAAATATTTTCTATCTGTAAATTTATCTAGATTGAGAATATCATCATCTTCTAAATTAATAGGGATAATACCTCCTGGCATATTAATTAATTTACCTTTTTATATATCTTGTTGTAATTATAAGAAATCTCTTGTTTATTATTTAAACGTAATGGTGATACATAAATATGTGAATCCTTCTTATTTTCATAATTAATCGATTTATATGAGAAAAAGGTCATATCCATAGTATTTTTGAAGGTTATTTTGAATTTGATAATGAATTTAATTCAAAATCATTTAATTTTTTGTAATTAATTAATATTAATCGATCTTTTTCATCTGAATGCCTTTTGTTTAAATCTTTATTTTGCACTATACGTGTTTGATTGAATCTATTTCGCCATTTGTGTGGTACTAATAGATACCATCTAATCGGAGATAAATCATATTGATAATGACCCCTTAACCAGTTTTTCCATTGAATCATTTCCGAATTCAAAATATTTTTATGTTTTAATTCAGGATAAAAATTCCTTGTGTTTCAAAATAATCCTTTATTTCATTCTTAAGAAAAAAAGATGTTCCGTGATATTGAAGGACATATCTTAACTTATACAAATTACAAGATTGCGTTTGATATAATTGGTAAAATACATATGCTTGTGAGAAGGAGGATAATAAAATCTTTGAATTTTTTTTACTAATATCATAAATTGATTTTTTTTTAGTCCAAATAAAACGAATTGTATTTTTATTTTTTTAGCTATTTTTTCTTTATTTGTTTCATTATTGTAAATGTATTTATCGATCATTTTTGTTGAATTATCAAAAAAAAGTTGTGTAGTGATCCTCGGACTATTAATGATACAGATAAGTATATCTATGTATATCCTTTCAATTAAAAATTTGAAAAAAGAATATGATTTACGGATTAATCGAACATTTATTCTTTTGAATTTCTTTAATTTCTGCCAAATATTTTTTATTGATGCTAATAGTTTAGTGGGATAACTTATTTTATTAGAACTAATATTTATATTGATTTCCGGAGTTAAAAATCCTTTTTTATTATCTTTTGTAATTTTTTCTATTTGATTCCTGATTGTGCTGGTTCTATCATCCAGATCTTTCATTTTTTTTTTGTCAATGAAGAATCTGTCAAATCCATAAATCGAATTTGAATGGACGATTCATTAATCATCCCATTACTGATTACCCCATTTTTTTTTTTTTAGTTTCACTCAATTCATCTATTTTTCTTAATCCAAATAATTGAATTGGGTTTCTTTTGGAAAGTTCTTTTATTATTCCTTTTAAAAATAGAATGGTTTTCATGACCGATTTTTTTCTTTCTTTTGAAAGGTTTAAAAAAAGATTTATTCTTTCTTTTAAAACCTGTATAACTAAAAAGGATTCTTTTGTAATTTTATAATTTTTTTTCTGAGTTCTTTAAAAATGGGTTCAAAAAATGAACGTTGTTTTCTGGGAGAACCAAAAGGAACTTCAGTTTCCATTCCCCAAACTGTTAAAAAACAAAAATCGTTTTTTTGCTCTTTATTTCTCAGCGGATCTTTCTGGCGAGGTGGCACCTTAGATCTGTGCCAAGGTTTAAGGTAAAAAGGAAATAGGATCTTTATCTGAATACCGTCTGTCAACCAATTTTTGGAAATTCGGTTTCTGATAATTGAACACCATTATAGGTGCATTTAACATGCATTTCTCTATTCCAATCTTTTAAGTCCTCAGACCACTCGGGAAATTGAAATAATAATATACGGGCTATATTTTTAGCTATTATCACTGAAGGGAATAGAATATATTTTCTAAGAAAAGATTGGGTTACTAATAGGGATCCTCTTATTGCTTGAGCAAATAAAACTCTATCCCAGGTTTGGGCTATTTGTATTCGTGCTTTCTCTTGTCTTTTGTATTCTTCTCTTTTTTTCTTCCTCTTTTTTTTTTCTCATTTTCTTTTTTTTTCTTTTCCTCGGTATAATCCGAGATTCTTAATTCTGTTGTTTTTTTATACATCCATTTTTTCAAAATCAATTTTATCATCCCGGAGATATCAAAAGAAAAAAGGGGTTTGCCTATTCTGTCCAAAAAAAGGAGAATGCACATTTGCTTGAAACAATTCACAAATAACTGTTTTACGTCTTTGAGCACGCATAGAGCCTTTGATTATGTCTCGACGAAAATCTGATTGTTGTGAATAACGTATGAAAGTAACTTCATCGGCTTCATCAAGATTATTAGTATTTTTGCTATTAGCATCAGTATTTTGATCGTTATCAGTAAAAATTAGTACATGCTTGGTTTTTCTGGAACGAATCTGATGATCCTCTGCCACGATTTCTTCGTTTTCTCCTTCCTGTTGTTCCAAATCGTTGATTAATTTGTATGACCATGAAGGAACTTTTTTACTTATTTCTTTTATTCCAATAGATTTTTTTTTTATTCTTTTAGTCTTGGGCTCAGTTATAACTGCGTTGAAGAAAATTTTCAAAATTTTTATTTGATCTTCTGAATGAATTCTTCCTTGTTCGGTTTCTGGAAATGGAAATAAAGAAAGTTTTTTTCTGTTGATAATGAATTTTTATCAAATGTATCTATTTTTTCTTCAAATTTTTCCTGATCAGTAGTAAAAAGTATACTATGAATCTTATTTATCCAAACTGTCTCGATGTAATTTTTTATGGACATTTTATTTAGGATTTGGGATGAAAAAAAAATTTCACCCTTCCACGACAGGGCCCATTCAAAAAGGGATCATATATTTTAGGCAAGTATTCTTTTTTTTTCATCATTACACAATCTAGTTCTTTTTTCGAATACATCTAGAGTAATGGATCCTTTATTTAGAGTTTCCATTCGATTTCGAAATTTTTTGCTCAAGTTGTTCTTTTTTTGGTCATTGGTATAAATCCAATGATCATACAATTCATCAGAGGGTAGTTTTTCTCTTGTCAACAAAGAAATTTTTTTTCTATCATTTCCAAGAAAGTTGACAAACTGGGGGGATACGTAAAAGATATTCTTTCTTTTCCATTGTTTCGACATATATAAAAAAAATATTGTGACACTTCATTTCTTACGGCATTTTCAAAGTGATTGTTTTTTATATATCGTAATGGGCGATTCCATCGTTTATAGTCGAAAAGAAGAGTCACAAGAGGTTTTTCAAACCATAAAAAAAATGGATCTTCTTTCAATTTAAATATTTCTAACTTCGAATTCTCTTTATTTTTATTCCTATCCATATAAGAAGTTTTATAAACTTG
>CM024632.1:85000-87500 GCA_014182575.1 Eucalyptus decipiens | reverse complement strand
AGTTTCATTTCGCAAAGCAATAAAAAAGGCTATTGAATTAACCGAACAGGCAGATACAAAAGGAATTCAAGTACAAATTGCAGGTCGCCTCGACGGAAAAGAAATTGCACGTGTCGAATGGATGAGAGAAGGTAGGGTTCCTCTACAAACCATTCGAGCTAAAATTGATTATTGTTCCTATGGAGTCCGAACGGTCTATGGAGTATTAGGCATCAAAATTTGGATATTTTGGGAATAAGAATACTTTCCCTGGCTTTACTCTTTACACTATATCCATTGATAAAAAAAAATAGAATCAAAAAAAACTTTTTCTTTTCATGCTTTTTCTCTTAAATAAAAAAAAATAAGCAATTCTATAGGTTTGAATAAAAATTTGATTGATGATTTCATATAATTGCTATGCTTAGTGTGCGACTCGTTGGTTTTTTTTTATAGGATAGAATTACAAAAAAATGGACAGACCCCTACTGTGAACTAATAACTATATAACTAATAACCAACTCATCGTTTCACATTATCTGGATACAAAAAAGCAGTCAAGATATGATATATTGGTCATATCATTGTAGCAACTGAAATCTTTCTTACATAAACAAAAAAAAAATCAATCTGATTATGATATAAAAAAAGTATGCAGATAAAGGGAAGGTTGAGAGAAAGAAAGAAAAAGAATATCAATGATATAGGATTCCAATATATGTAAGGTTTATGAGTCATCTCATAAAAGGCAGTGTAATAAAGCATCAATACTGATTCATCCATAAGTATATGAATCTATTCATAGAAAAAAATCAAGAGCCTCGAGCCAATAAAGACTAAAAAGATTGACTCAAGAACAAATTTCATGAGGGGCTCCATTGTAGAATTCAAACCTAACCATTAATTGCGAAGCGACGGGAACGATGGAACCTATGAATACGTAAGATTCTATTGAAAAATGAATCCTAATAATTCATTAGGTAGGATGGCGGAACGAACCAGGGACCAATTCATTTATTCCGAGAATTCATGAGCTAACCCTACAACTAAAATAGATATTGAAAGAGTAAATATTCGCCCGCGAAGGTTTTTATTAGATTACTCAATCTTGTTCGATCCAATATGATAATATGATCAAAGGCAAAACAAAATAAAGATTCGTTAGAAAAAAACCACATTATCTCACTATCTAGAAATAGAAATAATTATCTAGAAAAAAAAAATACATGTTTAAGTATATATCCAAACAAGATATAGAAATTTCTAATAGATTAGATGAAATCTCAAAGAATCCATGATTCAGTATATTTTCATAAAATTATCAAATTCGAATCGTTTCATTCGCGATGAGCCGGATGAGAAGAAACTCTCATGTCCGGTTCTGTAGTAGAGATGGAATTGAGAAAGAACCATCAACTATAACCCTAAAAGAACCAGATTTCGAAAACAACATAGAGGAAGAATGAAAGGAATATCTTATCGAGGTAATCGTATTTGTTTCGGTAAATATGCTCTTCAGGCACTTGAACCCGCTTGGATCACATCTAGACAAATAGAAGCAGGGCGACGAGCAATGACAAGAAATGTGCGCCGTGGTGGAAAAATATGGGTACGTATATTTCCAGACAAACCAGTTACGGTAAGACCTACGGAAACACGTATGGGTTCGGGTAAAGGATCTCCCGAATATTGGGTAGCTGTCGTTAAACCAGGTCGAATACTTTATGAAATGGGCGGAGTAGCAGAAAATATAGCCAGAAAGGCTATTTCAGTAGCGGCGTCCAAAATGCCTATACGAACTCAATTTATTATTTCGGGATAGGAACGTAGAACCAAAGAAAAGAAGTCTTGGGGATAAAAAAAAATTGCAGGTTTCTTTTTGACAAACAATATTTCTTTTTTTTTTACTTCGCCCTTTGGATTAACATTGAAAGAACAGATTCAAAAATGATATGATTCAACCTCAAAGCCATTTGAATGTAGCGGATAACAGCGGGGCCCGAGAATTAATGTGTATTAGAATCATAGGAGCTAGTAATCGCCGATATGCTCATATCGGTGACATTATTGTTGCTGTGATCAAGGAAGCATTACCAAACACACCTCTAGAAAGATCAGAGGTGATCAGAGCTGTAATTGTACGTACTTGTAAAGAACTTAAACGTGACAACGGTATGATAATACGATATGATGATAATGCTGCAGTTGTGATTGATCAAGAAGGAAATCCAAAAGGAACTCGAGTTTTTGGTGCGATTGCCCGAGAATTGAGACAGTTAAATTTCACTAAAATAGTTTCATTAGCACCTGAGGTATTATAAGATGAGATCATACATAATATAGTTATATTATACATAGTATTTGGATGAAATAGAGTAATTAGTGGATTAGGTTGTATCGGACGCATATCCCTTTATTTAATAACAAAAATATAAAAATTAAAAAATAAATAAAAAATAGCATGTTGATTATATCAAAAATGGGAGGCAACCAAAATTTTAGTTTATCATGGGTAGGGACA
>CM024632.1:60000-80000 GCA_014182575.1 Eucalyptus decipiens | reverse complement strand
ATTGCTTTGGTTTCAAGGCATATGGAATCGAAAGTTTGAAAATCAACCCTTTCTAACTTCTCTGAAGATACGAACCAGTAAAAATACGAAAGCTCTTATTTGTGGTTGTAATGCCAAAATATCAAGTCGGCTCATTCGTCTTTATGTTGATCGTTACAGGCCTCTTGAATCTTCTATTTACCTACTTCTTTTTCTTTGATTTGTTATTTTTATTTCTTTTTTTGTGTGTAATGCAGCTTTACTCTTCTTTTCTTTATTATTGATAGGAATTCCCTTGTTAAGACCCTATGAATTGATTCAAACCTCAGATTCATACTAGAACCGCGATGATTCTTCAAACTAAGTCCAAAGATTCCCTGAGTAAGAACCATTGGATCATCACTTATTCAATGAATAGATATAATGACGAAAAATCCAAAGAAAGTTTTGTCCTTTGATCAAAAAAAAGGGGAAATCTTTTGAAAAAGAAGAAAAATCTTTTGATTTATAACGTTTTGGAAAATTTTTTGGAGTCCGGTCACGGGGTCTGAATATTAAGTATGAATCATAGTTAATATTTTGTGATCTATTTCGTGCTCCAGATACTCGAATGAATATCCGACGAGGTAAAACCATCTATAGAAAGATGACAGATCCATTTTCTGTACTATCAATAGTATCAATTATAACAAGTCACACACTCATATTCCGGAAATACAGAAAGAAAGAAAGAAATTCCACGATCGAACTACCAATAAAAAAATAATATAATGATATAAAAATCCGAAACCTAAATGCTTTACTTTGTATTGAAAAGCTAAGAATTCACGTTTCTTGTGAATCTAATTCATTGAAATTCCGTCCAGTAAAACAGAAGAATTATAAATTTCCAAAATAATAGATAGGAATACTGCAAATAGAGCCATTGCGACACCCATCAAAGGAGTAGTTCCCCATCCAGGAGCTACTTTACCATATTCTGAATTCAATGGTTTCAATAAATCCCCTACAATAGTTCGTCTTGGTCCAGATCTAGAACTACCCTCAACGGTTTGCGTAGCCATAAATCCTATTTTGTATTCATTGAGATCTGTTGACTTTGTATACCATTCCGTTGTAAATAAACGATCTTATCATAGATCCATTTTGGTCTTGAAATTATATAATAATGGAAACAGCAACCCTAGTCGCCATCTCTATATCTGGTTTACTTGTAAGTTTTACTGGGTACGCCTTATATACTGCTTTTGGGCAACCCTCTCAACAATTAAGAGATCCATTCGAAGAACACGGGGACTAGTTGAAGTAATGAGCCGCCCAACATTGGGAGGCTCATTACTTCAATTGATATAATGAAAAATCATTTCACCTTTTTAGTTGGAACTTTAGGTGGTTCTCGAAAAAAGATAGCGAAAAAAATTATCCCTAGAGTCGAGACTAAGAGGAATGTATAAACCAATGCTTCCATAAATTCGATCGTGCTTTACAATTATAGCTTCCATACCTGTTCTGTTTATTTGGGATTATCTCCCAAAGAGCAAGACAAAAAAATAAAGGAAAAAGATAAGAGAGAAATCTTGTATCAGACTACTTGTCTTCTTGTAGTTGGATCTCCAAGTTTTTGGAATGCTCCAAATTCCACTTGAGCATCCAAATCGGGGTCAATACCAGCAAAAACATCTCTGAACAAGGTTCTAGCACCATGCCAAATGTGTCCGAAGAAGAAGAGCAGAGCAAACGAAGCATGTCCAAAAGTAAACCAACCCCTTGGACTGCTACGAAAAACACCATCGGATTTCAAAGTAGCACGATCTAATTCAAAAATTTCACCTAATTGGGCACGTCTAGCATATTTTTTCACAGTAGCAGGATCACTATAACTGACTCCATTGAGTTCCCCGCCATAGAACTCAACAGTTACACCCACTTGTTCAACACTATACTTTGATTCCGCCCTTCGAAAAGGAACGTCGGCTCGAACAATTCCGTCTCCGTCTACCAAAACAACCGGAAATGTTTCAAAAAAAGTAGGCATACGACGTACAAAAAGTTCACGCCCTTCTTTATCTCGAAAGATAGGATGTCCTAACCACCCAACAGCTATTCCATCCCCGTTGTCCATTGAACCCGCTCTGAATAATCCCCCCTTTGCCGGATTATTACCGATATAATCATAAAAAGCTAATTTTTCAGGAATTTTAGACCAAGCTTCTGATAAACTTTGATTTTTGGCTAGCCCAGCACCAACTCTTCGATATATTTCTTGCTGGAAGTATCCCTGATCCCATTGATAACGAGTGGGACCAAATAATTCGATAGGGGTAGTTGCTGAACCATACCACATAGTTCCAGCAACAACAAAAGCTGCAAAAAAGACAGCAGCAATACTACTGGAAAGGACGGTTTCAATATTGCCCATACGTAATCCTTTATATAGACGTTGGGGCGGACGGACACTAAGATGAAATAGGCCCGCTAATATGCCTAAAGTACCTGCTGCAATATGATGAGAGGCTATTCCTCCCGGAACAAAAGGATCAAAACCTTCTACACCCCACGCTGGATTTACAGGTTGTACCTTTCCAGTTAGTCCATAAGGATCGGACACCCATATTCCAGGACCATACAATCCTGTTACATGAAATGCGCCAAACCCAAAGCAAGCCACTCCTGAAAGAAATAAATGAATTCCAAAAATTTTTGGCAAATCCAAAGAAGGTTTTCCTGTACGCTCATCACAAAATATTTCTAAATCCCAATACACCCAATGCCAGATAGCTGCCAAGAAGCACAAGCCAGAAAACACAATATGTGCACCGGCCACGCCTTCGTAACTCCAAATACCCGGATTTGTTATAGTCCCTCCTGTAATACTCCAGCCGCCCCATGAATTGGTTATTCCTAAACGAGTCATGAAGGGTATAACGAACATACCTTGTCTCCACATTGGATCAAGAACGGGATCAGAGGGATCAAAAACTGCTAATTCATATAGAGCCATCGAACCGGCCCAACCAGCAACCAAAGCTGTATGCATTATATGGACAGAAAGCAAACGGCCGGGATCATTTAATACGACGGTATGAACACGATACCAAGGCAAACCCATGTAAATACCCCTTTATCAACGAAAAATAGACACTATGTAACTTTATTGCATTGGAAAAAAATATGCTATGGACCTCCCCTTTTCAGGGGATTATCTCGGAGAAAGGATTAATATTTGTTCTATTCTTTTTTTAGTAAAAATGGAACAATTCGGTTCGTAGGAACAAAGAGAAGCAGATCTATTCTATATCCGATAAGTACCAATACGCAATGGGGGTTGATCCCATTTTCGATGAACGAATGCATACATATTTGTTAATCATTCAAAAAACCTATTCGTAAGAATTTTTTTCCCAATCTATGGATAAAATATGATAAAAAACAATATTATTAAGAAAATAAACGCATTGTTACGCTTCCACATCAAAGTGAAATATAGTACTTAATTCTTTTTTCTTTCATTTTATGCCTATTGGTGTTCCAAAAGTACCCTTTCGAAGTCCTGGAGAGGAAGATGCCTCTTGGGTTGACGTATAGTGCGACTTGTCAGATATATCGGGTCATATGGGATTTCCCCGTTCTCTCCCCCGATCGAGATATCCTCTGTTTCGCCCCAAAAAGATTTTGAATTATCAAAAAATTGGAGCGTGAAGTGAAATCAAGTGAAATTATATCCTTTTTTGTTTTGGAGGGTATTCAAATTTCTATTATCAATTAGAAAAGTCTATAGAATAATTTATGGTTGGATTGGTTGGACCAATAAAATGAAGTATTCAGACTCCGTTTCGAAAAAACCCAATTGGTAATATATTTATGATTACTACTACTTATATTATAGATCATAAAATCTTTTTTTTATATAATAAGAGAGTAGTCTTAAACTTTTAATCAAGCGAGTAATATGATAAATACGTCGAATATTTGGCATTGGCAGAAGACATGAATTGAATTGAAAAAAAAAAAAAAGAAGTAAGTCGTAGAAAAAAGACGTAGTATTAGTGTCATTTGTCCTATATGTGCAAATAAAAATCGGGCAGATTTTTTTTACTCGGAGTAGAGCATAAACCTAAAAGAATTGAAAAAAGGCCCATTCAGGAACAAGAAAATGACATCGTGATTTGGATTAGATCTCGATGAAACAATACATCAATGAGAAGTTTATTTCATAAGTTTAATGGATTTTTTGTGGAGGGAAAGGGGACAAAACCAAAACTCATCTTTCTTGAAAAATGGAAGAAAAAAAAAGCCGCTTCATTAAGAAATTCAAAAATTAGATTAGAAAAGGGCCCTACTATGAAAAAAAAAAGAAAGAGGTCTGGAATCTACACATTGATTCTTTTTTTTCGCAATTTTTGTTGAACCGTATGCATCAAAAGATGCATGTACGGCTCTTAAGGGATATAAATTTTATCCTAATCAACCGACTTTATCGAGAAAGATTACTTTTTTTAGGCCAAGAGGTTGATAGCGAGATTTCGAATCAACTTATTGGTCTTATGGTATATCTCAGTATAGAGAATGATAACAAAGATCTGTATTTGTTTATAAACTCTCCTGGCGGATGGGTAATCCCCGGAGTAGCTATTTATGATACTATGCAATTTGTGCAACCCGATGTGCATACAATATGCATGGGATTAGCCGCTTCAATGGGATCTTTTATCCTGGTCGGCGGAGAGATTACCAAACGTCTAGCATTCCCTCACGCTTGGCGCCAATGAGTTTTTTAAGAACAAAAAAAAAAAAAGACTATGCCTTCGCCATATGAAATAGGAATATTAAGTAATAATAGCATGGCACTTCGAATTCGATATGAGAAATTTTTTTTTTCAAAACATTCGATTATATATCGAAAGAGTAGTATGAAATTAGTATAAAATAAAGGGTATTCTCGATTTTACCTTATTTATCGGCGACCATTACCATTTCAGCGTCACAAACTTTTTTGTTTTCACAACAGAAAACTTTTAACAATATTTCTGTTATTGTTAGGAAAGAGTACGAAAAAAAAAAAAAGAAACTTTGGGATTGCTGAATCAAAGACGAGATAAATATATAAAAAGCAACGGAGCCATCATAGTATTTTTTAACTGCTCCGAAAGGAAGGATGGTAATTGGATCATTTGCCGATCTGAATCGGATAAACCCTCTATCTATATTTTTTCTCTTTCTTCGATGGAAATGGAAGGTAAAGTGAATTCCATTGTATAGCCGTATGCAATGCGCAAAGGATGCCTGTACGGTTGCTCAATTCTATCTTTCTTTTTTTATTATTCTTTATCTCTTCTCCTCACCTCATCATGCGAGATAGAGGAACCATTTGTTATATTATCAGGGTAATGATACATCAACCTGCGAGTTCTTTTTATGAGGCACAAACGGGAGAATTTATCCTGGAAGCAGAAGAACTGCTGAAAATGCGCGAAACCATCACAAGAGTTTATGTACAAAGAACGGGCAAACCCCTATGGGTTGTATCCGAAGATATGGAAAGGGATGTTTTTATGTCAGCAACAGAAGCCCAAGCTCATGGAATTGTTGATCTTGTAGCGATTGAATAAAAAAAAATAGCAGTAAGTTTAAGCAAATCGCCACTTTGCGATTTTCTCTTCTTACTTATTCTTATTACCGGGTTTAATAATATTCTATTCATCTATTAAATAGAGAAGTAATTCATAATCATCCGGTTAGGATCGATCTAAACCAGCCCATTTATTATGTATACGATTCAACATGCCAACTATTAAACAACTTATTAGAAACACAAGACAGCCAATCAGAAATGTCACGAAATCCCCCGCTCTTGGGGGATGTCCTCAGCGTCGAGGAACATGTACTAGGGTGTATGTGCGACTCGTTCAGATCACCATTGGTAGAAAAAAAAGGGAAAGAAATTTTCCAGTATCAATGATCAGTACTAGTGAATAGTATAAAATGGAAGGAAGAAGGTCGTTCACTATCTATATATCGAAAACTAAAAAAAAAGATCTATTCAATTCTTCTATTGTATATGAAATTTATGGTTTCCGATGAGAAAAAATTCCTCATTGGTAACAAATAGTTATTCATTAAGCGGGGAAATCCTATTTTCAAAGCCGAAATCTTATGCCTATACTCTTGCAAAAACGGACTAAGAGGGTCAGCTACCCCATCCAATTTTCATAATTAAATACCGTTACTGTATAGGTAGATCTCGTTGTGAAAGACCTATTACTAGATAATTCATAGGTAGAGCCGAAGAATGTAAACTGTACAACTTGCTAATAGCATTGATTAAATGAAGTAAGGACTCCGGTATATATAGAGGACCTCACCGTTTAAGACATAACCATAGAAACGATGGAATCCACTATTTCGTTATTCATTTCTATTTATTACTTTTTTCTGTTTTTTGATACCTAGTATCAATACTCGTTTCGAGGTGAAATGACTATAAAAAAAGAAAAGACAAATCGTGGTCGGGAAGGTTATAGTAGCAAAAGCCATTGGAATTTTTATTTTATACATTGGAAGAATCCGTTTTGTTATTAATAAACTAGGAAAAGGGAAAAGAATAACTGAAAGAAAGGAAATCAATTAGTTATTCATGAAAGTTTCATTTATTCAATGACTAGAATTAGACGAGGATATATAGCTCGGAGACGTAGAACAAAAATTCGTTTATTTGCATCAAGCTTTCGGGGGGCTCGTTCAAGACTTACTCGAACAATTATTCAACAGAAAATAAGATCTTTGGTTTCGTCTCATCGAGATAGAGATAGGAAAAAGATAGATTTTCGTCGTTTGTGGATCACTCGGATAAATGCAGTAATTCGCGGGAATAGAGTATCCTATAGTTATAGTAGATTAATACACAATCTGTACAAGAGACAGTTGCTTCTTAATCGTAAAATACTTGCACAAATAGCTATATTAAATAGGAATTGTCTTTATATGATTTCTAATGAGATCAGATCATAAAATAAAAAAGGAAATTGTAAGGAATTTGTCAGAATATTTTAAATGGAGTTCGCTGGAGAATGAACTCCGGGAAGGTAGAGTAGAAATTAGTATGATAAAGAGAATATGATAAAGTCGTTCAAAATTAAATGAGCGAATATGTCCAATATCCAATAAAAAAAGATTTCTTCTTCTTCCCCAATTTTTTTCTTACGATTTTTCGAACAAAATATCAATCTGTGTTTGAGTTCGGATTTTTATTTGGGTTCAATTGAGGAGTAAAGTAAGTCTACTTTTTTTTATTTATTTATGGTTCTAAGACCAGTAGCTCCGGCGGTCGACTCGCTTCTTTCAAATTGTTTCTCATTATTAAGAAAAGGTAACAAAGATAAAATACGAGCTTGTTTTATAGCAATAGTAATTAATCGTTGTTGTTTTAAGGTTAATCTATTTACCCGTCTAGATAATATTTTTCCTTGTTCACTAATAAATCGACTAATTAAACTCATGTTTCTATAATCAATTCGATCCCCCGATTGGATCGGGGGCAAACGCCTACGAAAAGATCGCTTGGATTTAAGAAAGAGTCGCTTGGATTTTTCCATGGTTTGTTTATTCCTTATCCTCAAAATCCTATTTCAATTTGATCCAAAAAGATTTCAAATTCAAAATATAGGATTTGATTTGGCTTTTTTTTTTTAGTTAGTTATATTTAGTTAGTTATATTATGTTAACTAAAATGAAAATATATAGAATAATATGCTATATATAGAATATGTCCTTTTCGTGTTACTTGTAAGAGTGACACACAGGCACTTGATTCGAGTTATTTCTTTATCTCCCCGTGAATCGTATGTTTGTAACAATAGGGACAGAATTTTCTCAATTCCAATCGACTAGGCGTATTGTGTCGATTCTTTTGAGTAATATATCTGGAAACACCCCTTGATTCCTTATTAAGACCGTTTCTAACACAGTTGGTACATTCTAAAATAACCGTTACTCGGACATCTTTACCCTTGGCCATGAACCTCCTTTGCGTTTTTGATTCAACCAATTCTTCTACTTTCTGCGAAAAAAGAAATAAAAAAATAAGAAGTAAAACAACAAACTAATATTTAGGTATATTTTGAATCGAATTCGATTCAATGTACAGTATTTTATTAAAAGATCTTGTATGATCTTCTTGCCCTAGACACATTTCTGTTCTCACAATATTATTTCTAAATGGAATTGGAGAAAACCCGAATTTCGCCGAGGTTGAATCTACTTTTTTATTTCTCTTTCCTCCTTTCTTGATTATACTTCTACTTAATATATTGTATCGAATTCGATTTTTTCTAAAAAAAAAAGAGGGGGAGGGATTAGTCACAAATCTTTTGATTCTACCTCTAATCTTCTTCACCCCTTCCCATGTCAATAACTAGAATGAAAAAAAAGGGAATGTCAACGCATCCGGAAATAAACGATTGATCTCTATCAAAAGACCTGCTAAAGCCCCAAACCATAGAGTACTTAGTACCGGTGCCACGGAAAGATATGTTTTTAGATCTCGCATTTTAAATCCTCCTTCTTTATTCTTTTTATTTATTGTATTATTTATTGTAATGCCTAATGTTAATACATATATGATCCGATATAATATATATGTAAGTAGTTAAGGACCGCTTGTATTTGTACACGGAATTCCTAATTCCAATTGAAATCTACAATGATTCGGTAGATAAGATTTTTCTTTTCTTAAAACCGAAAAAGACGTCCCTTCCGACTGAGCATTCCCAAAAAATATTCCCTTTTTTAGTTATTTTTTACGATGGGTTTCATATTCATGTGTATATAAGCCTTCTACTATTATTATATGTTACATGAGAATAAAAAAAAGAAATGGCAAGATAACTTGGATATATCAATGGAGAAAATAAGGATTTTGAAAACAAGACAGGGATTCTATAAAATGACACTGTAGACCAATTGAAAGGGATGTAGCGCAGCTTGGTAGCGCGTTTGTTTTGGGTACAAAATGTCACGGGTTCAAATCCTGTCATCCCTACCTATTACTTCTCGTCTGAGCAGTAACGAGGGATTTATTGAAATCGATTAAAATCAGGCATACATAATCTTTTTTTTTTATTATATCATATTCTATATGATAGTCTTATGCATACAAGATGTATTCGGGTTATAAAAAAAATCCTCTTCTTTTTTTTTTAGTTTTAGCTAGTGTGATAATGATAAGAAGATAAGAAAGCGCTCTTAGTTCAGTTCGGTAGAACGTGGGTCTCCAAAACCCGATGTCGTAGGTTCAAATCCTACAGAGCGTGATTCCATTCTTGGTTAGGTTAGTCCCAAAATTACAATTAAATAATTGACCAGTAATCTTAATTTGACCTCCTTTGGATTAAAGAAAAGAGGAGGTCAATTAAAAAAAAAAGATGTTAATTAATTTAATCAAAGATCCAACTGATCACCACGTCTGTATTGTAAATATGCAGTTACAAATAATCCAGCTAAAGTAATAGGAATTAGACCTAAGACAATTCCAAATAGAAAAACTTCAATCATTTCAATTTTTTTGAAAGGGAAAAAGGAGAGGTAATATCTATCCCTACATATTAATCCGCATTGCCCATGAATCTCAATGACCACTAATTGGAAATTGACTCTCTAAGGAAATATAGAGTCTATCAATACCACAGAAAGATTTCTTTTTATGCGTTGTGTTCATTCAATTAATTTCAAATAAGTCGTATCTTGGTCAGACCAATAAAGAGAGCTGAGGTTATAGTTAAAGCTGCTAGTAGAAAACCGAAATAACTAGTTATAGTAAGCATGAAGATGAAGGAGCTAAATGAAATGTGTTCTTTTTATACATATGTTTAGAAAGCACTTCCCTAAGTTTCAATATACGAAGATAAGCAAAAATACCAATTCAAATGAAAGAATAAGTTCAATTGATAGTTGTTAATTCATCAATCATTATAGACGGGATTAACAAAAACATAGAGTAAGGGAGGTAGAAAAAGAGATCAATTAATCATTTGTAATGTCTACCTATCCCTTAATTTCGAATCAAGTGATTCATTAGATAATTCTTGAGTAGACTAATATTAAAATAATAAAATAGTAAGAAATTCGAATCCATATAGAACAAAATTTGAAAATCATTTATCTTTTCTTTTGATCTTTTTTTTTAATCGTATCGAATCTATTTTTCGATTTTAGAATAAAGAGTGACCTTATAACAATAACACCTTTTTTTCTTGTCATTTGAGATATTATGTGAATGAATCTACTCCTGAATTTAATGAGTAAAAATGAAAATAAATAAAGTAAAAATAACAAAGGTATCGTACAACTGATCAAATCACTCACGAAAATCAAATCTTTATTTTTGTCCAACTCGATTCTAAGACTAGTAATTCCTATAATTTTTTCTTTCTTTTCTAGGTTCTACATTTTTTTTCCATATTTATTAGAAATAGAAATTGTCTTTTCATATCATAAATTCCCATCCTCGCAGCTAGTTCCAGAAAGAACCTTTCGATCTAATACAAGAAAACAATGTGTGCATCACGAATACTGATTATTTCAATTCTATTTTTTTTGTTGTTCTCTTTTTTTTTTCAATACTATCTACCCCTTTTACTTGTTACTCTACGAGGAAACAATTCCTCTTAAAATGTAAAATGAAAAAAAAAAAGAGAACAACAAAAAACTTTTCTACAGTTTAAGCTTATATCTTTGAAAAGGAGATTTTTCAATTTCGCATCGAATTGAATTGTGGAAAAAATGGAGAGAAAGAAACCTTATAGAAATTGGAGAAATTCGATATTGAATAATACATGCATGATTCTACATCGACAAGCAACAAGAAAAGAATAAAGAAATTATCGAGTACTTCATTTTCATACTGATTAAAATTGCGTTGCTGTGTCAGAATAAGGATAGCTATACTGATTCGGTATACTCGAAAAACACCCTTGGTACAATATTGACGATCTAACAAGGATGGAACTTCAGTGAATTTCCATTTACTGATATCATCTTTTATGGAATCGATCCCCCCTTTAACTGTACAAGAATATGTGGAGCTCAGCATGTCTGGAAGCACAGGAGAACGTTCTTTTGCTGATATTATTACCAGTATTCGATACTGGGTTATTCATAGTATTACTATACCTTCCCTATTCATTGCGGGTTGGTTATTCGTCAGCACGGGTTTAGCTTATGATGTGTTTGGAAGCCCTCGTCCAAACGAATATTTTACAGAGAGCCGACAAGGAATTCCATTAATAACTGGCCGTTTTGACCCTTTGGAACAACTCGATGAATTTAGTAGATCTTTTTAGGAGGACCCAATGACCATAGATCGAACCTATCCAATTTTTACAGTGCGATGGTTAGCTGTTCATGGACTAGCTGTACCTACCGTTTCTTTTTTAGGGTCAATATCAGCAATGCAGTTCATCCAACGATAAACCTAATAAAAATTATAGAGCTACGACACAATCAAATCCGAACGAACAAAATGTTGAATTGAATCGTACCAGTCTCTACTGGGGGTTATTACTCATTTTTGTACTTGCTGTTTTATTTTCCAATTATTTCTTCAATTAAGAGAAGAAAAAAGAATAGTATAATACTAAATCATAATAAGAATTATCTTAACCCATTCGGAAGGATCACATCTCATAATTATCTATGGCTGTTTATGTCTTTAGCATGACAACTTTGATGAAAGAAATGGTGGAGGGAAGCGGGATAAATGGCCGATACTACTGGAAGGATTCCTCTTTGGATAATAGGTACTGTAACTGGTATTCTTGTGATTGGTTTAATAGGTATTTTCTTTTATGGTTCATACTCCGGGTTGGGTTCATCTCTGTAATAATCTAATAATAAGATGAACTAAGTTGGAGACATGAAAGCTTAAGAAGGCAAGGGGATCCTTCTTAAGCTTTCATAATATTTTATTAGTCTAAATAAAAAATAAATAACTTTTCCCGATTTTGAAAAAAAAAACTTCATTTCATTTTTTTTTTCTGATAATGTTTTTGAAAATTTCATTAATTGATTTAGAACATCTCTTATTCGCTGATAGTATCTTATCTATCTTTCAAAGTTCGAAGAAAGAAGGAATCGCTCGATTTGATTTTCCTGAATGACACAATTACAATATATATTTCTATCAATCAGATATTATCCAAAGCAAATCCTTTTCGAATAGATCCTTACTCTACTCTATTTAGTATCTCATCAAAGTTGAATTTTTTTCTAAGTTCATTAGAATAAGTTCTATTTTATCAAAAAATTTACCTCTATTTTTTGTTTGTTCACTACTTTATATATGTATACGTAATAAATATAAAGTAGGGGTTCTGATAAACCTGGAAAAAATATAAACTAAAGATAGTAATCTTTTACTAACGGGATCAAAAACCGGTTTTCTTTGACACAAGAAAGGAATGCAGAAAATCCCTTTCTTGTGTCAAAGAAAAGACTAAGAAGAAGAAGGCGAATAATCCTTTGTTTTCTATTCTCCACTTACTTATTTTATGTTTAGTATCCAGTGAAATTTTCGATTTGATTTATTCTATTAGAATAGAAAACGATTGATCCATTCTATGACATTTCAATCTCACAAGAGTGACCTAGTGACACCGCTCGAATTTGGCTTAAAAAAAAGAAGGGATAAAGTAAAATAATCTTTTTCACAATATACATACTATGAATAGTAATGCGGTACAAATAATTCCCGATATCGACATCTGGAATAGAAACAAGCAAAAAGCTTTTCATAATTTTTAATCATACATAATTCATAATTTTTAATCATACATAATATAATTGAATTGTCAAAACAAAAATTTGATTCTTTTTACGAATTTGCTATTGGAAATCCGCGAATCTAGAAATTCATTTCGGACAATTGAACCTTCTCAAACTGTTTCTTCTTAAGAACCAAAAATATTTGTGCCAAAATAACAGATGCCAAGAAGAACAAAAGGCCTTGGACACGGAATGGATCTTGAAGTACTATTTCCGCATCTCCTTGACCAAATCCACCCACATTAGGATTACTCGTTAATGGCTGATCAAGTTTGATAGATTCGCCTTCGGAAACAAGAAGTTCTGGCCCTGGTGGAATAATATCAACCACTTGACGTTCATCTGACGCATCCGATATGGTTATTTCGTACCCCCCTTTTTCTTTTCGTATGATTTTACTTACTACACCAGCCGCTGTAGCATTATAAACTGTATTGTTACTCTTGCTCCCATCGGGATAAATCTGACCCCTTCCTCTGTTCCCGCCTACATATATGGGATATTTTAAGAAGTGAACATCTTTATTAGTAGCGGGGTCCGGGGAAAGAATAGGAAAGGTGACTTCACTATATTTCTGACCAGAAACAGGACCTATCACAAGAATATTTTTTTTATTGGGGCGATAGCTCTGAAAAGACAGATTGCCTATCTTTTCTTTCATCTCGGGCGAAATACGATCGGGAGGCGCTAATTCAAATCCCTCAGGTAAAATAAGAACAGCCCCCACATTCAAACCTCCCCTTTTACCATTAGCAAGAACTTGTTTAACTTGCATATCATAAGGAATTCGAACAACTGCTTCAAATACAGTATCAGGAAGTACCGCTTGCGGAACCTCAATATCCACGGGCTTATTAGCTAAATGGCAATTGGCACATACAATACGTCCGGTCGCTTCTCGTGGATTTTCATAACCCTGCTGTGCAAAAATGGGATATGCATTTGAAATGGATGTCCGAGCTATGATATATATCATCAGCGATACGGAAATAGATCGAATAATCTCTTTCTTTATCCAAGAAAAGGTGTTTTTAGTTTGCATGGTCCAATCATTGATCCCGAAAATTTCTACAATAAAATTAGGTAGGTCGCTTGTATAGTTCCCTATCCACAATTCTGCTATTTACTTTATTGAAATCATTTTACTGGAATATAAGGAGTAGGAGAAATCCCTGTAGGGTAGAAAGAGTAAGTACGTCTTAAAATGGAAATGCTTTGCTTATGTACCTTATGTTACAAAGTAACAAATATTCTAGTTAGATCAGTCATTCATTGAATGATAAATCACTACAAGTGATGGAGATATACGATTTAAATAACGGAAGATCCAATATTTAAAAATTGTATCCAGAATGACTGGAAAAGTAGAAACAAGACCCGATATAATTTGATCGTTGTGAGCAAATCCAAAATCTTTGTAGACATAGCCAATCATTAGTTCCCAACCATGGGGCGAATGGAATCCGATACATAAATCAGTTAATAAAAGAATAGAAAAAGCTTTTATTGTGTCACTTAAGTTATATAGGAATTCTTGAACCCAAGAGTTAAGAATAGCAAGTTCTTCATTACCCAGAATAGAATAACCACTTAAAATAATGAAAGAGGTTATATTTGTCGATAAGTGCAAAATCATATGGATATGATCCTCATTGTGCATCTTGATCAATTGGATCGTTTCTTTGTGGATTCCTATACGAAGTGTTTGTAGATGTGTTTCCGGGTATTCTTTTATCATTTCGTCCAAGAGTAAGAGTTCTTCCAATTCGATGAATTTTTCTAGAATACTCTTTTCTTGAATATCAGTCAAAAAAGTTTCGGATTGCCTAGTATTCCACCAATTAGTAATCCAAAATGCAAGACTTTTATTAAATGAGAGAGAGATCCACCAGGGCAAAAATACTATAGATGTAAGATATAGAAGAGGAAGAAATGCTTTCTTTTTTACCATTTTTTCATCTTTGAATTGTTAATGAACCCACCTCATTTGTTGAATCTATGTGATCTACTATTTCTATTAACCCTAAGTTCTATTACAGGGCATCGGACCTATGAATCTATTCCCTGTTTTTTATTTGTGATTCAGTAGTTAGTCCTTGAATTTAGAAAGAATACAGAAATAGAATAAGAGCCCGTTTCAAATGAAGAAATAAGAAAAAATCTTGTTTCCAGATACCTCAATTGAATTGATCAAATTCGAAGCCCTTTTCGATAAATGCTTGAAAGAACCAATTCAAGCAAGTAATGAATAGCAAGTAATGAATATTATTTCAAGCAAGTAATGAATATTATTCGGATTTTAAGCCAAAAGAACTCCCTTTGTCTTTTCTATCAAAAAAGAAAATCTTTCGAAAAAAAAAAATGGCCGGCTACCCCACAGTTCTAGTCCAGGAAAAATGGAGAGAGATTTATTAAGAATATTGTGATCTACCGATCATAAATTCAAAACCTAATGGAATGATCAAAAATGAGTGGCAAAACAAGACAGAAAAGTTATCCTTATAAGAGATCCAAGCAATCTTTTGCCTTTGATCATTAAGAAAAACAAAAGAAAAGATAAAAAAAAAGAAAAGTCGATTGACAAAAGAAAGGAGAGAGAATTTCCAAGATATGATCTATTTGTATCTAACCTATCAATTCATATTGAAAATAAAAAGAGAAATCCTTTATTCCGAAATGTTTTGATATACGAGATGAATCTATTATTTTATTTCGATTTGTTACTTTTACTTGTTTTTTAGTAAATTGAGTTGAGTGGATTTCCATACGCATAAATTCTTTTTTATGCATACAAAAAAAATTTCGTTTTATGGATGTTCCATATACGTATACTTTGGCTCGAATGAACGTTCTGAAAAAATTTTATTAAGCTATGCTATGCTGAAGAAAGAACAGAGAATTCTTTAATTTTTTCCCTGCCGCTGGGAAAGAATTTCTTCTTCAGTTCAAGTTCATTTCAAAATACTTCAATCGGTACGCGCAAGAAATAGGCCAATTCGGCGGCTTTTTGCTCAATTTCACGCGGAGTCAAATTCTCATCAGTACGCGTCAAGGGAACGGCCCCCTGTCCTTTGATTTCCATATAAAGGACACGACGAGCAGAAATACCCTCTTTAACTTCGATTCGGATGGACTGAATATCTTTCATACGAAATCGTAGAAAGATGCGACGATTTTTTCCAGGAAATCCCCAACGAAAAATACACACTATTCCTTCTTTTCTATCGAATCGATCATAGCCACTACCTACATTCCACGAGATTGTGCACCACAAATAGGAACTAATAAAGAGACCTGCGATACCGTAGAAAGACATCACGATCCCTTGTGGAAAAAAAAGAATTTGTTGAGACGGAACTAAAGATATCAAATTCTTACCGAGATAACTGGAAGATCCAACTAATACGAATCCTAGTGAACCTAAAAAAAGGATAAAGGCCCAGCAGAAATTACTTATTTTTCGAGACCCCACTATAAGTTCTATCCATATATGTTCTGATCGACAACTCATACTAGATCCAGTTGCATTTTATTGGAATTGAGAAAATAGTCCAAATGAATTTGACTTTCGTTTTTTTGTTTCCGAAGTAACTCTCATCAACTAGTGTCATTCGAATGTAAGCCTTTAGGAGTAATTCATCTAATTGGTTAGATCAAATTGGTTAGGTCTAAAATAAGAATATCCCTTTTATATGATCTCCTATAGATATCCACATATAGATACATTGACTTTCCATTTCCTACATCCACCTCGATTCCGATCTATTTGAAAATTGCTATAATTTATTTACCCATATATTTACGCATACATAAAAGCTATGTTCGGAGGAAACTGCCATATTCTACTAAATAGATATCTGTGTTATCTATATCTAAGTCTTGAAAAAAAATAGATAAGATTTGCACCTATCGAATCTAAAAAATATTGTTTTTTTGAACATGAAGAGATAAAGAAGCCATTGCAATTGCCGGAAATACTAGGCCCACTAAAGGCACAAAGAAAGAGGGTAAGTTGTTAAAAATTATCATAGAATGGGTACCTCGATTTAATATTTGTACCTGTTATTGTTAGAAAGATACCTTAGAATAATTATAATTCGTATATAATTATATTGAGTATATCGAAGTGACTATATATATTAAAGAAGTGACTATATATATTAAATAATAAGTGTAAGGAATGGATAATTAAATAAATGAGACTTATTCTTCTTTATCTTTCTACATGAAATATAGAAATATACGTATGATAATCTATTCTATTCTTGTCTTCAAATTCGAATTCAATTCGAATTTTTATTTTATTTAATAAATAAAAAATAAAGAGTTTCTTACAAATTCACGAAGGATTCGTTAGAATTCAATCCAACAACAGGATTCTTAGTAAAAATAGAGATTCTCGGAAGATATAGTAGAAAGAAAAGATACTCTATATCTATCTTTTCTATATTTGAATTGTATATACTATACATACAAAGCAAGAAGGAAAGATGACCTTCGGTTTATTTTATTTGCCTTGCCCAATTTGAATTTTGAAGAAGGAACCATTTTTTTTTATCTTGTTGCTAGAGGTTTCCTAATTAATAATCAGGAATATCGGTAGAAAAAAAAAGAATTATCCGCACGATTCTTTCTACAATTTACAATTAAATATTATGATTATGTCACCAAAGAAAAAAGAAAGTCTTCTTTAGAATTTTTACTTTGATTCCGATAAACTACCTAATTGTTCGCTACAAATACAAAAATGTAACTAAATAAAATAAAAATAATTTGACTTAAGGCTCCACTTAACTTAATAAGTGAATTTTAATTCAAAGGAAAAAAAGCGTGAAGCTTAAATAACTCACTCAGAACACCCTTTAAAGGATTACGTGGTACGATTGGATCGAATAAGCCCTTATGGAATAAATATTCAGCCGCTTGTGAACCTTCAGGTACTATCTTATTCAATGTTTGTTCAATTACTCTTTTACCTGCGAATGCAATGTAAGCATTAGGTTCGGCAATAATAATATCCCCCAACATCCCAAAACTAGCCGTTACCCCACCAGTAGTAGGAGATGTAAGGATTGATACATAGAATAACTTTTTATGGGATTGATAATCATATAAAGCAGCAGATATTTTAGCCATTTGCATCAAGCTCAAGCTTCCTTCTTGCATACGTGCTCCTCCGGAAGCACACACTAGAATCAGAGGTAAAAATTGATTGGTAGCATACTCGATCAAACGGGTGATTTTCTCGCCTACTACGGATCCCATACTACCCCCCATAAACTGAAAATCCATAACTCCAATTGCTATGGGAATACCGTTTAGTCGACCTGTGCCTGTTTGAACAGCATCGGTTAATCCTGTCTTTCTTTGATAAGAATCAATACGATCTTTATAAGGTTCCTCCTCCGAATGAAATTCAATAGGATCCAGAGAAACCATGTCTTCATCCATAGGATCCCAAGTACCTGGATCAATCGAAAGTTCGATTCGATCTGAACTACTCATTTTCAAATGATATCCACATTGGTCACAAATATTCATTTTGGACTTCAAAAGTTTCTTATAATTTAATCCATAACAATTTTCGCATTGAACCCACAAATGCCTATATTTTTGAGTCAAATCGAAATCAGTAGAATTTTCTCTTCGAGTGAAATCAATACCATTCCTGCTAGTTCTTATACTGGAGCTCCCCCTTTCATTACTATTTCTACTTTCACCATAAATGTAACTAGAAATGTAACTGTCACTGGAATTGTCACTACTACTTAAAATGGAACTCTCAATACAGATTTGAGAACCAAGATAAGAGTTAATGCAACTAGTAATGTGATTATTCCAACTGTATTTAGTATCATACATGGAACGATCACAGGGCGGATCATCATTCTTAGATCCATTCTTCAGATAAGCATAAGTCCGATAACTAAAAAAAGAACTTTCTCGTTCACTCAGTAAAGAAGGATCATTGTCAATCTCAAAAATTTGATTAGTAATATCAAAATATATGGAATAAATATTCCTATTACTATCTCGAACTAAAAAGGTGTCATCAGAGATAAAATTACGAACGTCCCTGACGCCCACGAAATGAGTAGCATTACTGTAACTAGAACTTTCACTCCAACTATGAATCTTTTTATCCGTATCGTTTCTAACCGGATCTTCACTTACACTGGTTTTTTCAATAGGATTACCAAACCTATCAATTGATTTACTTAGCCCACACCTGTATTCTAATTTTCCTTTATACAACATCGAATTGAACCACCATTTTTCCATAGAACTTTCTTACCCCTATTTACGTGAAAATACAATAGATGAATAGTCATTCGATGAAAAATCATTTGAATATTTCATTTTCTATCGGAATAAGCATAGAGATCCAATCACTAGATCATTAACTAATAAAATAAGGAATGAGTATTGAAAAAAAGGATTTTCTTTTGTTTTGTGAGAACCCGGAGTATTACTTCACTATAGTTATATATGATGGAACTCTTTTTTATTATAGAATATTCTAAATTATTTTTTTTAATATTTGAAATTGAAATAGCGATTTCCTTCCTTCATCTTGTGTCAAATTCGCCTCGAAAAAAAGAAATATTTGTTCTCTTTTATCAATAACTTTTTTCGTAAAATCTCGTCTATTCCAACACGGAACGAAAAGGACAATATACAGGATGGGTAGAAGGGGTTGTGATACTTGACTCCATTCATGATCCGAAACTAAGGGATTTAAAGAATACACCAATCCTAAAGATCCATAAGATTAATTGTGGATCCAACACAACAAACAAGAGCAAACAATAGAAGCATTTGAATTGTTTATTTGGTTATGTTTTTTTTATCTTGTATATCTAGATAAATCTATCTAGATATGAGATAGATCGAATAAATAGAATCTTTGTATTCGGCTCAATCCTTTTAGTAAAAGATTGGGCCGAGTTTAGTTGCAATTCAATTAAGAGAACGAACGGTAATTATTGGATTACAAAGTATCCATTGCTTCGAATTCAAATTTGATCTCTTTCCATACTTCACAAGCAGCAGCTAGTTCAGGACTCCATTTGCTAGCCTCACGGATAATTTCATTACCCTCACGAGCAAGATCACGTCCCTCATTACGAGCTTGTACGCATGCTTCTAGAGCTACTCGATTAGCTACGGCACCCGGTGCATTTCCCCAAGGGTGTCCTAAAGTT
>CM024632.1:27500-30000 GCA_014182575.1 Eucalyptus decipiens | reverse complement strand
TAGAGTCAAAAAGGGATTCTGACCCAACACCATTGATCAAAGGCTCTAATAAATCTGCTTATAACAAATTCTTCAAATTCTTATAGAATATTATTTTTCTAGTAGAATCGGAAAACGTTAAGCACAAGCAAAATACGCAGTGACCCATTTAGAAGTATCAGGGGAATCTTCCTAAGATGTAGGAATAATAAGACCTATTCTATCTTTTCTTGTCTTTATCTTTAGACAAGGTATAAAAATATGAAAAATAGAATGTCAAGATAGATCGTTATCTATCACATCCTTTTATTTCCCATTTGATCTAATTCTTACTGTCTAAGTATTGTCTCTGTGAAACAATCGGAGGACTACCTATTCCATTTTTGACTAGGGTTTGTTGAAAAGAAAGAATCTTTTTTTTTCATTTCAATTTTCGAAAGCCAATTTTCCATCGAATTGTTATTGGATAGCGAGGACTTAGAGACTCTCCTGAGTCTCTATAGAAAGTATCTTCAGCCCTTTCCACAACCACTAATTCGATTTTCCGTGGGGCTATCCAATCTAATTCAGGACCCGGTAATTAAACACTACATTAGTAGTGGAAGGGAATCAATAAATCTTTCTATGAGAGCCCTTCCACCATTCATCTGTCCTTGAATCCTAGAGGCAAGGATTTAGAGCACTTTAGCTTTCGAGAGCCAAACTTCCAGATGTTTCGAACCAAGCAAGCAAGTCTCAAGAGTCCTTTTACTTTGTTTGCTTCTGCTGGGGAAAAATTCAGCGAGTTATATCAGCAAAACGAAATAAGAGATTTCGAGTTTTTTCTTGATCAGGCGACACCCGGATTTGAACTGGGGAAAAAGGATTTGCAGTCCCCCGCCTTACCGCTCGGCCATGCCGCCAAAATGTATGATACCCTACAAAATAGATGAAAAAAGTCTCCCTTTGTTTGCGTCGAGTGGGGGATTCCGAAACTTCTTTTTTTATTGGACTTGCATCTTGAATCCCGTTTTCTTAAATTGAACCCCTGCCCGAAAAGAAAAAAATCCTTCGTTTTTTGGATTGGATCCATCCCTTCGGTTGTATGTATAGTATCTCAAAAACGAAATATCTAAAAATTTTCCCTCTCTTTTTTATATTGATATTGAAAAATTGAAAAACCAAATGTGGTTTTTCAGTCCCAAAAGCCAAAATTTAGGACAAATTGGAACCATTAACTATTAAATGGGACTGTAAATTCATGAACGATTCTTGGATTTGAATCCAAAATTGTCTTTTCTTAATCCTAATTCTAATTATATAAGAAAATCCAAATTGATACATAACTAATCAGTATTGATTCTTTTCCATAAAAAAAAATCCTTTCCAATTTCCATTATAACAGCAAATAGAAGTATATGTAAACCCCAGAACATAAATTGTTATACAAATATCTAATTGGATATCATATCTATATATGATGACTATAGAGAATTATTAGTAAATTGGAGTGCTTCAATTTTTCATTCAATAGATGGAATAGAAAATGGAAATTTTGATATAGCATAGCACGCGCTGTCCCGAATAGAACTTAAATAAAGGAGGAAACATAGATAGCTATCTACACATGGTTAATAAATACAAACTTTATTACTATGTTACGCCCTTCAATCGTATTCTACTAAAAAAAGAAAAAAAGGTAAAATAAAAGTATCTCTCTTTTATGCGAATCATTTGTTGAACAATAGAATCCATGAAAAAGTTAAGTGCTAAAAAAATATCAACTCTATATTTTTGATGATTATAATGTCTTTATATCATCGAACAGATGAAATCCGAATCCATTTCTTTTTCTGGTACCCAATGGATTAGAGTATGTAATATCATAATAATGGTAGAAATGGAATCACTTTTTTTTTGATATTCTATCCAAAACTCCATAAGCCTAAGTGGCATTTATTAATTCCTTTCGATTTTCTATCTGTTCCAAATTCCAATTTGAATATCAAATTGTCTTTATTCCTCCGTTCATATGCATTTCATACATTCCATATACGGGGTGAGTCAAATTTCATGCGATTCAGTAAACAAAATAGAAATTCCATCATTGCTAAATCAATCCATATGATTTGATGAAGAATGGGTCAATAATGGAATTTTTTGAGAAAAGGGAAATTCAAAATGCTCGGGGATGGAAATGAGGGAATGTCTACAATACCTGGGTTTAATCAGATACAATTTGAAGGATTTTGTAGATTCATTGATCAGGGCTTAACAGAAGAACTTTATAAGTTTCCAAAAATTGAAGATACAGATCAAGAAATTGAATTTCAATTATTTGTGGAAACATATCAATTGGTAGAACCTTTGATAAAAGAAAGAGATGCTGTATATGAATCACTCACATATTCTTCTGAATTATATGTATCCGCGGGATTAATTTGGAAAACCAGTAGGGATATGCAAGAACAAACTCTTTTTATTGGAAACATTCCTTTAATGAATTCCCTGGGAACTTCTATAGTAAATGGAATATACAGAA
>CM024632.1:17500-22500 GCA_014182575.1 Eucalyptus decipiens | reverse complement strand
TAGGCATACAGGCATTTCAACCCATTTTAGTGGAAGGACGTGCTATTTGTTTACATCCATTAGTTCGTAAGGGATTCAATGCAGACTTTGATGGGGATCAAATGGCTGTTCATGTACCTTTATCTTTGGAGGCTCAAGCGGAGGCTCGTTTACTTATGTTTTCTCATATGAATCTCTTGTCTCCAGCTATTGGGGATCCCATTTCCGTACCAACCCAAGATATGCTTATTGGTCTATATGTATTAACGAGTGGGAATCGCCGAGGTATTTGTACAAATAGGTATAATCCATGGAATCGCAGAAACTATCAAAATGAAAGAACTTATGATAATAACTATAAGTATAGAAAAAAAAAAGAACCTTTTTTTTGTAATTCCTATGATGCAATTGGAGCTTATCGACAGAAAAGAATCAATTTAGATAGTCCTTTGTGGCTTCGATGGCGACTAGATCAACGCATTATTGCTTCAAGAGAAGTTCCTATCGAGATTCACTATGAATCTTTGGGTACCTATCATGAAATTTATGGGCACTATCTAATAGTAAGAAGTGTAAAAAAAGAAATTATTTGTATATACATTCGAACAACTGTCGGTCATATTTCTCTTTTTCGAGAAATCGAAGAAGCTATACAAGGGTTTTGTCGAGCCTGCTCATTTGGTACCTAATCATATGGTATCTAAATTAAGTAATTCTATGACACCAGTGTGAATTCGGGTCTCTCTGGTTCAACTAGGACCCTAGTTCCTTAATTTCTAGGTGAATTAAGATCGGGAAAAGGAAGTTTTCCAATCATTGACTCAAACTCATTGTCGAATCCCACTCAGCAGAATATGGAGGTACTTATGGCAGAACGAGTCAATCTAGTCTTTCACAATAAAGTAATAGATGGAACTGCCATTAAAAGACTTATTAGCAGATTAATAGATCACTTCGGAATGGCATATACATCACACATTCTGGATCAAGTAAAGACTCTGGGTTTCCAGCAAGCCACTGCTACATCCATTTCATTAGGGATTGATGATCTTTTAACAATACCTTCGAAGGGATGGTTAGTACAAGATGCTGAACAACAAAGTTTGATTTTGGAAAAACACCATCATTATGGGAATGTACATGCAGTAGAAAAATTACGCCAATCCATTGAGGTATGGTATGCTACAAGTGAATATTTGCGACAAGAAATGAATCCTAATTTTAGGATGACAGACCCCTTTAATCCAGTCCATATAATGTCTTTTTCGGGAGCCAGAGGAAATGCATCTCAAGTACACCAATTAGTAGGTATGAGAGGATTAATGTCAGATCCTCAAGGACAAATGATTGATTTACCCATTCAAAGCAATTTACGCGAAGGACTATCTTTAACAGAATATATCATTTCTTGCTACGGAGCCCGCAAAGGAGTTGTGGATACTGCTGTACGAACATCAGATGCTGGATATCTTACGCGCAGACTTGTTGAAGTAGTACAACACATTGTTGTACGCAGAACAGATTGTGGAACCATCCGAGGGGTTTCTGTGAGTCCTCGAAATGGGATGATGCCGGAAAGAATTTTTATTCAAACATTAATTGGTCGTGTATTAGCAGACGATATCTATATGGGCCCACGATGCATTGCCATTCGAAATCAAGATATTGGAATTGGACTTGTCAATCGATTCATAACCTTTCGAACACAACCAATATCTATTCGAACCCCCTTTACTTGTAGGAGTACATCTTGGATCTGTCGATTATGTTATGGTAGGAGTCCTACTCATGGCGACCTGGTCGAATTGGGAGAAGCTGTAGGTATTATTGCGGGTCAATCTATTGGAGAACCAGGGACTCAACTAACATTAAGAACTTTTCATACCGGCGGAGTATTCACAGGTGGTACTGCCGAACATGTACGAGCCCCCTCTAATGGAAAAATCAAATTCAATGACGATTTGGTTCATCCCACACGTACGCGTCATGGGCATCCTGCCTTTCTATGTTCTATAGACTTGTATGTAACTATTGAGAGTGAAGATATTCTACATAACGTGACTATTCCACCAAAAAGTTTTCTTTTGGTTCAAAATAATCAATATGTAGAATCAGAACAAGTGATTGCTGAAATTCGCGCGGGAACATACACTTTCAATTTGAAAGAGAGGGTTCGAAAACATATTTATTCTGAATCAGAGGGAGAAATGCACTGGAGCACCGATGTGTACCATGCACCTGAATTTACATATAGTAATGTCCATCTTTTACCAAAAACAAGCCATTTATGGATATTATCAGGGGGTTCGTGCAGATCCAGTAGAGTCCCTTTTTCACTCTACAAGGATCAAGACCAAATGAATCTTCGTTCGACAGAAAGAGAACGAAGATATATTTCGAGTCTCTCAGTGAATAATGATCAAATGAGATACGAATTATGTAGTTCTGATTTTTCTGGTAAAATAAAAGAAGATAGGATTCCTGATTATTCAGAACTTAATCGAATCATATCTATTGTTCATTGTAATCTCAAATATCCTACTACTTTCCACGAGAATTCTGATTTATTGGCAAAAAGGCGAAGAAATCGATTTCTTATTCCACTACAATCGATTCAAGAACGAAAGAAAGAACTAATGCCCCATTCAGGTATCTCGATTGAACTACCGATAAATGGAATTTTACGTAGAAATAGTATTCTTGCTTATTTCGATGATCCTCGATACAGAAGAAAGAGTTCGGGAATTATTAAATATGGGACTCTAGGGGTTCATTCAGTCGTTAAAAAAGAGGATTTGATTGAGTATCGAGGAATCAAAGAATTTAAGCAAAAATGCCAAATGAAACTAGATCCATTTTTTTTCATTCCCGAAGAAGTGCATATTTTCCCTGAATCTTCTTCGATAATGGTACGGAACAATAGTCTGATTGGAGTAGATACACGAATCGCTTTAAATACAAGAAGCCGAGTGGGCGGATTAGTCCGAGTGGAGAGAAAAAAAAAAAGGATTGAACTGAAAATATTTTCTGGAGATATCCATTTTCCTGGAGAGACAGATAAGATATCCCGACACAGTGGCATCTTGATACCCCCAGGAACAGGAAAAACAAATTCTAAGGAATCCAAAAAATGGAAAAATTGGATCTATGTCCAACGGATCACACCTACTAAGAAAAAGTATTTTGTTTTAGTTCGACCCGTAGTGACATATGAAGTATTGGACGGTATAAATTTAGCAACACTCTTCCCCCCGGATCTGTTACAAGAAAGGGATAATATGCAACTTCGAGTTGTCAATTATATTGTTTACAGAAATGGCAAACCAATTCGGGGAATTTCTGATACAAGTATTCAATTAGTTCGGACTTGTTTAATTTTGAATTGGGACCAAGACAAAAAAAGTTCTTCTATCGAAGAGGCTCATACTTCCTTTGTTGAAGTAAGTACAAATGGTCTGATTCGAGATTTCCTAAGAATTGACTTAGTGAAATTCCCTATTTCGTATCTCAGAAAAAGGAATGATCCCTCAGGCTCAGGATTGATCTCAGATTCAGATAATGTGTCAGATCACACCAATAGCAATCCCTTTTATTCCAAGACAAAAATTCAACAATTACTTAGCCAAAATCAAGGAACTATTCGCACGTTGTTAAATAAAAATAAGGAATGTCCATCTTTGATAATTTTGTCATCATCTAATTGTTTCCGAATGGGTCCATTCAACGCTGGAAAATATCACAATGTGATAAAAGAATCAATTAAAAAAGATCCTATAATTAAAATTAGGAATTCGATTGGCCCTTTAGGAACAGTCCTTCAATTTGTGAATTTTTATTCATTTTACTATTTAATAACTCATAATCCTATTTTGGTAACTAAATATTTGCAACTTGAAAATTTAAAACAGACTTTTCAAGTAATTAACTATTATTTAATGGATGAAAATGGGAGAATTTTGAATCCCGATTCATGCAGTAACATCGTTTTGAATTCATTCAATTTGAATTGGTATTTTCTCCATCATAATTATTATCATAATTATTTTGAAGAAAGATCCACAATAATTAGTCTTGGACAGTTTATTTGTGAAAATGTATGTATATCCAAAAACGGACCCCATCTCAAATCGGGTCAAGTTTTGATTGTTCAAGTTGACTCTGTAGTAATAAGATCCGCCAAGCCTTATTTGGCCACTCCAGGAGCAACTGTTCATGGTCATTATGGAGAAATCCTTTACGAAGGAGATACATTAGTTACATTTATATATGAAAAATCGAGATCCGGTGATATAACGCAGGGTCTTCCAAAAGTGGAACAAGTGTTAGAAGTGCGTTCAATTGATTCAATATCGATGAACCTAGAAAAAAGAATTGAGGGTTGGAACGAGCATATAAAAAAAATTCTTGGAATTCCTTGGGGATTCTTGATTGGGGCTGAACTAACTATAGTGCAAAGTCGTATATCTTTGGTTAATAAGATCCAAAAGGTTTATCGATCCCAGGGGGTGCAAATCCATAATAGGCACATAGAAATTATTGTACGCCAAATAACATCAAAGGTGTTGGTTTCAGAGGATGGAATGTCTAATGTTTTTTTACCTGGAGAACTAATTGGATTGTTGCGAGCGGCGCGAACGGGGCGCGCTTTGGAAGAATCGATCTGTTACCGCGCCATCCTATTGGGAATAACAAGGGCATCTTTGAATACTCAAAGTTTCATATCTGAAGCGAGTTTTCAAGAAACTGCTCGAGTTTTAGCCAAAGCTGCTCTCCGGGGCCGTATCGATTGGTTGAAAGGCCTAAAAGAGAACGTTGTTATAGGAGGGATGATACCCGTTGGTACCGGATTCAAAGGATTAGTGCATCGTTCAAGGCAACATAAGAACATTCCTTTGAAAACCAAAAAGAAGAATTTTTTCGAGGGGGAAATCGGAGATATTTTGTTCCACCACAGAGAATTATTTGATTCTTCCATTTCAAAGAAGTTTCATGATACATCAGAACAATCATTTCGAGGATTT
>CM024632.1:5000-10000 GCA_014182575.1 Eucalyptus decipiens | reverse complement strand
GGAAGATAGATAAATTCCCAGATATCGATATATCTAAGATAAGACATGAACGAAATCCAAAAATTCGATCCATAACATCTATGTCAGCTTTTCTGTTTGAATGCATTTCAATTAAAAAAAAAAATTCGCTTTCTAGACAATCCCTCTAGAATAGGGAATAGGGTATTCTAACAATATTCCTAGTTACTTCGTTCTCTATTTCTATTTGAGACAATCCTTAGGAAAAGTATTTTGTTTCCACCGAGCTAAAAAATATAATATGTCAATGCTTCTAGTAAACTAAAATCATCTTTTAATTTTATTAATTTATAGCTATTTTGCTCCAATCTTTCCTATCGAAAAAGAAAAAATGGAAGATTTAGTTACGATTAGAAATACGCTTTTCTATATTTATCCATGGATCCTTTACTAATACTCATTAAATTGGAAGTATTGATCCAATTCAAAAAAAATTATGTTTCGCAATTAAATAATCCAATTTTCCATTTTTAATTGACCCTTGGATACAAATCACGAGAATGTATATTTTTCCTCGAATCCTTCGTTGAGAGGTAAAGGATTAAATCCTTTTAAGAAAAAAAGTTTTTCTTCGGAATATGAATCAAATCAAACCGAGGGATCCCTTAACTATAAAAGGGATTAATAAAACGAATCACACTTTTACCACTAAACTATACCCGCTACAATGCGATTATTGTATATAAATGAAACTTTTGTCGAACAAAAAAAGGTAATCGGACGTAATCAAGATAGGATCCAAAACAAAATAATGATGAAAATTATAGCATTGACGTGTTTGTTTTGGTTTTGTCAGTAAACCTAATCAGATTAGTAAAAGAGCACTCCTAATTCAAAATTTAAATAAAGAAAGAACAAGTTCTTTCTTTTGCTGGAGGATTTTTGACAGAACAGATAGGGCTCGATAAAACTATTTATGTTATGACATAAGAATGCATTGCACAACAATCCACAGTTCGTTATTTTTTTTTTCTTTTTTTCCAGTAAAGGAAAAAAAATAAGAAAAGAAAGAATAATAATAATAAAAAATGACACTTTGATTCTATAGAATGAAATTCCATATCAGAGGAATGGAAAGATCCCTTCTTCTGATTGTTGTTTCAATAATCAATAATAAGCATTTTTGTTTTCAAACAAATCATTTTATCTATATCTATGATTTGGAATGGAACAAAAAATGGCCCGGCTAGGTACTGACCAGGCCAGGCCGTGAAAAGAAAAAAAGCTCTTTCGGAAGAAGAGGTATTCTTGCTTTTTTATTTTTTTTTATTCGAAATATCTCTTTAAAACCTTTTCTTTATCTAAATGGGATTGCTTATAAAAGTAGTATATATTAAAGTTGTATATATTAATAGAGTAAAAAAAAAATAAAGAGAGATAAAGAAAAGAAAGGCTTGAAAAAAAGCCTTTCTTTTTGTGTAATGTAAGATAGTAATTATCCTTTTTCAATTGGGAGAGATGGCTGAGTGGACTAAAGCGTCGGATTGCTAATCCGTTGTACGAGTTTTTCGTACCGAGGGTTCGAATCCCTCTCTTTCCGTTTCCGTTGATGACTTGTTATTTTATTTATTTTTTTTTCAAAACCTTTCCTTTGTTTTTGTTTTTTTTTTTATTTCATATAATAAATAAGGATGTACAATAGATAAAATCCTAAGTAAAATAGATAAAATCCTAAGTAAGAACATTGAAAAATTAAGCAAGTAAAAAGAAAGGCCTTTTTATTCTTCACGTCCAGGATTACGTCCTGGATCATTAGATAGGAATCCAAAGATGAAGAGAGAAACAAAAAATATCACTACTGTGTAAACAAAGAGTTTGAGAGTAAGCATTACACAATCTCCAAGATCTTTTTTTTTCAAAAAAAAAAAGAGAATAGATTCTCCATTTTTATACCCCATATCCTATTTTGACACCAATAAACAAAATGGTTTCTCGAAATCAAAAATCAAAAAGAATTTTCAGAAATTCATTTGGAATAAGAGTCGAGTCTTTCATAAAAAAAAAATCTTTCCTATTTTGAAATGACTCTAAAAGGGTTTTTCAATAAATGAAAAAGAATCCGAATGAGGAAAGGAAAGAGGGGAGTCAGATTTTTTGCAGCTATCTAAGAATTGTTTGAATCGAGGGTTCATGTTCATGCTGTAAGACTTATCCGATCTTATCCATTGTTCCAATTTTTTTTTTTCGAATAAATCATGTCTAGGACAGTATTAAAGATCTCATCGAAAACTTACAGCAGCTTGCCAAACAAAGGCTAAGAGAAAAAAGAGAAGGGGTATTACTGGCATAAAATCTACGATTGGATTCAAAAAAGCGTAGGCCTCAGGCAATTTGGCTAAGAAAAAACTACTTGAATAAAGGGTGGAATGAAGACAGATACAGATCAAACTAAAGATATTAAGCATAACAAACATTTTTTTTTCTTGGACTTGGAGATAATTGTATTTTGATTGAGTTATTGTTATTGATAATTGATATCCCTTAAAAATGAAAAAAAAAAAGGTAAGGGATACCAAAAAATCCTTCTTTGAACTCACCCAATCAAAAATCCTTCAATTCTCAAAAAAGAATAGAAGAAATCATACTTTTATACAATATCTTAATTGAATTATATGTAATGATCAATAAATTCAGCTTCATTGTATATCTACACGTGTCAAAACCCTAGGAACAATAGAGTCCATAGATATTTATTTTAGATTGGAATTGACGAACAACCAAAAACAATACTACTCTTTAGTAGTATTGAATAGAAATTGAAATGGGGCGTGGCCAAGTGGTAAGGCAACGGGTTTTGGTCCCGCTATTCGGAGGTTCGAATCCTTCCGTCCCAGGGAATACCTATTCTATATATAGATAGAAACATAGATAGAAATATCTATTATCACAATAAAGAAAGGTTTTCTTTTTGAACTACCTTCTGTTTTTTGAACTACCTTCTCTACTCTTTAAGAGTTAAATATTGGATATTATGTGATTCTTGTTTCTGATTTTTAATGATTCTATTCTTCTTTAAATCCTATTTTTTCACAAATTAAATTCAACTAAGATACATATAGATGAAACTGAATCGAGTTGTGATCTAGGAATCTAGATTCGAAGAATTGGAAATAAAGAAAAAAGGGGGTTGCAAAAGAGGTTGAATGCGCTTTTCATCGTATGTCCATCCCCTTATACTTTGAATAATTGAATATTCATAATTCATTCCAATGACAATTGTTCAGTCTATCTGATAGAGGGAATTCTTTTTTTTATGATTTTCTTTTTCAGTATGAAATGAAAGAAAAAGAGCCTAAATCTTCCTTTCCATCAACTTTTTTTTATTCACTCCACGAAAAAAAGAAATAAATTTCTTTTTCTATCTATCTATATTTTTTTAATCACTGAGGTTTAATTCAAAGATGAATTATTTATGATGAGAAATGCAATCTTTAGGAAAACTTTATTCAAATAGTGATATCCAGGTAGGTTTTTTTTCAATTCAATAACTATTTGAATTGAATGATTTCTTATGAGTATTTGATATTCGAAGAAGTCTAAGATTGTTGAATATATCCTCTCAAGTTACTTGAAGATGCAATGTAGATTCAATACAAAGAACTTTTTTCTTCCTAATATTTAGAAATTAATAAATAAAATAAAAATATTGCATTCATCCAATAAAAAGAAAATCGAGGATTAAATTGAATTCTTTCTAAGACTTCTTTAGAAACCAATGGAACGACCGAACAAATGACTATTCATGATTCCCTAATTGAATCAATTACATATCAGTTCCAAACTAGAGGAATGTTATGGTAAAACTTCGTTTGAAACGATGTGGTAGAAAGCAACGTGCGACTTGAAGGACATGATCAGTTGTGGATTCTTACACCCACCCTTTTTATTATATAGGAATGAAGGTGCTCTTGGCTCGACATCCTTTGTTCTGTTCCACTCGAAACCTCATCTTTTCTTGGGGTGTAGTGTAAACAGTATGTGATGTAGCTCGAGTAGAAAGTATTGATTCATTTCTCAGGGCAAGGATCTAGGGTTAGTGCCAATTAATAAGTTGGAACAACTTCGTAAGTGTAGTCTATTTTCGATTTCTAAATCGAAAGGATCCAATTCGAGCAAGTTTCAAATCCAAAAAAGGAAAATTTGTTGGAATTAGTGAAACTCTTTTGATCAAAAGTGTATCTTGCGGGAATCAACCGTTTATGATTCTTTGATAGAAATAAATCAGAAAAAGGGCCGTGTTGCTGCCATTTTGAAACGATTAAAAATCACCGAAGTAATGTCTAAACCCAATGATTCAAGGCAAAGATAAAATATTTTGGAACAAGGAAATATCTTTTTTTTAATTGTCTCGACAACTAGATCAAGAACAAGGAGTCCAAATATATTCTAAATGAGACAAAGAAAAAGGGGTTAGAGACCACTCAAAAAATCAAATACATAAGGGTTTTCTTTTGAGCTATTTCATATTTCCGAGTTACTCAACTTGAGTTTTGAGAATGCAAATGATTTTTTTTTTGATAAAGAAAAAGAAGAATAAAAAAGTATTAAATAATCTTAGTCTAATTGATTTGATTTAATGCTTTTATAGATCTATTTGACATTCGAATTGTATACATAGACATATCTTCTAATTTCTCGAGCCGTACGAAGAGAAAGCTTCGTATACGTTTCTAGGGGGGGTTCTAGTTTATCTACGTCTATCCCAATGAGCCGTTTATCGAATCGTTGCAATTGATGTCCGATCCCGAAGAGAAGGAAGAGATCTTCGGAAAGTGGGTTTTTATGATCCGATAAATAATCAAACGTATTTAAATATTCCTGCTATTCTCTTTTTTCTTGAAAAAGGTGCTCAACCTACAGGAACTGTTTATGATATTTTAAAGAAAGCGGGGGTTTCTTTTTAGAGAATTTCGTCTTAATTGAAAGGAAAGTCAATTAATGAAATACAAAAGAAGAGGGTGTGGGTGATTCGTATATAGCTT
>JABKBM010000014.1:0-381275 GCA_014182575.1 Eucalyptus decipiens | reverse complement strand
ATCTATCCGTGCAATCAATTTGGACATCCCAAAGACCCCCGAAGGCCCGCTAAAACAAGAACACGAAGACTCCAAAGAGAAAATTCCCCGTTTTTCCTTAGAAAATCATTTCCGCCATTTTTTGGATGAAAAAGCCCGACCGTTGGAAATCTCGTTGGGAAATATGGCTTCCAAAAGGATTAGATCAATCCGTCCCATTATTTTCGACATCTCAGCACCCTGAAAACCCGCTAAAACAAGAACACGAAGACTCCACAGAGAAAATTCTCCGTTTTTCCTTAGAAAATTCCCTTTCCGTCCATTTTTTGGCTGAAAAAGCCCGACTGTTGGAAATCTATTGGGAACTATGGCTTCCAAAAGGATTAGATCAATCCGTCACATCATTTTGGACATCTTAGCACCCTGAAAAGCCCCCTAACACAAGAACACGAAGACTCCACAGAGAAAATTTCCCATTTTTCCTTAGAAAAATCCTTTCTAGCCATTTTTTGGCTGAGAAAGACCGATAGTTGGAAATCTGTTCGGGAACATGGCTTCCAAAAGGATTAGATCAATCTGTCCCATCATTTGGACATCCCAGCATCCTGAAAGCCCGCTAAAACAAGAACACAAAGACTCCACAGAGAAAATTCCCCCTTTTTCCTTAGAAAATTCCATTTCCGGCCATTTTTTGGCAGAAAAAGCTCGACAGTAGGAAATCTGTTGGGAAACATGGCTTCCAAAGGCATTAGATCAATCCGTGCCAGCATTTTGGACATCCCAGCACCCTGAAGGCCCCCTAAAACAAGAACACGAAGACTCCAAAGAGAAAATTCCCCGTTTTTCCTTAGAAAATTACCTTTCCGGCCACTTTTTTGGCTTATAAAGCCCGACTGTTGGAAATCTGTTGGGAAATATGGCTTCCAAAAGGATTAGATCAATCTGTCCCATTATTTTGGACATCCCAGCACCCTGAAAGCCCGCTAAAACCAGAACACGAAGACACCACAGAGAAAATTCCCCGTTTTTCCATAGAAAATTCCCTTTCCGGCCATTTTTTGGCTGAAAAAACACGAATGTTGGAAATCTGTTGGGAAACATGGCTTCCAAAGGCATTCGATCAGTCCGTCCCATCATTTTGGACATCCCAAAGATCCCGAAAGCCCGCTAAAACAAGAACAAAAGACTCCACAGAAAATTTCCAGTTTTCCTTAGAAAATTCCCGTTCCGGCCATTTTTGGCTAAAAGCTCGGCAGGGTTGGAAATCTGTTGGGAAATATGGCTTCCAAAAGGATTAGATCAATCCGTGCCATCAGTTTGGACATCCCAGCACCCTGAAAAGCCCCATAAAACAAGAACACGAAGACTCCACAGAGAAAATTCTCCGTTTTTCCTTAGAAAATTCCCTTTTCGGCCATTTTTTGGCTGAAAAAGCCCGACTGTTGGAAATCTATTGGGAAATATGGCTTCCAAAAGGATTAGATCAATCCGTCACATCATTTTGGACATCCTAGCACCCTGAAAAGCCCCCTAACACAAGAACACGAAGACTCCACAGAGAAAATTTCCCATTTTTCCTTAGAAAAATCCCTTTCTAGCCATGTTTTGGCTGAAAAGAAACGCTGGAAATCTGTTGGGGGAACATGGCTTCCAAAAGGATTAGATCAATCCGTCCCATCATTTGGACATCCTAGCATCCCGAAAGCCCGCTAAAACAAGAACAGAAAGACTCCACGAGAAAATTCCCCTTTTCCTTAGAAAATTCCATTTCCGACCATTTTTGCGTAAAACGTCGACAGTGTTGGAAATCTGTTGGGAAACATGGCTTCCAAAGGCATTAGATCAATCCGTGCCATCATTTTGGACATCCCAAGCACTCTGAAGGCCCCTAAAACAAGAACACGAAGACTCCAAAGAGAAATTCCCTGTTTTTCCTTAGAAAATTACCTTTCCTGCCACTTTTTGGTGAGCAAAGCCCGAGTGTTGGAAATCGTTGGGAAATATGGCTTCCAAAAGGATTAGATCAATCCGTCCCATTATTTTGGACATCCCAGCACCCTGAAAGCCCGCTAAAACCAGAACACGAAGACTCCACAGAGAAAATTCCCCGTTTTTCCATAGAAAATTCCCTTTCCGGCCATTTTTTGGCTGAAAAAACACGAATGTTGGAAATCTATTGGGAAACATGGCTTCCAAAGGCATTCGATCAGTCCGTCCCATCATTTTGGACATCCCAGCATCCTGAAAGCCCGCTAAAACAAGAACAGAAAGACTCCACAGAGAAAATTTCCAGTTTTTCCTTAGAAAATTCCCTTTCCGGCCATTTTTTGGCTGAAAAAGCTCGACAGTTGGAAATCTGTTGGGAAATATGGCTTCCAAAAGGATTAGATCAATCCGTGCCATCATTTTGGACATCCCAGCACCCTGAAAAGCCCCCTAAAACAAGAACACGAAGACTCCACAGAGAAAATTCCCCGTTTTTCCTTTGAAAATTCCCTTTCTAGCCATTTTTTGGCTGAAAAAGACCGACAGTTGGAAATCTGTTAGGGAACATGGCTTCCAAAAGGATTAGATCAATCCGTCCCATCATTTTGGACATCCCAGCACCCTGAAAGCCAGCTAAAACAAGAACACGAAGACTCCACAGAGAAAATTCCCCATTTTTCCTTAGAAAATTCCATTTCCGGCCATTTTTTAGCAGAAAAAGCTCGGTGTTGGAAATCAGACGGAAACATGGCTTCCAAAGGCATTATATCTATCCGTGCAATCAATTTGGACATCCCAGCACCCTGAAGGCCCGCTAAAACAAGAACACGAAGACTCCAAAGAGAAAATTCCCCGTTTTTCCTTAGAAAATCACATTTCCGGCCATTTTTTGGATGAAAAAGCCCGACTGTTGGAAATCTGTTGGGAAATATGGCTTCCAAAAGGATTAGATCAATCCGTCCCATTATTTTGGACATCTCAGCACCCTGAAAACCCGCTAAAACAAGAACACGAAGACTCCACAGAGAAAATTCTCCGTTTTTCCTTAGAAAATTCCCTTTCCGTCCATTTTTTGGCTGAAAAAGCCCGACTGTTGGAAATCTATTGGGAACTATGGCTTCCAAAAGGATTAGATCAATCCGTCACATCATTTTGGACATCGTAGCACCCTGAAAAGCCCCCTAACACAAGAACACGAAGACTCCACGGAAAATTTCCCATTTTCCTTAGAAAAATCCTTTCTAGCCATTTTTGGCCGAGAAAGACCGATAGTTGGAAATCTGTGGGAACATGGCTTCCAAAAGGATTAGATCAATCCATCCCATCATTTGGACATCCCAAAGATCCTGAAAGCCCGCTAAAACAAGAACACAAAGACTCCACGGAAAATTCCCCTTTTTCCTTAGAAAATTCCATTTCCGGCCATTTTTGGCGAAAAAAAGCTCGAAAAAGTTAGGAAATCTGTTGGGAAACATGGCTTCCAAAGGCATTAGATCAATCCGTGCCAGCATTTTGGACATCCCAGCACCCTGAAGGCCCCCTAAAACAAGAACACGAAGACTCCAAAGAGAAAATTCCCGTTTTTCCTTAGAAAATTACCTTTCCTGGCCACTTTTGGCTTATAAAGCCCGACCGTTGGAAATCCGTTGGGAAATATGGCTTCCAAAAGGATTAGATCAATCTGTCCCATTATTTTGGACATCCCACCCCGAAAGCCCGCTAAAACCAGAACACGAAGACACCACAGAGAAAATTCCCGTTTTTCCATAGAAAATTCCCTTTAAAGCCATTTTTTGGCTGAAAAAACACGAATGTTGGAAATCGTTGGGAAACATGGCTTCCAAAGGCATTCGATCAGTCCGTCCCATCATTTTGGACATCCCAGCATCCTGAAAGCCCGCTAAAACAAGAACAGAAAGACTCCACAGAGAAAATTTCCAGTTTTTCCTTAGAAAATTCCCTTCTCCTACCATTTTTTGGCTAAAAAGCTCGGCATAGTTGGAAATCATGGGAAATATGGCTTCCAAAAGGATTAGATCAATCCATCATTTTGGACATCCCAAACTCTGAAAAGCCCCATAAAACAAGAACACGAAGACTCCACGAGAAATTCTCCGTTTTCCTTAGAAAATTCCCTTTCGGCCATTTTTTGGCCGAAAAAGCCCGACCGTTGGAAATCTATTGGGAAATATGGCTTCCAAAAGGATTAGATCAATCCGTCACATCATTTTGGACATCCTAGCACCCTGAAAAGCCCCCTAACACAAGAACACGAAGACTCCACAGAGAAAATTTCCCATTTTTCCTTAGAAAAATCCCTTTCTAGCCATGTTTTGGCTGAAAAAGACCGACAGTTGGAAATCTGTTGGGGAACATGGCTTCCAAAAGGATTAGATCAATCCGTCCCATCATTTGGACATCCTAGCATCCTGAAAGCCCGCTAAAACAAGAACAGAAAGACTCCACAGAGAAAATTCCCCCTTTTTCCTTAGAAAATTCCATTTCCGGCCATTTTTTGGCAGAAAACGCTCGACAGTAGGAAATCTGTTGGGAAACATGGCTTCCAAAGGCATTAGATCAATCCGTGCCATCATTTTGGACATCCCGGACCTCTAGAAGGCCCCCTAAAACAAGAACACGAAGACTCCAAAGAGAAAATTCCCCGTTTTTCCTTAGAAAATTACCTTTCCGACCACTTTTTTGGCTGATAAAGCCCGACTGTTGGAAATCTGTTGGGAAATATGGCTTCCAAAAGGATTAGATCAATCCGTCCCATTATTTTGGACATCCCAGCAAACCTAAAGCCCGCTAAAACCAGAACACGAAGACTCCACGTAGAAAATTCCCCATTTTCCATAGAAAATTCCCTTTCCGGCCATTTTTTGGCTGAAAAAACACGAATGTTGGAAATCTATTGGGAAACATGGCTTCCAAAGGCATTCGATCAGTCCGTCCCATCATTTTGGACATCCCAGCGTCCTGAAAGCCCGCTAAAACAAGAACACGAAAGACTCCACGAGGAAAATTTCCAGTTTTTCCTTAGAAAATTCCCTTTCCACCATTTTTTGGCTGAAAAAGCTCGATGTTGGAAATCAGTCGAGAAATATGGCTTCCAAAAGGATTAGATCAATCCGTGCCATCATTTTGGACATCCCAGCACTCTCGAAAAGCCCCTAAAACAAGAACACGAAGACTCCACGAGAGAAAATTCCCCGTTTTTCCTTTGAAAATTCCCTTTCAGCCATTTTTTGGTGAAAAGACCGACAAATTGGAAATCCGTTAGGGAACATGGCTTCCAAAAGGATTAGATCAATCCGTCCCATCATTTTGGACATCCCAGCACCCTGAAAGCCAGCTAAAACAAGAACACGAAGACTCCACAGAGAAAATTCCCCATTTTTCCTTAGAAAATTCCATTTCCGGCCATTTTTTAGCAGAAAAAGCTCGACAGTTGGAAATCTGTCGGGAAACATGGCTTCCAAAGGCATTATATCTATCCGTGCAATCAATTTGGACATCCCAAACCACTCGAAGGCCCGCTACAACAAGAACACGAAGACTCCAAAGAGAAAATTCCCCGTTTTCCTTAGAAAATCACATTTTCTACCATTTTTTGGCTGAAAAAGCTCGACCGTTGGAAATCTGTTGGGAAATATGGCTTCCAAAAGGATTAAATCAATCCGTCCCATTATTTTGGACATCCCAACACCAGAAAGCCCGCTAAAACAAGAACACGAAGACTCCACGAAAAAATTCCCCGTTTTTCCTTAGAAAATTCCCTTTCCGGCCATTTTTGGCCGAAAAGGCCCGACCGTTGGAAATCTATTGGGAAATAAGGCTTCAAAAGATTAGATCAATCCGTCCCCATCATTTTGAACATCCTAGCACCCTGAAAAGCCCCCTAACTTAAGAACACGAAGACTTCATAGAGAAAATCTCCCGTTTTTCCTTAGAAAATTCCCTTTCTAGCCATTTTTTGGCTGAAAAAGACCGACAGTTGGAAATCTGTTGGGGAACATGGCTTCCAAAAGGATTAGATCAATCCGTCCCATCATTTGGACATCCTAGCATCCTGAAAGCCCGCTAAAACAAGAACGGAAAGACTCCATAGAGAAAATTCCCCCTTTTTCCTTAGAAAATTCCATTTCCGGCCATTTTTTGGCATAAAAAGCTCGGCAGTAGGAAATCTGTTGGGAAACATGGCTTCCAAAGGCATTAGATCAATCCGTGCCATCATTTTGGACATCCCAGCACCCTGAAGGCCCCCTAAAACAAGAACACGAAGACTCCAAAGAGAAAATTCCCTGTTTTTCCTTAGAAAATTACCTTTCCGGCCATTTTTTGGCTGATAAAGCCCGACTGTTGGAAATCTATTGGGAAATATGGCTTACAAAAGGATTAGATCAATCCGTCCCATTATTTTGGACATCCCAGCACCCTCAAAGCCCGCTAAAACAAGAACACGAAGACTCCACAGAGAAAATTCCCCGTTTTTCCTTAGAAAATTCCCTTTCCGGCCATTTTTTGGCTGAAAAACACGAATGTTGGAAATCTGGGAAACATGGCTTCCAAAGGCATTCGATCACTCCATCCCATCATTTTGGACATCCCGAAAGATCCCGAAAGCCCGCTAAAACAAGAACACGAAAGACTCCACGAGAAAATTCCCGTTTTTCCTTAGAAAATTCCCTTTCCGGCCATTTTTTGGCTGAAAAGTTCGATTGATTGGAAATCATTGGGAAATATGGCTTCCAAAAGGGATTAGATCAATCCATGCATCATTTTGCACATCCCAAAGACCCCCGAAAAGCCCCTAAAACAAGAACACGAAGACTCCACAGAGAAAATTCCCCGTTTTTCCTTTGAAAATTCCCTTTTCGCCATTTGCCGCTGAAAAAGACCGAGTGTTGAAATCTGTTGGGGAACATGGCTTCCAAAAGGATTAGATCAATCCGTCCCCATCATTTTGGACATCCCAGCACCGAGAGCTAGCTAAAACAAGAACAGGAAGACTCCACAGAGAAAAATCCCCGTTTTTCCTTAGAAAATTCCATTTCCGGCCATTTTTTAGATGGAAAAGCTCGACAGTTGGAAATCTGTCGGGAAACATGGCTTCCAAAGGCATTATATCTATCCGTGCCATCAATTTGGACATCCCAGCACCCTGAAGGCCCGCTAAAACAAGAACACGAAGACTCCAAAGAGAAAATTCCCCGTTTTTCCTTAGAAAATCACATTTTCGGCCATTTTTTGGCTGAAAAAGCCCGACTGTTGGAAATCTGTTTGGAAATATGGCTTCCAAAAGGATTAAATCAATCCGTCCCATTGTTTTGGACATCCCAACACCCTGAAAGCCCACTAAAACAAGAACACGAAGACTCCACAGAGAAAATTCCACGTTTTTCCTTAGAAAATTCCCTTTCCGGCCATTTTTTGGCTGAAAAAGCCCGACTGTTGGAAATCTGTTGGGAAATATGGCTTCCAAAAGGATTAAATCAATCCGTCCCATTATTTTGGACATCCCAACACCCTGAAAGCCCGCTAAAACAAGAACACGAAGACTCCACAGAGAAAATTCTCCATTTTTCCTTAGAAAATTCCCTTTCCGGCCATTTTTTGGCTGAAAAAGCCCGACTGTTGGAAATCTATTGGGAAATAAGGCTTCAAAAAGATTAGATCAATCCGTCCCATCATTTTGAACATCCTAGCACCCTGAAAAGCCCCCTAACACAAGAACACGAAGACTTCACAGAGAAAATCTCCCGTTTTTCCTTAGAAAATTCCCATTTCTAGCCATTTTTTGGCTGAAAAAGACCGACAGTTGGAAATCTGTTGGGGAACATGGCTTCCAAAAGGATTAGATCAATCCGTCCCATCATTTGGACATCCTAGCATCCTGAAATCCCGCTAAAACAAGAACAGAAAGACTCCATAGAGAAAATTTCCCTTTTCCTTAGAAAATTCCATTTCCGGCCATTTTTTTTGTGATAAAAGCTCGAGTAGGAAATCTGTTGGGAAACATGGCTTCCAAAGGCATTAGATCAATCCGTGCCATCATTTTGGACATCCCAAACTCAAGGCCCCCTAAAACAAGAACACGAAGACTCCAAAGAGAAAATTCCCCATTTTTCCTTAGAAAATTACCTTCCTACCATTTTTTGGCTGATAAAGCTCCACCGTTGGAAATTGGGAAATATGGCTTCCAAAAGGATTAGATCAATCTGTCCCATCATTTTGGACATCCAAAGACTCTGAAAAGCCCCTAAAACAAGAACACGAAGACTCCACGAGAAAATTCCCGTTTTTTCCTTTGAAAATTCCCTTTCTAGCCATTTTTTGGCTGAAAAAGACCGACGTTGGAAATCTGTTGGGAACATGGCTTCAAAAGGATTAGATCAATCCGTCCCATCATTTTGGACATCCCAGCACCCGAAAGCCCCCTGAAACAAGAACACGAAGACTCCACAGACAAAATTCCCCGTTTTTCCTTAGAAAATCACATTTCCGGCCATTTTTTTGGCCGAAAAAGCCCGAGTGTTGGAAATCCGTTTGGAAATATGGCTTCAAAAGGATTAAAACAATCCGTCCCATTATTTTGGACATCCCAACACCCTGAAAGCCCGCTAAAACAAGAAGACGAAGACTCCACAGAGAAAATTCTCTGTTTTTCCTAAGAAAATTCCCTTTCCGGCCATTTTTTGGCTGAAAAAGCCCGACTGTTGGAAATCTATTGGGAAATATGGCTTCAAAAGGATTAGATCAATCCGTCCCATGATTTTGGACATCCCAGCACCCTGAAAGCCCGCTAAAACAAGAACACGAAGACTCCACAGAGAAAATTCCCCGTTTTTCCTTAGAAAATTCCCTTTTCGTCCATTTTTTGGCTGAAAAAACACGAATGTGGGAAATCTGTTGGGAAACATGGCTTCCAAAGGCATTCGATCAATCCGTCCCATCATTTTGGACATCCCAACATCCTGAAAGCCCGCTAAAACAAGAACACGAAAGACTCCACAGAAAAATTCCCCATTTTCCTTAGAAAATTCCCTTTCCGGCCATTTTTTGGCTGAAAAAGCTCGAATGTTGAAATCTATTGGGAAATATGTCTTCCAAAAGGATTAGATCAATCCGTGCCATCATTTTGGACATCCCAAAGATCCTGAAAAGCCCCCTAAAACAAGAACACGAAGACACCACGGAAAATTCCCGTTTTTCCTTTGAAAATTCCCTTTCTAGCCATTTTTGGCTGAAAAGACCGACAGTTGGAAATATGTTGGGGAACATGGCTTCCAAAAGGATTCGATCAATCCGTCCCATCGTTTTGGACATCCCAAAGACCCTGTAAAGCCCCCTAAAACAAGAACATGAAGACTCCACAGAGAAAATTCCCCGTTTTTCCTTTGAAAAATCCCTTTCTAGCCATTTGTTGGCTGAAAAAGACCGACAGTTGGAAATCTGTTGGGGAACATGGCTTCCAAAAGGATTAGATCAATCCGTCCCATCATTTTGGACATCCCAGCACCCTGAAAGCTAGCTAAAACAAGAACACGAAGACTCCACAGAGAAAATTCCCCGTTTTTCCTTTGAAAATTCCATTTCCGGCCATTTTTTAGCAGGAAAAGCTCGACATTTGGAAATCTGTCGGGAAACATGGCTTCCAAAGGCATTATATCTATCCGTGCCATCAATTTGGACATCCCGGACCTGAAGGCCCGCTAAAACAAGAACACGAAGACTCCAAAGAGAAAATTCCCCATTTTTCCTTACAAAAATCACATTTTCGGCCATTTTTTGGCTGAAAAAGCCGACCGTTGGAAATCTGTTTGGAAATATGGCTTCCAAAAGGATTAAATCAATCCGTCCCATTGTTTTGGACATCCCAACACCCCGAAAGCCCGCTAAAACAAGAACACGAAGACTCCACGAGAAAATTCCACGTTTTTCCTTAGAAAATTCCCTTTCCGACCATTTTTTGACCGAAAAGCCCGATCATTGGAAATCTGTTGGGAAATATGGCTTCCAAAAGGATTAAATCAATCCGTCCATTATTTTGGACATCCCAACACCACTGAAAGCCGCTAAAACAAGAACACGAAGACTCCACAGAGAAAATTCTCCGTTTTTCCTTAGAAAATTTTCTTTCCGGCCATTTTTTGGCTGAAAAAGCCCGACTGTTGGAAATCTATTGGGAAATAAGTCTTCAAAAAGATTAGATCAATCCGTCCCATCATTTTGAACATCCTAGCACCTGAAAAGCCCCTAACACAAGAACACGAAGACTTCACAGAGAAAATCTCCCGTTTTCCTTAGAAAATTCCCATTTCTAGACATTTTTTGGCTGAAAAAAGACCGAGAAAATTCCATGGCTTCCAAAAGGATTAGATCAATCCGTCCCATCATTTGGACATCCTAGCATCCTGAAATCACGCTAAAACAAGAACAGAAAGACTCCACAGAGAAAATTCCCCCTTTTTCCTTAGAAAATTCCATTTCCGGCCATTTTTTGGCAGAAAAAGCTCGATAGTAGGAAATCTGTTGGGAAACATGGCTTCCAAAGGCATTAGATCAATCCGTGCCATCATTTTGGACATCCCAAACCTAGAAGGCCCCCTAAAACAAGAACACGAAGACTCCAAAGAGAAAATTCCCCGTTTTTCCTTAGAAAATTACCTTTCCGGCCATTTTTGGCTGATAAAGCCCGACCTTGGAAATCTGTTGAGAAATATGGCTTCCAAAAGGCGTTAGATCAATCCGTCCCATCATTTTGGACATCCCGAAGCCTAAAAAGCCCCCTAAAACAAGAACACGAAGACTCCACAGAGAAAATTCCGTTTTTCCTTTGAAAATTCCCTTTCTTGCCATTTTTTGGTGAAAAGACCGATTACTTGGAAATCTGTCGAGAACATGGCTTCCAAAAGGCATTAGATCAATCCATCCCATCATTTTGGACATCCCAAACTCTAAAGCTAGCTAAAACAAGAACACGAAGACTCCACAGAGAAAAATTCCCCGTTTTCCTTAGAAAATCACATTTCCGGCCATTTTTTGGCTGAAAAACCCGAGTGTTGGAAATCTGTTGGGAAATATGGCTTCCAAAGGATTAAAACAATCCGTCCCATTATTTTGGACATCCCAACACCCCGAAAGCCCGCTAAAACAAGAACCCGAAGACTCCACAGAAAAATTCTCCGTTTTCCTTAGAAAATTCCCTTTCCGGCCATTTTTTGGCTGAAAAGCTCGGCCGTTGGAAATCTATTGGGAAATATGGCTTCAAAAGGATTAGATCAATCCGTCCCATCATTTTGAACATCCTAGCACCCCGAAAAGCCCCTAACACAAGAACACGAAGACTTCACGAGAGAAAGTCTCCCGTTTTTCCTTAGAAAATTCCCTTTCTAGCTATTTTTTGGCTGAAAAAGACACGAGTGTTGGAAATTTGTGGGGAACATGGCTTCCAAAAGGATTAGATCAATCCATGCCCATCATTTGGACATCCCGAAATCTAGAAAGCCCGCTAAAACAAGAACACAAAGACTCCATAGAGAAAATTCCCCCTTTTTCCTTAGAAAATTCCATTTCCGGCCATTTTTGGCGAGAAAAGCTCGGCAAGAAGAGGAAATCTGTTGGGAAACATGGCTTCCAAAGGCATTAGATCAATCCATACCATCATTTTGGACATCCCAGCACCCTGAAGGCCCACTAAAACAAGAACACGACGACTCCAAAGAGAAAATTCCCCGTTTTTCCTTAGAAAATTACCTTTCCGGCCATTTTTTGGATGATAAAACCCGACTGTTGGAAATCTGTTGGGAAATATGGCTTCCAAAAGGATTAGATCAATCCGTCCCATTATTTTGGACATCCCAGCACCCCTAAAGCCCGCTAAAACAAGAACACGAAGACTCCACAGAGAAAATTCCCTGTTTTTCCTTAGAAAATTCCCTTTCCGGCCATTTTTTGGCTGAAAAAACACGAGTGTTGGAAATCCGATGGGAATCATGGCTCCCAAAAGCATTCGATCAATCCGTCCCATCATTTTGGACATCACAGCAGCCTGAAACCGCGCTAAAACAAGAACACGAAGACTCCACAGAGAAAATTCCCTGTTTTTCCTTAGAAAATTCCCTTTCCGGCCATTTTTTGGCTGAAAAAGCTCGACAGTTGGAAATCTATTGGGAAATATGTCTTCCAAAAGGATTAGATCAATCCGTGCCATCATTTTGGACATCCTAGCATCCTGAAAAGCCCCCTAAAACAAGAACACGAAGACACCACAGAGAAAATTCCCCGTTTTTCCTTTGAAAATTCCCTTTCTAGCCATTTGCTGGCTGAAAAAGACCGACAGTTGGAAATATGTTGGGGAACATGGCTTCCAAAAGGATTAGATCAATCCGTCCCATCGTTTTGGACATCCCCGCACCCCGAAAAGCCCCCTAAAACAAGAACATGAAGACTCCACAGAAAAATTCCCGTTTTTCCTTTGAAAAATCCCTTTCTAGCCATTTGTGTCGAAAAAGACCGACAGTTGGAAATCTGTTGGGGAACATGGCTTCCAAAAGGATTAGATCAATCCGTCCCATCATTTTGGACATCCCAGCACCCTGAAAGCTAGCTAAAACAAGAACACGAAGACTCCACAGAGAAAATTCCCCGTTTTTCCTTAGAAAATTCCATTTCCGGTCATTTTTTAGGAGGAAAAGCTCGACAGTTGGAAATCTGTCGGGAAACATGGCTTCCAAAGGCATTATATCTATCCGTGCCATCATTTTGGACATCCCAGCACCCTGAAGGCCTGCTAAAACAAGAACACGAATTCTACACAGAGAAAATTCCCCGTTTTTCCTTAGAAAATTACCTCTCCGACCATTTTTTGGCTGAAAAAGCCCGACTGTTGGAAATCTGTTGGGAAATATGGCTTCCAAAAGGATGAGATCAATCCGTCCCACTATTTTGGACATCCCCGCACCTCTAAAGCCCGCTAAAACAAGAACACGAAGACTACACAGAGAAAATTCCCCGTTTTTCCTTAGAAAATTCCCTTTCCGGCCATTTTTTGGCTGAAAAAACCCGAATGTTGGAAATCTGTTGGGAAACACGACTTCCAAAAGGCATTCGATCGATCCGTCCCATCATTTTGGATATCCCAGCATCCCGAAAGCTCGCTAAAACAAGAACAGAAAGACTCCACAGAGAAAATTCCTAGTTTTTCCTTCGAAAATTCCTTTTCCGGCAATTTTTTGGCTGAAAAAGCTCGACAGTTGGAAATCTGTTGGGAAATATGGCTTCCAAAAGGATTATATCAATCCGTGCCACCATTTTGGACATCCCGGCACCCTGGAAAGCCCCCTAAAACGAGAACACGAAGACTCCACAGAGAAAATTCCCCGTTTTTCCTTTGAAAATTCCCTTTCTAGCCATTTTTTGGCTGAAATAGACCGACGCTTGGAAATCTGTTGGGAACATGGCTTCCAAAAGGATTGGATCAATCCGTCCCATCGTTTTGGACATCCCAGCACCCTGAAAGCCAGCTAAAAGAAGAACACGAAGACTCCACAGAGAAAATTCCCCGTTTTTCCTTAGAAAATTCCATTTCCGGCCATTTTTTAGCAGAAAAAGCTCGACAGTTGTAAATCTGTCAGGAAACATGGCTTCCAAAGGCATTATATCTATCCGTGCCATCATTTTTTACATCCCAGCACCCTGAAAGCCCGATAAACAAGAACACGAAGAATCCAAAGAGAAAATTCCCCGTTTTTTCTTAAAAAATTTCCTTTCTGGCCATTTTTGGCCGAAAAAACTGGCAGCTTGGAAATCTATTTGGGAACATGGCTTCCTAAAGGATTAGATCAATCTGTCCCATCATTTTGGACTTCCCAGGGCCTTGAAAGCTCGCTAGAACAAGAACACGAAGGCTACACAGAGAAAATTCCCCCTTTTTCGTTAGAAAATTCCTTTTTTGGCCGTTTTTTGGCTGAAAAAACCCGACAGTTGGAAATCTGTTGGAAAACATGGATTCCAAAAGGATTAGATCAACCTGGCCCATCAATTTGGACATCCCAGCACCCTGAAGGCCCGCTAAAACAACAACACGCAGACTCCACAGAGAAAATTCCCCGTTTTTCCTTAGAAAATTCCCTTTCCTGCCATTTTTTGGCTGAAAAAGCCCGACTGTTTGAAATCTGTTGGGAAATATGGCTTGCAAAAGGATTAGATCAATCCGTCCCATCATTTTGGACATCCAGCACCCTGAAAAGCCCCCTAAAACAAGAACACAAAGACTCCAGGAAAATTCCCGTTTTCCTTAGAAAATTCCTTTCCTCGCCATTTTTTGGTTGCAAAACTCGAATGTTGGAAATTTGTTGGGAAACATGGCATCCAAAGGCATTCGATCAATCTCTCCCATCATTTTGGACATCCCAACATCCTGAAAGCCCGCTAAAACAAGAACACAAAGACTCCACAGGGAAAATTTCCAGTTTTTCCTTACAAAATTCCATTTCCGGCCATTTTTTGGCTGAAAAAGCTCGACAGTTGGAAATCTGTTGGGAAATATGGCTTCCAAAAGGATTAGATCAATCTGTGCCATCATTTTGGACATCCCAACACCCTAGAAAGCCCCCTAAAACAAGAACACGAAGACTCCACAGAGAAAATTCCCCGTTTTTCCTTTGAAAATTCCCTTTCTAGCCATTTTTTGGCTGAAATAGACCGACAGTTGGAAATCTGTTGGGGAACATGGCTTCCAAAAGGATTAGATCAATCCGTCCCATCGTTTTGGACATCCCGAAGACTCCCTGAAATCCAGCTAAAACAAGAACACGAAGACTCCACGAGAAAATTCCCCGTTTTTCCATAGAAAATTCCATTTCCGGCCATTTTTTAAAGGCTGAAAAAAGCTCGATGTTGGAAATCTGTTGGGAAACATGGCTTCCAAAGGCATTATATCTATCTGTGCCATCATTTTGGACATCCCAGCACCCTGAAAGCCCGATAAACAAGAACACGAAGACTCCACAGAGAAAATTCCACGTTTTTTCTTAAAAAATTCCCTTTCTGGCCATTTTTTGGCTGAAAAAGCCTGACAGTTCGAAATCTGTTTGGGAACATGGCTTCCTAAAGGATTAGATCAATCCGTCCCATCATTTGGGACTTCCAAGGGCCCTGAACGCTCGCTAAAACAAGAACACAAATTCTACACAGAGAAAATTCGCCCTTTTTCGTTAGAAAATTCCTTTTTGGGCCATTTTTTGGCTGAAAAAACCCGACAGTTGGAAATCTGTTGGAAAACATGGCTTCGAAAAGGATTAGATCAATCTGACCCATCAATTTGGACATCCCAGCACCCCGAAAGCCCGCTAAAACAACAACACGAAGACTCCACAGAGAAAATTCTCCGTTTTTCCTTAGAAAATTCCCTTTCCAGCCATTTTTTGGCTGAAAAAAGCCCAACTGTTGGAAATCTGTTGGGAAATATGGCTTCCAAAAGGATTAGATAAATCCGTCCCATCATTTTGGACATGCCAGCACCCTGAAAAGCCCCTAAAAACAAGAACACGAAGACTCCACAGAGAAAATTCCCCGTTTTTCCTTAGAAAATTCCATTCCCGGCCATTTTTTGGCCGAAAAAACACGAATGTTGGAAATCTGTTGGGAAACATGGCTTCCAAAGGCATTCGATCAATCCGTCCCATCCTTTTGCACATCCCGGTACTCTAGAAAGCTTGCTAAAACAACAACATGAAGACTCCACAGAGAAAATTCTCCGTTTTTCCTTAGAAAATTCCTTTTCCGGCCATTTTTTGCCTTAAAAAGCTCGACAGTTGGAAATCTGTTGGGAAATATGGCTTCCAAAGGATTAGATCAATCCGTCCCATCATTTTGGACATCCCGAAGACTCTAGAAAAGCCCCTAAAACAAGAACACAAAGACTCCACAGTGAAAATTCCCGTTTTTCATTTGAAAATTCCCTTTCTAGCCATTTTTGGATGAAAAGACCGAGTGTTGGAAATTTGTTGGGAACATGGCTTCCAAAGGCATTAGATCAATCCGTGCCATCATTTTGGACATCCCAGCACCCTGAAAGCCCGCTAAAACAAGAACACGAAGACTCCACAGAGAAAATTCCTCGTTTTTCCTTAGAAAATTACCTTTCCGGCCATTTTTTGGCAGAAAAAGCCCACCGTTGGAAATCTGTGGGAAATATGGTTTCCAAAAGGATTAGATCAATCCGTCCCATTATTTTGGACATCCCAGGACCCTGAAAGCCCGCTAAAACAAGAACACGAAGACTCCAAAGTAAAAATTCTCCGTTTTTCCTTAGAAAATTCCATTTCCAGCCATTTTTGGCTGAAAAAGCCCAATAGTTGGAAATCTGTTGGGAAACATGGCTTCCAAAAGGATTAGATCAATCCCTCCCATCATTTTGGACATCCCGGCACTCTTAAAGCCAGTTCAAACAAGAACACGAAGACTCCACAAAGAAAATTCCCCGTTTTTCCGTAGAAAATTCCATTTCCGGCCATTTTTGGCTAAAAAAACCCGTAGTTGGAAATCTGTTGGGAAACATGGCTTCCAAAAGGATTAGATCAATCTGTCCCATCAATTTGGACATCCCAAACTCTAGAAAGCCCGCTAAAACAAGAACACGAAGACTCCATAGAGAAAATTCCCCGTTTTTTCCTAGAAAAATCCATTTCTGGCCATTTTTTGGCTGAAAAAGCCCGACAGTCGGAAATCTGTTGGGGAACATGGCTTCCAAAAGGATTTGATCAATTCGTCCCATCATTTTGGACTTCCCAAAACTTGAAAGCTCGCTAAAACAAGAACACGAAGACTACACAGAGAAAATTCCCCATTTTTCCTAAGAAAATTCCTTTTTTGGCCATTTTTTGGCTGAAAAAAAACGAATGTTGGAAATCTGTTGGGAAACATGGCTTCCAAAGTGATTCGATCAATCCGTCCCATCATTTTGGACATCCCAGCATCCTGAAAGCCCGCTAAAACAAGAACACAAAGATTCCACAGAAAAATTCCCCGATTTTCCTTTGAAAATTCCCTTTCTGGCCATTTTGTGGCTGAAAAAGGCCGACAGTTAGAAATCTGTTGGGGAACATGGCTTCCAAAAGGATTAGATCAATCCGTTCCATCATTTTGGACATCCCAGCACCCTGAAAGCCAGCTAAAACAAGAACACTAAGACTCCACAGAGAAAATTCCCCATTTTTCCTTAGAAAATTCCATTTCGGGCCATTTTTTGGCATAAAAAGCTCGACAATTGGAAATCTGTTGGGAAACATGGCTTCCAAAGGCATTAGATCAATCTGTGCCATCATTTTGGACATCCTAGCAGCCTGAAGGCCCGCTAAAACAAGAACATGAAGACTCCAAAGAGAAAATTCCCCGTTTCTCCTTAGAAAATTACCTTTCCGGCCATTTTTTGGCTGAAAAAGCCCGACTATTGGAAATCTGTTGCGAAATATGGCTTCCAAAAGGATTGGATGAATCCATCCCATTATTTTGGACATCCTAGCACCCTGAAAGCCCGCTAAAACAAGCACACGCAAAACTCCACCGAGAAAATTCTCCGTGTTTCCTCAGAAAATTCCCTTTCCGGCAATTTTTTGGCTGAAAAAGCCCGACTGTTGGAAATCTGTTGGGAAATATGGCTTCGAAAAGGATTAGATCAATCCGTCCCATCATTTTGGACATCCCAACACCCTAAAAGCCACCTAAAACAAGAACACGAAGACTCCACAGAGAAAACTTCCCGTTTTTCTTAGAAAATTCCCTTTCCGGCGATTTTTTGGCTGAAACAACACGAATGTTGGAAATCTGTCGAGAAACGTGGCTTCCAAAGGCATTCGATGAATCCGTGCCAATCATTTTGGACATTCCAAACATCCCGAAAGCCCGCTAAAACAAGAACACAAAGACTCCACAGAGAAAATTCCCAGTTTTTCCTTAGAAAATTCCCTTTTGGCCATTTTTTGGCTGAAAAAGCTCGAGTGTTGGAAATCTGTCGAAATATGGCTTCCAAAAGGATTAGATCAATCCATGCCATCATTTCGGACATACCAGCACCCTAAAAAGGCCCGTAAAACAAGAACACGAAGACTCCACAGAGAAAATTCCCCGTTTTTCCTTTGAAAATTCACTTTCTGGCCATTTTTTTTGCTGAAAAAGACCGACAGTTGGAAATCTGTTGGCGAACATGGCTTCCCAGAGGATTAGATCAATCCGTCCCATCATTTTGGACATCCCAACACCCTGAAAGCCAGCTAAAACAGGAACACGAAGACTCCATAGAGAAAATTCACCATTTTTCCTTAGAAAATTCCATTTCCGGCCATTTTTTAGCAGAAAAAGCTCGACAGTTGGAAATTTGTTGGGAAATATGGCTTCCAAAAGGATTAGATCAATCCGACCCATCATTTTGGACATCCCAGCACCCTGAAAAGCCCCCTAAAACAAGAACACGAAGACTCCACAGAGAAAATTCTTTGTTTTTCCTTAAAATATTCCCTTTCCGGCCACTTTTTGGTTGAAAAAGCCCGACTGTTGGAAATCTGTTGGGAAATATTGCTTCGAAAAGGATTAGATCAATCCGACCAATCATTTTGGACATCCCGAAACTCCTGAAAAGCCCCCTAAAACAAGAACACGAAGACTCCATAGAGAAAATTCCCCGTTTTTCCTTAGAAAATTCAATTTCCGGCCATTTTTTAGCTGAAAAAAACGAATGTTGGCAATCTGTTGGGAAACATGGCTTCCAAAGGCATTCTATCAATCCGTGCCATCATTTTGGACATCCCAACATCCTAAAAGCCCGCTAAAACAAGAACACGAAGACTCCACAGAGAAAATTCACAGTTTTTCCTTTGAAAATTCCCTTTCTGGCCATTTTTTGGCTGAAAAAGACCAACAGTTGGAAATCTGTTGGCGAACATGGCTTCCAAATGGATTAGATCAATCCGTCCCATCATTTTGGACATCCCAGCACCCTAAAAGCCAGCTAAAACAAGAACACGAAGACTCCACACAGAAAATTCACCGTTTTTCCTTAGAAAATTCCATTTCCAGCCATTTTTTAGGAAAAAAAGCTCGACAGTTGGAAATCTGTTGGGAAACATGGCTTCCAAAGGCATTAGATCAATCCATGCCATCATTTTAGACATCCCAGCACCCTGAAGGCCCGCTAAAACAAGAACACGAAAGCCCAAAGAGAAAATTCCCCGTTTTTCCTTAGAAAATTACCTCTCCGGCCATTTTTTGGCTGAAAAAGCCCGACTGTTGGAAATCTGTTTGGAAATATGGCTTCCAAAAGGATTAGATCAATTTGTCCCGTTATTTTGGACATCCCAGCACCTTGAAAGCCCACTAAAACAAGAACACGAAGACTCCACGGAGAAAATTCTTTGTTTTTCCTTAAAATATTCCCTTTTCGGCCACTTTTTGGTTGAAAAAGCTCGACTGTTGGAAATCTGTTGGGAAATATGGCTTCGAAAAGGATTAGATCAATCCGACCAATCATTTTGGACATCCCAGCACCCTGAAAAGCCCCCTAAAACAAGAACACGAAGACTCCATACAGAAAATTCCTCGTTTTTCCTTAGAAAATTCCATTTCCGGCCATTTTTTGGCTGAAAAAACACGAATGTTGGAAATCTGTTGGGAAACATGGCTTCCAAAGGCATTCGATCAATCCGTGCCATCATTTTGGACATCCCAACATCCTAAAAGCCCGCCAAAACAAGAACACGAAGACTCCACAGAGAAAATTCACAGTTTTTCCTTAGAAAATTTCCTTTCCGGCCATTTTTCAGCTGAAAAAGCTCGACAGTTGGAAATCTGTTGGGAAACATGGCTTCCAAAGGCATTATATCTATCAGTACCATCATTTTGGACATCCCAGCACCCTGAAAGCCCGCTAAAACAAGAACACGAAGACTCCACAGAGAAAATTCCCCGTTTTTTCTTAAAAAATTACATTTCTGGCCATTTTTTGGCTGAAAACGCCTGACAGTTGGAAATCTGTTTGGGAACATGGCTTCCTAAAGGATTAGATCAATCCATCCCATCATTTTGGACTTCCCAGGGCCCTGAAAGCTCGCGAAAACAAGAACACGAAGGCTACACAGAGAAAATTCCCCCTTTTTCCTTATAAAATTCATTTTTTGGCCATTTTTTGGCTGAAAAAACCCGACAGTTGGAAATCTGTTGGAAAAGATGGCTTCCAAAAGGATTATATTAATCTGGCCCATCAATTTGGACATCCCAGCACCCTGAAAGCCCGCTAAAACAACAACACGAAGACTCCACAGAGAAAATTCCCAGTTTTTCCTTAGAAAATTCCTTTTCCCCGCCATTTTTGGCTGAAAAAGCTCGACAATTGGAAATCTGTCGAAATATGGCACCCAAAAGGATTAGATCAATCCGTCCCATCATTTTAGACATCCCAGCACCCTGAAAGGCCCCCTAAAACAAGAACAAGAAGACTCCAGAGTGAAAATTCCCCGTTTTTCCTTTGAAAATTCACTTTCTAGCCATTTTTTGGATGAAAAGACCGACAGTTGCAAATCTGATGGGGAACATGGCTTCCAAAAGGATTAGATCAATCCGTCCCATCATTTTGGACATCCCAGCACCCTGAAAGCCCGCTAAAACAAGAACACGAAGACTCGACAGAGAAAATTCCCCGTTTTTCCTTAGAAAATTCCATTTCCAGCCATTTTTTGGCTGAAAAAGCTCGCGAGTTGGAAATCTGTTGAGAAACATGGCTTCCAAAGGCATTAGATCAATCCGTGCCATCATTTTGGACATCCCGAAACCTAGTCCCGCTAAAACAAGAACACGAAGACTCCAAAGAGAAAATTCACCGTTTTTCCTTAGAAAATTACCTTTCCGGCCATTTTTTGGCTGAAAAAGCCTGACAGTTGGAAATCTATTTGGAAACATGGCTTCCTAAAGGATTAGATCAATCCTTCCCATAATTTTGGACTTCCCAGGGCCTTGAAAGCTCGCTAAAACAAGGACACGAAGGCTACACAGAGAAAATTCCCCCTTTTTCCTTAGAAAATTCATTTTTTGGCCATTTTTTGGCTGAAAAAACCCGACAGTTGGAAATCTGTTGGAAAAGATGGCTTCCAAAAGGATTAGATCAATCTGGCCCATCAATTTGGACATCCCAGCACCCTGAAAGCCCGCTAAAACAACAACACGAAGACTCCACAGAGAAAATTCCCCATTTTTCCTTAGAAAATTCCCTTTCCGGCCATTTTTTGGCTGAAAAAGCCCAACTGTTGGAAATCTTTTGGGAAATATGGCTTCCAAAAGGATTAGATCAATCCGTCCCATCATTTTGGACATCCCAAACTCTGAAAAGCCCCCTAAAACAAGAACACGAAGACTCCACAGAGAAAATTCCCCGTTTTTCCTTAGAAAATTCCATTTCCGGCCATTGTTTGGTTGAAAAAACACGAATGTTGGAAATCTGTTGGGAAACATGGCTTCCGAAGGCATTCGATCAATCTGTCCCATAATTTTTGACATCCAAGCACCCTAAAAGCTCGCTAAAACAAGAACACGAACGCTACACAGAGAAAATTCCCAGTTTTTCCTTAGAAAATTCCTTTTCCGGCCATTTTTTGGCTGAAAAAGCTCGATAGTTGGAAATCTTTTGGGAAATATGGCTTCCAAAAGGATTAGATCAATCCGTCCCATCATTTTAGACATCCCAGCACCCTGAAAGGCCCCCTAAAACAAGAACACGAAGACTCCACAATGAAAATTCCCCGTTTTTCCTTTGAAAATTCACTTTCTAGCCATTTTTTGGCTAAAAAAGCCCAACTGTTGGAAATCTGTTGGGAAATATGGCTTCCAAAAGGATTAGATCAATCCATCCCATCATTTTGGACATCCCAGCACCCTGAAAAGCCCCCTAAAACAAGAACACGAAGACTCCACAGAAAATTTCCCGTTTTCCTTAGAAAATTCCATTTCCGGCCATTGTTTGGTTGAAAAACACGAATGTTGGAAATCTGTTGGGAAACATGGCTTCCAAAGGCATTCGATCAATCCGTCCCATCATTTTGGACATCCAAGCACCCTGAAAGCCTGCTAAAACATGAACACGAAGACTCCACAGAGAAAATTCCCAGTTTTTCCTTAGAAAATTCCTTTTCCGGCCATTTTTTGGCTGAAAAAGCTCGACAGTTGGAAATCTGTTGGGAAATATGGCTTCCAAAAGGATTAGATCAATTAGTCCCATCATTTTAGACATCCCGGCACTCTAAAGGCCCCCTAAAACAAGAACACGAAGACTCCACAGTGAAAATTCCCCGTTTTTCCTTTGAAAATTCACTTTCTAGCCATTTTTTGGATGAAAAAGACCGACAGTTGGAAATCTGATGCGGAACATGGCTTCCAAAGGGATTAGGTCAATCCGTCCCATCATTTTGGACATCCCAGCACCCTGAAAGGCCGCTAAAACAAGAACACTTAGACTCCACAGAGAAAATTCCCCGTTTTTCCTTAGAAAATTCCATTTCCGGCCATTTTTTGCCTGAAAAAGCTCGACAGTTGGAAATCTGTTGGGAAACATGTCTTCCAAAGGCATTAGATCAATCCGTGCCATCATTTTGGACATCGCAGCACCTTGAAATCCCGCTAAAACAAGAACACGAAGACTCTAAAGAGAAAATTCACCGTTTTTCCTTAGAAAATTACCTTTCCGGCCATTTTTTGGCTGAAAAAGCCCGACTGTTGGAAATATGTTGGGAAATATGGCTTCCAAAAGGATTAGATCAATCCGTCCCATTATTTTGGACATCCCAGGACCTTGAAAGCTCGCTAAAACAAGAACACGAAGACTCATGAATACAAGCATATATCACTTAGTCTTAAGAGAAAACTAATGACTAAAACATATACCATAGGTAATTTCATTACCTAATTACATGCTTTAATTCCTCTAGAGGTTGTCTTGGATTTTTGGGATGCCACATGAACTGGCGTTTTCTGGCTTCACCGGCCACTCGGATTAGATTAGTACATGTATATATTTTAAATTTCAACTCTCTCAAATATCATGTTTTAACTAATGAAGGGTTGGTCTAGTGGTAGCATGCTAACTCCAGACGGACTTTACTTGTCAAGGGGCGGGGGTTTGAATCCTAGTAAAAAGCCCTTGTTGAGAGGGGAGACACCCTCGATGATTTGATCTCTAGAGTGTTTGCCCACTTTGGCCAACATTTTTTTTTTACCAGAAAAAGGGATGGCGCTATTTCCACCCCCAATTTTGATTAAGAGACTCTTTTTTCTAGTGAACTTACCGAAAGACCCTCCTAATTCCCTATCTCTTCAATTTATTGTTTCTTCTTTTATGAGGCTAATCCATTTCCTTTCTTATCAGATCTGTCAAATTTCACCCAACAAGATATTGTCTTATCTTGCATCCTATTATCACTTTGTTTATAGAAGGTCATTCATTTTAAATTATGATCTCATGTTTTTTTTATCACAAAATTTACATAGAAGGTTAGAAAATTTCAGTTTTAATGGCTTTTAAATACAAAATTTGTGACATTCTGAAATATGAGCCTGGGGATTGTACATTTTCTGAGAAGAGGAGTTTTGTATATAAGCAATCTCCACAGTTAATTCATGGTCTCGGTCAACCTTCTTTCACACATGATCCCATCAATGCATTCACCTAACTCCACCAATGCGGTAAAGTTGATACAAGTGCAGTTGTACATTTTCTAGATGAAATCTCAAGGCATGGCTTAAAGTAGCAATTTCATAGCCTCCTTCTCAGACAATGATGGCTTTACTTAAGATGCAGTAGCTCTCCATCTTTGAGCATAAGCTTTGAACGTTTCAGTTCTCCTTTTCTCAACCCGAACCAATTTCTCTCGGGTCAGAGTGATCTCGGTGTTGAACTTATATTGTTGGAGGAATTCGTTGGCGAGATCCTCCTAAGTATGGATCTTCTCCATGTCCAACTCTATAAACCATGTCAATGCAGGACCAACGAAGCTATCCTGAAAGGAGTTAATCAGGAGCAGATGATTGTTTGAGTAACAGGCCATCTTGCCCATATAGTACTTTAAGTGGGTCTTGGGGCATCCAACTCCGTTGTATTTCCTCGTAAACTTGGGCTCCTTGTAGAATTCAGAGACCTTAACCTTGGCGAAGGACGATAACTTATTGAACTCCTACAACTGATAGCCTTGTAGCATGCAAAGGCGTTCCTCAATCTTTGTGAGGCGTCTTGAATTTTCTCACCAAAGTACAAAGTTGGGGTCTCCTTAGATGGAGCCTCTAAATCAATAATTTTTAGGGTTGCAATAGAAACCTCTTCAGCAAGCCCTTTTCCCACGAGTTCTACTACCGGCACATCAGAGGGAATGGTAGGAGGATTCATGGTAGGAGCAGTAGGAGCTACAGGAGTTAAGTTTTTGACTTGGTTAGAGAGATTAGCTAACAGCACCATCATCTGCACCATTTGGTTCTCCATGCCAATAACGCGAGCACAGGTATCTTCATTCTCCATTCTTGTTTGGTGGCAAGTACATATGATAGACCATTTTTCTGCCGTCTTTCAATCACTTTCAAAGAAGATGACTCAAAGTAGTACAAGTCAAAAGAAATCACGAAAATATAAAACCTAGTCAATTTTATATTTTCTTGAAATGAATTAATGATAAGAAGTGTACATGATCCCAGTATCATATAACATCCTCTCATCAAAATTTCTTCAAAAGAAATTATACAATTGAAAAGGAATGACGACAAATATTTAATCAAAATGCCCCTTTTCTAAAAATTACATGAAAATGTTCATGAATTTTATTCACTTTATCGAACAATTACAAGGGAAACAGAACCTTGCATTCTTGAAGCTTACAAAGTGGTTCGATTTTACATGTAATATGAAAATGAATACAGGGAAACCTAGATAGAAAAGAACGAAACACAAAGGAAATCCCTTTACAAGAAAAGAATACAAAATAGAAACCAAAGGACTAGGCGGGATTGTGCAGACATGCTTGTTATCATGGGCCAAGCATTCCTCATCGATCAAGGCATCTTCTTCTTGTTCCTCAATATGAGCTTGCCGAAACTTTGAGGCTCGAGAATATTAGGCAATCAAACCTCAAGCTCAAGTTCTACTTGACGGTAAATGTAATCAATGGTAGCGTGATGAGTCCTCAACTCTCCCTCCAAGTCGGCTTCATCCACGGCAACGATGTAATGCGAGGAACGAGAGTACCAAATTCCGGTAGCGAGTTGAATCGCGGCCTTGGAATGGTCAATTTGGTTTTCCTTGATGACTTCATTGTGATAATCAATACAATATAACCCCAGCTTGAGGATTGGCGGGATCGTTTGAACCACACGATATTGGCGGAGAACCTTTAAAGGGTAATATGACGTTAAACCCGTCAATCCCACGAGGGGAGTGGGTCATCAACTCCACTAACAAGGCTCACCTCGGGATTCCCAAGCCACCGAACATGATGGAAAGAATTCATTTCTTTGGCAAAATCTAAGAATCGGATGATGATATTCCGTAACATCGACAATCTTCATGTGAGGGGCAAATTCTTTGATATGTGAAAAGAGCCAAATTTGGAAAAATCCTAATGGGGTTCTAAGAGTCCCTTGGCTATTTGCTTTGAAATGATTAAGAGACACGAAAGTTTTGGCAAGGATCATGTGTGTAAAACAATTAAAGGCGCACACTTGATTGACAAAGTGAGTGACTAAAGGATCCATTGTTTTTTGAGTATGTGGGAATACCCCAAAGCCAAAGAACATGAGTAGGAAGACACGAGGAATTTGATTCCCGGATTTAGGCTTAAGGCTATGGAAATGTTGTTCAAGGAAAGTATAAGGCATGAAATGGAAATTTCCTTTAAGAATAGCCTTAATTTCGTCGGTAGGATATTGAGGAATTGACTTAGAAGAAATATTGGATCTTGAGCAATAGGAGGAGTGATGAAACCTAAAGAGGCTTTACCTAACCCGATGGCTTTCTGGAACTCCTCAATTGTAGGAGTCAATTCAAATAAATTAAACACGAAAGTGGAAGTCATGGGATTCCAAAATGAGCTAATGCTTTCACCATCGCGAGACGTGGTTTGACTTTTAATAAAGTCAAGAGGAAAGCTATGCGTTTTTCCATGTAATGTTGATGTCTCGGGTTGAGATTCTCCCATAGAATCTTGAGATTCCTCAGCACGGGAACAACGTCCAATTTGGGTTTACCCATCTAAATCTAAACCTAAAGGGGCATCCATGATTAAAACATATCGTCGTTGAAATATAAAGTGCAAAATTGAAATAAGGAAAATAAGAAGATAAGAACGATCATAAATGAACAATATCTTACCCACCAAGCACATGGCAAGCACAAATCACATGTCGCATGAAACTATGAGGTTTCAACCCCTAGGGTGAGGATGCTAAAAGCTCAAGGTCCCCATCCCAAAGGATAAAAATAATTTACCCACCGCTACTATCATCGGTCAATACTATTTTTAACGGTTGGGATGAGCAAGTTTATGTAAGTAATGGATTACCACGAGTATTTACTCGCAAGTTCCACCCATAAACTCTCTTAAGGTCCTCAATTGGGCGATTGGGGTTTTAGACCGCATTTGTGTGTGCAGTGTTGTGCTAAAGTTTGTAAACATGCATTTAAATTTAAACATCCAGCACTTCAATATAAACCCTCATACATTCATACATCCTTACACTACTTGCAAAACAAAGGGTTTACAAGCATGCCTCCCCTTATAACTCCCACTTACAAGACCATTGAACACGAGGTTAGCAATTAACCTGATTTTTCATGCAACTTTGACATGCTGGAGATCCTATACAAGACACGTTAGTTAAAGCACAACAACCATTTTTAAATAGCTTCAAGTCATCTTAATCTAGTAACCAATCTCCAATGAAGTCACCAAGCATGTCGCGACCTGATCTCACCGCCTTTGATCCCTCACCATCACGAGGAGAAAAAAGGGGGAAAGGTCTAATTTAAGGGTACTTGATCGTAAGAGTTCCCTCACAGCTCACATTCCAAAAGACGTCATCACCTCACATTTTAAATCAAGCCTTTTGTGAGTTCCCTTCATGAGATTGCGGGCTCTTCTAAGCTCGCACCCCATGTGACAGCGAAGTGTCGTGATCCATATCCACACGAGCGACACACCTCGAGAGAAGAGATCGGGTGTGGATATTGGATTTAAGGGTACCTTTGCCATGATAGCCCTCTCAATAGTACGCTTCGCCCATAAGGATGGCATCACTTCATCCTTTGGGGTACTCCCATATCGAGTATGCTTAACAATGATGAGTTTCATCAAAACTTGTACCCCATGTAATGGGTTTATTTATACAGTGTAGTTGTTTATGACAACCTAAAAATAAGACGAGAGTCACCATTAGCCTTATTTTAGGGGTCGGCGATGAGAGGAAGAGAGAAAACTCACAACTCGTCGGGCTTTATACAATAAATGAAACCCTAGACATATGTCGAGGGAATGAACTGTACAAGATAATGGTTGGAATGGACATCGACCTCCACCATCTTTGCGCTTTCTCCATCTTTATGGTCTTAATCTAAACATAATCTATCAACCTATAACTATGTGCATACAATAGAAATAAACAAACATACACATCAAAACAATAAAAAACATGACATCATGTCAAGATCAATCATTTAAAGAAAAATTAATGCGGAAGTCAAATTTTGGGGCTTCGGGGTCAGCATTTATCTTTCATGTGAGGGTTTCCCTAAGACACCTACCCAATCCATTTTATGACCCTTAGCTATTATTGATCAATTGTGTTCTTGTATGGTTAATAACACCTATAATTCTTTTAATCAAGCGATCCATATGATCTCAGGGTTTACCCTCGATATCATGCATCGGTCATATCTTACATCTAAAAGTCACATGCATTTCAGAAATTTAAACATGCATGTAGGTCTTTTGAACCTTGTTTCCCAACCAATCAAATAGATAAGTGAGCCGTCGGCAGATCACTTATTACCAAAGTCATACGCCAATCACAAACACATACATTTCTAATTGATAGTGTCATTATATGTATGAGGAGTACATGTGATATTTCAAAAACATATTTTGAAATCATTTATGGAAAGTTTTGAGACAAAGTGATGTCTCACTTATGAAAGACATTCAATTGCCAAGACTAGCCCAGGGCTCACATAAATGCACTCACAAGCATTGTAGGCATTTTGAACACAATTCAAACCATGACTTTCACTTTGTCAAATCAGGATTTTAAAAAGGTTCGAAAATATTTACGATTAAGGAATATCTAGACTATGGAACACATTCAATTGCCAAGGCTAGCCCGTGCTCATATAAATGCATTCACAAGCGTCGTAGGCATTTTTAATATGTTCCAAATGATGATTTTCCCTTAAGCTAAATCGAGTTTTTGAGAAAAACTTTCTTAACCAATTGTTTTTGGGAAACATCGCATGTACCAAAGTATTTTTTGAAAGATGCAATTTTGAAAAAGCCAATTGTTTAACAACAAAGATCAAAGCATTTAAAACAAATTGTTTAACAACAAAGATCAAAGCATTTAAAACAACTTCCATGAAGATGGTATGGCTTAATTTCATGCAAAAACTAACCTAAAAGGTATAACTAAATAGTCACAATCATTTTATATTAGGAAATTTTAGAACATGTATGTAAAGACAACAAAATTGAGTAATACCATTGACAATCTAACTATGGAAAAATTTCCTAATATGCACGACATAATAATGAAATAATTTCATGAAGGAAGCTTTCCTAAACAAGCTACACATGATTTTACAAAAATTAGACAACTAGCAACAACATATCAAAAATTTGTCAAATCAGCGAAACACTCAGCCAATACTGCAAGGATTTGTCCTATCAAAACAAGTCTAAAAATCACCAAATTTTCACATAACACAGATAATATGTTGACGAACAAGTTTCTTTATGAGACCAAGTATATAATCCTAATAGAAAAAATGGAACAAAAATATCAAAAGTCTATCCAAACAGGGCCTAGAACAAGGGTCTGAATTTGATCCCATGTCTAGATTCTGATCTAGTTTTGAAAAAATGGAAAGTAGTCCAAACGATGAGCGATTGGCATGAAATTAGCGGTATTAGAAACTTCTAAGTGTTCTTTTCAACTTCTTAGAAAGGCTTGAGTCCAAACTGGGTCAATTAGGTATTCTAAGTTCAAGATTTCAAAAGGTGCGCATGTCGGTAACAAAAAATCAGAATACAAACATGCATTAATAAATATCAAAATCATTCAAGTAATGCACAAATAGCATGAAAATATCACATGTGACTTAGAATTAGATGCGATAAACAATTTGAGTAATCATCTAACCTTAAGTCGGCATGAGAAGATGTCATACAATTCAATGACAATACAAGATGACTCAAGATTCGTGATGAAATGCTTGAGAGTTTCTTGATGAACATACGCTCTTGTGGCACAAATTTAAGGTGCAAAATAACACTCAAATGCAATGATATGAATATGTGCTTAAACCTTGTAACATCAGGTTTAAGTGTCAAGAAAACATTATCAAAAAATTTAGTGTCTAAATGTCTCCAACAAGCATGGTAAGATGCATAAATGGCAAAATTTCATTTCAGCATTGATTCCAGAGAACTTGCGGAATTTCAGCCATCTTAAGACATGCAAAACTCTTACAAAAAATCCTACATGCAGAACATGCAATGATGAACATTTCTTGTTGAGGATTCAAAAACCTAAACATGATCGTACAAATCATAGCAAAAATGACAAGACAGAGATGTACATTTAGACTATATACTAATGCAGCACGTTTTAACCTTAACTCATGCAATTGACTCACTTGCCAACGTCAAGACTTTCCAAAGAATACATCAATTGAACATATGTATCATGTATTTCAACTCTCATTAATAATTTGAGACCAAATAGGTGCATTTGTGGACTCAATTTAATCAAAACACAATTCGGATCAATGCATGACAGACTGTCCTATATTCAGATCTAAGTGATTTTGACCTAGCTAAACATGCCTAGAAATTTTGAAAACAATATAAGATATGCATAACACTAATACGAGAAACTTTCATGAAGGGAAGTTATTCCAGAACTCAACATAAAAATCAGTAGAAAAATGGCAAAATCAGAGACCCATATGGAACAGATTGACTAGGATTAGATATGAGTAGATTTGACCTAGTTAAACACATCAAAAAACCATGAAAAAATTATAGAATATTCTTCAAGCAAACTATGAGAAACTTTCATGAAGGAAATTTTTCCCAAAACTCAACACAAAAATCAGCACAAAAATGACAAAGTCAGATATCAATATGGAATAGATTGACCTAGGCTTAGATCTAAGTAGAACTGACCTAGTTAAGCAAATCCAAAAATCATGAAAACATTACAGGATGTGCATAAAAGGATTTGGAACAAAACTCATGAAGGCAAAATTATCCAAAAACTACCACAGAAGGCTACACAAAAATAGTAAAGTTTCATTTCGGAGCAAAAACAGAACCGAAAATCCAACTGAACTACAGCAGAATGACTCATTTTCGGAGATGTTTTCCAAGGTTCAAACGACACTTGATTGGGGTGTGCAACCTACCGTTTGAAGCTTAGGATGTCTATTATCTAATCCTAGGAGGACTCAACTTGAAACATAGTCATTTCAAACCTCGTTTTAGCCAAAACAGTAGGTTAGTCCTAGGGTTACGAAATTGTAGATTTAGGACTAATCAAGCACAATCATCCACACTCATTTAATCAATCACATTCAACCTTCAGCAAAATCATCTATGAGCATATATCACTAATATTAGCCCCGACCCGCTAATCCGATCTCACTTCACGGGGTTCTGGACCGAGAAATTACCTTCGTTGCGATTTTCATTGATTTTGATCGAAATCGATTGAATTTTTCACCAAAACTTTGATCAAACCTCCAAAAAAACCGCCAAAGACTAGATCTAGATAGCAAGGGATAGCTTTGAAGGGTGGCCAAATAGCTTGCAGCAAAGGAGAACAGAATTGGTCCAAAATTGGACCAGTTTGGATGCTGTCAGAGGAGATCGAATTCGGACAAAGAGATTTGGCTCATACCAAAGCTTGATCTTGCTCCAACCACCACTGGAAGCAAAGGACGAGGGGGCTAGATGGTGGTGTAGGGCTGAAGACCACCGACAGGGACGAAAAGCTTGCCAGAGAGAGATTCGGTCGAACGAAACCAAAGAGAGGGGGATCCCTAGTTTTTGTGCCAAAAACATAGAGAAATAGAGAGAGAGAGAGAGAGAGAGAGAGAGAGAGAGAAGCCTCTAGAAATAGAGAATTTCATGTAGAATGAAGAGTCCCCTGAAAATGGAGGTCAAATTCAGTTATATACCCCCAAATTAAGCGATTTCGGACGTCGATTCAATCTTATGGTCAAAATTTCGATTCAACGGTCAAAAATCGATTTCGAATACTCAATCATTATCTCAAGGTGTTAGGTAATTGATCTAGTGGGTTTGATTTGCAAAAACCTAAGCCAAAACCGAGAATTGCATCGAAATGTCCAATTAGAGGTTAATTTGCAATTCGAAGAAATTCAAGAATCAATCTAAAAAATTTTAAAAATTGAAGGTGCGGAAGTGAAATTGGCATTGAGAGGATTCTAGAACTGGTCACTAAAGGTCAGAAACCTGCCAGAAAAGGCCTAAACCAGTCAGTCCCACCGGTGGTCGGTGAGACTGGTCAGATTGGTTCGATCTAGTCCAGTCGGATTTTGACTAGTTCTTGATCAATTTGGTCTGATCCTGACTGTCTTGTCCTCTTGGGACCTTTGTGGGTCTAAAATGTATGTAATTTGGTCCCTAAACGACCAAATTGAAAATGAATTTTATTCTTTTTAAGAAGAAATTGGTCAATTAAAGGGGTCTTTTATTGACCTAATTAAATGATTATCATGAAAAACGCGTTAAAACCATAGGTGCTTTGATTTGGGCCTAAAGGGCTAAAATGGTAAAATTTACAATTCAATAGGCAAAATTGCAAATTAACTAAAATTGAACTCAATTAGTGTCACAATTACCCTATCTAATGAGCTACCTATATGTAAGATCACTTATTATATTCAAATTGACATTGAATTGAAGCACTGGAGCTTTAGTCAAAAATGGATCTAAGCCTAATATTCAAATTAGACCTTGATTCATGAAATTAAACCATAGTCATGAATGGTTCAAGTCGAATTTTGTCTATCGAAGCTTAATTGCTTGATTTTCTAATGCTTGAGAGGATAAAATTCTTCAAATTGATAAGTTATAGTGTAAATTTCACAAAATCGATTTTGAATTTGGATTTATCTTAAGGAAATAAGTGAGAAACAATCGTCCGTTCGCAAGTTATGAATGATCAATTTTGGTCCCTTAATTAGGGCTCAAAATGACAATTCGTATTATGACTAGATAAATCGTGAAATTAAATGCACAAGCAAATTTTAAATAGTCCATAAATTAAATATCAAAGAATGAACTATACCCAATTATGACTAGAATAAAAGTAATTTTATTTTTGATTGATTAAGAACCTAAAACTGAAAAATTCAAAAATTAAGGTTCTTAATCTAATTTTGTGAAATTTTTGATGCAAAAGTCAAATTGGCATTAAAAAAAAAATGTATTTGTGCATTTTTTGTTTTTTTACATTTTTGTCAAAGATTTGATTGAAAGTAAACCATTTAGTTGGCTTTTCTGAAATGTCGATTTTTGGTCAAAATCTTTGAATTTTCAAGAAATTTATTTGATAAAAGTGAAATTAAAGTTAAATGAAATCTTTTTGAGTAAAAAGTCAATTTTTTACTCGGGATTGACTTTTAGTCAAAAAATTGACCAAAAAGTTAATTCGAAAGTCAATTGTTTGACTTTTCAGGTTTTTCTTGAAAATGAGCTAGAAATTGCTTAAAAACGACAATACAAAAGGAAAAAAAATTAAAGACGACACTTTTTGGTTGAGAGATGAGGCTTCATCATAATCGAAAAACCAAATCTCGATTTTTACATTTTAATGACGTGTCAACTAAAAATCGTGTTAACACTTGCCTCATCGGGCATAGTGTCGTCTATAACTTCGCTTAGATGGCATTCCATAAGGAGTATCGGCCCAGTTTCAACCACGACTCGGCATCTAGACCCTCGCCAGACATTCGATAAACATTTACATCACCCCTAAACTTTTGTTGGGTGACGAGTTCAATTAAGTAACCACTCAAGCATACCAACACTCAAGTCAATTTTATCTTCTCTCGTCCATTAGTCTAGTGTAAAAGAGTCCGTGCTTAAATAACAAACCTCGGAAAATCTCAATAAAATAATCATACATAGTCACATACTTACAACCAACCCGCCAAACTTTGCACACTTTTGTTTTAAAACCCCTTTGCCCCATTTAGCAAATAAAACACAGTGTCCAAATTAAATACCTCAAAGTTTGTCATTTTCTTTTCAAATAAACCTTATTTGAAAATAGCATTTAAAGCTCATGAATTGAGCAATCAACAACATGGCATTACAAGCTTAGACAATCATAATTATGCATAATTTTACCCAATAAATCAAGCATAAAATTATATTTAACGACTAATATGTCATTAATTTCCACTAATTGTGATTAATTAAGACTAACCGTCATTAATTAGTCAAACTGCGATTAATCAAGACTAACTGTAATTAATTTAATTTACGATTAATTAAAATAATCATGATTAATAAAACTAACCATCCAAGACTAATCTCTATTAGCCTTAATCTAATCCATCCTAACCTTAGTTAAGGTTAAACCATCATTAAAGACCACTAACTACCATTAGCCCTAAACTAAACCTACCCCCGAACGCAATTAATTTCCTAATCGAGGATTAGAAGTTAACTAACACTTTTTTCGGCGACAATGAGCTTGTAGCGTTGGCGGCAGGATGGCGACAGGAACTCAAGTCTCACGGCTTGAGCAAAGACATGGACAGTGGTGGCTTGACACTCGAGACCCAAGGCTTTGCTAAGGAGGGAGGGGTGTTCAGTGGTGACTTGCGGCGGTGGTGAGGTCGGTGAGTGGCAACGCAAGGAGTAGGCAGCACAAATGCGGCAGTGAGCGGTGGTTCCCAATGGTGGTGATGGTGAACAAGGGAAGAAGAAGAAGAAGAAGAAGAAGAAGAAGAAGAAAATGAAAGCAAAATGGAGGAGAAGGAAAGGGGATGCTTCGGCTGAAATGGGGAAGGGGGAGAGAGAGAGAGATCTTGAGATTTTTCCAAGATTTTCATCATTTGCAATCCTTTCCTTTATATCATCTATCCTCTAATCCATAGAAACAAGGGTATTTTGGACATTTCACTCACTTTTTGTCCAAATTTTCTAATTTTGCCTTCGGGCCTACTTGTTTGAATTGGGTTTGGTGGGCTTGGCTTGGCCCACTTGGGCCTCCTTGGCCGATCCACATGGGTGTAAGGCCAACAGCCCTCACTTGGCCCAGCTTCTCTTCCCAGCGTCTAATTCTCGATTAATTAACTCTTTTTCTGAAAATTTTACACTTGTCAATAAATTAACGGGCGAATGAGGCGACGTCCAAAGGATTAGTTTTCAAACTCTTGAAAGTTTGATATCCGAAATCGAATTAAATTTCATGGTTACAATCGATCAAATGAACCTTTAGTACGACCTAAACTATGCCTCTTCGAATCATGGACGATCCTAAATTGTCATGTAATCACGAGGGTTCAATTATGTACCCCGAGTACAAGATTAACAAAAAATCGGTTTATTGTCATCCCATGCAAATATCGTAATCGTGGGGAACCACTTATGAATCGATTACATACTTTTGTTGAATCGATTTATATTTGTTTGCTAATTGACTTATAACAGCGTAGTATTAACCTTTGTCGATCTTTATGATCGAGCAGTCGATCTCTGATCGATTTTTCTCTGGTCTGTCGCGTTTTAACCCTTTGTGGCCCCGCTCAGTAGATTAGTTAGCTCATGAGTGATCAGTTCATAGTAAATTAACTAGCAATGCAATGATGAAATAATCATTTCATATATTTCGAAAATGGTCAAATTTAGGGATATCACAATTCTTTCCTTCTTGCAAAAATTATGTCCTCAAAATTTGAACCATTACAACACTTCAACAAAAGTGGGGATGCTGATGCATCATTATGTCTTCATTTTCCCACGTGGTTCCCTCCATTCCATGGTGTTGCCAAATTACTTTGACTAATTCGTTTTATTCAACAACGCTTGCTCTTTTCGATCAACTATCCATACTAGTCTTTCCACGTACAACACATTGTCCGCATCTATTTCTTCAAAATTTAGCATGTCGGTCTGATTAGGTTTGTACTTCCGCAACATCAACACATGAAAGACGTCGTGTACTTGAGCAAGTCTCAATGGCAACACAAGACCATAGGTCAAAAAGTCCCAATCCACTCCAAAATTTCAAAGGGGAACTTTCCTTTCTTGTCAAAACACGAAGTGCCTTGTATCGGTGACACTTTTAGAAAAGCGTGTTCACCTACTTGAAACTCCAAAGGTCTAGGCTGTTTATTTGCATTGCTCTTCTAATGACTCTTGGCGGTCTTAAGCCTTTCTCAAATGACCTTAATTGCATCCATTGACTGCTAAATCAGCTTTGGGCTCGTAATATTGTATTCTCGAACTTCGTCCCAACAAACAAGAGTTCTACAGGCCTTGCCATATAACACTTCAAATGGCACCATCTTAATGTTCTATTGAAAGCTATAGTAGGCGAACTCAACCAAATGAAGCTATTCTTCCCAACTTCCTTTGAAATCCAACACACAAACTCGTAGCATATTCTCAAGTGTTTTAAATAGTCCTTTCAGACTTGCTATCCATATGCAGATGATAGGTTGTGCTGTATTGTAGATTCATTCCCAAGATAGTTTGCACACTTTTCCAAAAAGCTACCGTAAAATTTGGGTATTAATCCAACGTGATTGTCAATGGCACTCCATGAAGACGAATTATCTATCGCACATACAATTAAGCATATCTATCTAATGCAAAGTCCTTTCGTATGGTGATGAAGTGCGTAGACTTTGTCAACATGTTAACCATGACCCAGATGGAATCATTACCCTACTGACTCATTGGCAATCCTCTCACAAAATCGATCATAATATGTTCCCATTTCCACTAAAGAATCTCGAGAGGTTGCAGAAGTCCTCCAGGCTTGCAATGCTGGGCCTTCACTTATTGACATGTCAAACACTTAGCAATATGCTTAACAATATCTATCTTTATACCATTCCATCAATAGTAGTGGTGCAGGTTTCAATACATCTTGGTACTACTCGGATGAATACTATAATGTTATGATAAGCTTCTGACAAAATTTATCCCTTAAACTTCGTATTGTTGGGCACGCACAATCTTCCACGAAACTTCAGTATTCTATCCTCCATTACTTGGAAATTGGCTTTCCTCTTTTCTGCATCTCCTGGCAAAACTTTTTGGATTTTAGGGTCTGTCGACTATAGCATCTTAATCTTCGCTACACTTCTGGTTCAAGCCCGAGGGTGGCCAAAAGACTCAAAAAGTGACTTACCTCAAACTTGAAATATGAATCTTGAACTCCTTCGAGCATAATTCATTCTTGAACCACCATTTGCGTGATCAATAACTTCCAACTCAGCGCATCTATGATCTTTTTTGGCTTTTCTAGGATAATACAAGATGTCGTAGTCGTAGTCCTTAAGAAGTTCCATCCAATGACGTTGCCTCATGTTCAGCTCTTTCTAAGAGAACAAATACTTCAAGCTTTGATGGTTCGTAAAGATCTAGAACCTTTCTCCGCAAAAATAATGCCTCCAAATCTTCAGGCCAAAGATGATTGCTGTCAGCTCCAAATGATGCGTTGGATAGTTCAACTCATGAGGCCTTAGTTGACAGAATGCATATGCAACTACTCTCCCATGTTGCATTAAAACACAGTCCAGTCCTTTGTACGACGCATCACTATAAATCTCGTATCCTCTAGGACCAGACGAAATCATCAACATAGGTGCGATAGTCAGCTTATGCTTAAGCTCTTAGAAACTATGCTCACACTTATCCGTCCATTCAAACTTTTCTTCCTTTTTCAGCAATTTCGTCAAAGGCATAATTATTGCAGAGAATCTTTCCATGAACCATTTATAATAGGCTGTCAATCCCAAGAAACTTCGAATCTCAGTCACTGTTGTTGGTCTTGGTCAATTCATAACCGCCTCAATCTTGGTGGGGTCCACTGAAATTCCTTCGCTAGAAATCACGTAACCTAGAAAGGCTACACGAGTTAGCCAAAACTCGCACGTACTAAACTTGGCGTACAGCTTGTGTTGTCGTAGGGTTTGAAGTACCATCCTCAGGTGTTGTCCATGCTCCTCTAGACTCCTTGAGTACACCAAGATGTCGACAATGAACACAATCATGAACCAATCCAAGTACTCCTTAAATATGCGGTTCATCAAATCCATAAAGTAGCTAGGGCATTAGTTAATCCAAACAGCACTACGGTGAACTCATAATGACCATAACGATCACAAAATGTTGTCTTCGGTATATCCCACTTAATCCTCAACTGATGGCAACCTGTCCTCAGGTTGATCTTGGAAAATAACCAAAGCTCCCTGCAGTTGGTCAAACAAGTCATTTATCCTTGGCTATAGATACTTGTTCTTGATTGTCACTTGAGTGAGTTGCCAATAGTCGATGCAGAGATGTAACGAATCATCCTTCTTCCTTACAAATAAAACGGGCGCTCCCCAAGGCGATGCACTAGGACAAATGAATCATTTGTCCAACAACTCCTACATATGCACTTTTAACTCCTTTGACTTCGATAGCATCATTCAGTAAGGTGTCTTAGAAATTGGCTCCATTCCAAGGGCCAACTCAATTGTGAACTCTATCTCTCTTTCTGGGGGTAATTCCGACAATTCCTTAGGAAAGACATAAAAAAATTCCCGCACTACGGCGATATCCTCCATCCTTGGTTCCTCAACTAATGTATTGACCACAATCACCAAATGACCTAGGCAACCTACATCTAATAGTCGGGTCACCTCAAGCGATGAAATTAAAGTGATTGAAGGCCCTCCTTGATTCCTAACAAACTCGAAACTCCCACCTGCTAACGGGTTGAACTGATCACTTTACGATAATAGTCCATAGTAGCTCGTTGCTTGGTGAGTCAATCCATACTAATAATCACATCAAAATCAAACATTGCCAGCACAATTAAGTTTATACTTTCCTCTTGATCACCAATCACTAACTTGCAACCAAAACACCCTATCGCAAACAACAATTTACCCTTTAATGGGGTAGATATACTAATGACTGCCTCCAATGATTTCAGACTTAGCCCCACTAACTTGACAAAGTGCTCAATAATAAAAGAATGCATGGTTCCAAGATCAAATAAAGCATAAGCAGCATGGTTGTTCAACAAGACCATACCTGTAACCACGTTCTACGAGTTCTCCACCTTCCCTCTGTGACAGCATATACCCTTCCTTGCATTAGAGGCCTGTTGAGAGTGCTCTACTAAGCGTTCTATGACGCATTCCCTATTGCCTACTCTAACTACGCCAGTGGCATCTGTACTCTAACCGGTCTGTGTGGGTAGTTCTTCACTTGGCAGCTATGCAGGCCACATCCATAGCAAGCTCCCGTTCTGATAAAACATAGGGATAATCCATGCTTCCTTCCCTAGAATCAGCACATGTCATTCGCATTGGGTGTCGACTTTCTAACTTTGCCTTTCTGGTTGGGAGGGATAGGGTATTTTCCTCCTATCATCGACCTTTTCCCAAGCTTATTATTGTCTCTGTTGGGCACAAATTGCGGCCCAGATGTGACTGTCCATATATTCATGTTCCTCTCAATAGTTGGGCCCTCTCATGCAGTTCATCATAATCCTTGAGATTCAGAGGTATCAGCGGGTCCTTAATCTTTGGCTTTTTTCCGTCTCTGAACCTCCTCACTCTATCCACTGGGTCCTCGATTAACCTTTGTGCATACTTTGATAGCTTAGCAAACTTTGCCTCGTATTGATCCACAGTCATTTGATTTTGGTGGCGGCGTTGGAACTCAATCATCTTCTATTCCCTAGCATGGACCAAGAAGTATTTTCCTTAGAAGCCCTCAACGAAGGCATCCCACTCCGAGACCGTGACATTGGGAAACACCCTTCCTTTCATAGCTTCCCACCACACACTTGCATTACCCTATAGCTGATACAAGGTCAGGGTCACCTTGTCTTCCTCAAAGCACCTCAACAATGCAAATGCCTTCTCTAATTCCCAGATCTAGAGGGATGTAACCTCAGGATCACGAGCTCCAATGAACTTCGGCGGTTTCAGCTTTAGAAATTGCTCCATCAACTAATGCATCAGCTGATCACCATTCCCATTTTTAGGTGCGACTTCGATAGGTGAGACCGCATCAATAGCAGCATTGGCAGCAGCAGTGGCAATGACAGCAGTAGTAGACTGATTTTGAGCTTGCTACCCAACCACATTCCCTAAAGTTTCTAGGGCTTGCAGGATCCTATTAATTCAAGGATCAATTGATGCTCCTCTTCAAGTACTAGCCTACACCGATGCCCTCCCTCTAGCACCTACTCAAGTTGGTGTCCTTCCCCTAACACTTGTTCGGGTTGGTGCCTTTCCTCTGGCACCAGTCAAAGTCACTACGGTCCTTCTCCGAGGGGCCTTTTGCTTAGGATCGCTCATCTCCCAGGATATTTATAGAAACCTACTTTCCAATTCCAACAAGGAATCAAAAACCCGAGCAACCCTCACAAAGCAATTAAGCAATCACAAGCACAAGCATAAGGAAAGAAAAGGTTTTTTCTAGCTGACTATCATAAAACCCATCGCACCTTACCACTTCAAGTACTAACTAGGCTCTGATACCACTTAAACAGGATGTTACGCCTCGAATTGCGAGCACACGATCATCCCTCAATAGTCGATTAAGTTGTGACCTCTCAGGACACGCCACCAACCCATTCTTTTTCTCTTTTCGATTAAACACATGCGGAAGCAATTTATATAAACACCTAGTAAATCGGTAAAGAATAGAGATAGTAAAGCAGTACAACAGTGATACTTCTAAAATGCTACAGTAAAACAGTACAACAGTGATACTTCGAAAATGCTACTTTGTTTTATATATTTGTTAATCCCAGGAAATTTCATTTTTACAAACCATCACAAAAAACCAACAAGGCTGTAAGGTTAACTTAAACTTCTCTAATGCGAGGCCAACTTCTTATCTCCATAGGGATCCTAAATTGAATACAATGGTTCTCCATACTACGGGCTTGAAATAAATAATAAACAACAACAAGGTGAGATATAAATCTTAGTGAGTTAACAGCCTAGGCCTCAATTAGGACACAAATTCGTTTCGGATGCTGCTTAAACATGCAACGACATACAATCTTACCTCGTCTTGGTACACCCCTATATATTAGTCCATCACATGTGCCAACACCGATGCAACAAGTATAATCAATAATTAGAACACATAACTCCATGCACTAAGCATCCATACAAGTCCTGATTATAAGGCAAAATCTGTTTTGACCCATCTCATACCGCGCCTCACAATTTTACCCCATAATCAGGTACAATATATCACAATCATTCACACGTGTTTCGATTATTACGACCCCTCGGGCCACGACCAACACATGAGTTGATGGTCTTTCGGCATGACCAGGTATCATCCCGCTCCATCGGGAATGGCATTGTCTAGAACCCTCGCCTAGACGGCATTCCATAAGGAGCATCGGTTTAGCATCAACCACGACTCGGCATCCGGAGGTTTAGCCTCAACCATGACTCGGCATCCGGACTCTCACCGAGCATTTGATAAATATCAAGCATTGTCCCCAAATCCCATTGGGTGATGGGTTCAATTAGATGACCACTCAAGCATGCCAAAACTCAAGGTAATTATATATGCCGTCAATTAGCCCAGTGTAAAAGAGTTCGTGCTTAAATAACAAACTAGGAAAATCTTTACATTTAAAAATTTTGGTAAAATAATCGCACGTAGTCACTACTTACAATCAACCCGACAAACTTTGCAAGCTTTCATTTTAAAACCCCTTTGTCTCATTTAGCACATAAAACACGATGTCCAAATATGATACCTCAAAGTTTGCCATTTTCTATTCGAATAAACTTTCTTTGAAAATAGCTTTTAAAACTCATGATTTGGCAATCAATAACATGACATTACAAGCTCAAATAGTCGTAACTATGCAGAATTTTACCCAATAAATAAAGCATAAAATTATAATTAACGGCTAATCTGTCATTAATTCCCACTAATTGTGATTAATTAGAGCTAAACACGATTAATTACACTAACCGCAATTAATTAAGACTAATTATTGTTAATTAGTCAAACTGCGATTAACTAAGACTAACGGTAACTAATTACAATTAATTAAACTAATCATCCTTAATTAAGACTAATCTCTATTAGCCTTAATCTAATCCATCTTTAACCTTAGTTAGGGCTAAGCCATCATTAAAGACCACTAACTACCATTAGCCATAAACTAAACCTACCCCTAAATGTAATTAACTTCCTAATCAAGGATTAAGACTTAACTCACTGTTTTTCCAGCAATGGCGAGCTCGCGGCGACGGCGGCACTACTGCGACAAGAACTCGGGTCTCCCGACTTGAGCGGAGACATGAATGGTGGCAGCTCGACACTAGAGACCCATGCCTTGGCTAAGGAGGGATGGGTGCTCAGTGGTGGCTTGCAGCAGTGGTGAGGTCGGTGAGCGGTTTATCGTGGTCCAATGCGAGTATTGTCATCATGTGAAACCACTCACAAATAGACTGCATACTTTTGTCGAATTGATTTATATCCATTTGCTAATTAACTTATAACAGCATAGTATTGACCTTTGTTGATCTTTATGATCGAGCAGTCGATCCCTAATCAAATTCTCTGGTCTATTGCATTCTAACCCTTTGTGGCCTCGCTCAATAGATTAGTTAACTCATAAGTGATTAGTTCAGAGTAAATTAACTATCAATGCATTGATTAAATAATCATTTCATATATTTCGGAAAAGGAGCCAAATTTCCGGATATCACACTTTGCAAGTGAAACTCACTAGCGTAATATAATTAAACCATAAGAAAATTAAAATACTTAATAATATAAATCATGAATATATGATTTCACATCTTGTTAAGTAAAAGTAAGTGTTGTCTGGGTTTGATTGGTCCCACACGAGGCGAGTGGCGAGCTGCAAGGCAAGGGGCGAGGGGTGAGTGGCGTGGTGAGGGGCAAGCGGCGAGTTGCGAGGTGAGCGGATAGCGAGGAGCAAGGCAAGTGGTGTTGTGAGGGGCAAGTGATGAGTTGTGAGGTGAGCAGCGAGCCATAAGCATCGAGCATTGCTCATGAAGAGGGTTTCTAAATTTCTAATTAGGGCTTTGCTCTTTTTTATTCACTTGGCAAAGATTTTTTTTTTTTTTTTTAAAAAGGGAAAAGAAAGAAGAGGACAAAACATAATGTTGGAGGAGGACTCGTTAACACCATTAACGTTAAGTTAGGGTTATAGACTTTAGAATAGATAAAAGAATATTATATATAATATATTAAATACATAATATAATATATTATATATATATTATCTATAAGGTTGGTCCGGGTTGAACTAACCCGCACAGTGTAGGGTCCAGGGATCCTAACACCAAAGATCAACCTAGTCTCCTTGGGAACCGGATTTAGACCAACAGGATTGGGCCGATCTAGGGTCCGTCCAGGGATGACCCTAGATCGATGCTCACTCCTACCTTTACGTGGGGTGAGTTAGTGAAGATGGTGCAATATATACATGCTTTAGCACCCGGGTGTTTAAGCAGCTTTCAACTAATTATTATCATGATGTAATATTTCTACTTTGAATGGCCAAGACCACCCCTCTCATTCTTGTTCTTAATTTTGTTTAATCAAATCAAATCGAGTAATTTGGATAATCCAAAACCTTACTCAAAAGTTTTTGCTCGAATTGTCCGAAGCAATGGAGGAGCTAGAGAGGTTTATAAGCTCATTCAAAGAGTACGGAAATAGATGCTAAAGTACAAATTGAGATGATAACAACGCTGCCGCTGCTGCTACAAAAGAGAAGTCGTCCGTTCTCTCCCTCAGAGAAACTTGAAGAGCAGGCCACCGTAAGTAGCAAAGAAGGGAGCGAACACGAGCGACTCGACTACCATTAGCTGGATGAGAATGTTGAGTGGTGGGCCTGAAGTGTCCTTCTGTGGATCGCCAATGGCATGTCCTCTGTCAGCTGCACGTTGAAGCCTCGCTCCTTCAGGATGGCTCCTTGCATGCTCCAAAGCACCAGCCTGAAAGTAAATTCAAGATATTGAGGAAAAAAATCTGTTGAGCCATAAGTTTTCTCAGCATGTCAATGAACCTCTACAAACGAGTATAATCGACAAAAACTAGCCATCGAGCTGTTGGAGCAACTGTAAACCTGAATGTCCACTTTCGCTTGGTTCCATGCTCCATCGGTCTTGGATGCAGATGTCGCAATCTGTTCGAAACCAAGCCCATAGAATAATATTCATCAGGAAAATACCACAATCAAATGAGACAACTGATGCAAAGTTCCCACATTGTCATAGATATGATGATAGCAGTTCACCAACCTACACAAATTGTCCAACAATGAAGAAACTACCATATCTTAGCCCGGTTTTACAAGCATTCTAACAAGAGACTGTCGAACTTCGAATTCACAGCTCTGATATTACTTTTGTTGAGAAAATCTAACACTTGCTATTTCTCTAAATAATAAAATACCTTTACTATAAAATATTTATTATAAATGCACACACTTGGCTCACACTCACTCTAACAAGTCTCCCACTTCATTCACACTCGCAACTCGCTCCTGCTTTTCTACACACGCGCAAGGGAGGGACACAGCCCTTTTGTAGACTCCTCTGCCTACACGATGGGACCACTATTTTCCTCTACTACACTGTTCACGCCACCCTCTACGACTCAACTCTCTAGGCACCACGGTTTCTTCTTGCTGTACGCTGTACAGGGGAGCAATCACTCCTATTTATAGGTTGTAAAGTCGGTGAACTAACCCGACTTTCTTAGTTTTCCATCTAATTCCAATTCAAATATCACAGGCAATTTATTTTCACGCTACAACTTGCTTGGATGAAGAAAGGACTAAATTATTCTGGAATTATCTAGACCAAGAGAGAAAGATCAGGAAATGGAAGTGAGAGGCGGTGATTCTCAACAGAGAGATACCTTGAGCTACGCAAACTACCAAAATAGACAGAATTGATTGCTTTGGTAAAGATTACCTGAACAACGGAACCGAGAGAGCCAGCCAAAAGACCAGATAGCATCTCCACACCAAAGACGGTCCCAATGATAAGTGGTGTAAATATGACAAGGGCAGTAGGTCCAATCATCCCCCTGAAAGATGCCTCAGCTAAAATTTGGGAGCATGTGGCATTGATTGTTTGACCCTCAGTGGGCGGGCAGACCTTGAGAGACATCTTCAATCCTGCAGGTGCCACACTTTTCATGGTCATAGCAGAGAAACAGTAAGGAAGCCAGGTGCCCATGATCAAACCGATGATGACCATCGGTGTTAGAACATCAACAGAAGACGACATTGCTGGACGATTCACAAATGCACCCAACAGAGCGATTGAGACTAGGGCAGCTGATTCAATGGCAAATCCCTACATACCAGAGAAGAAATGAAAAAGGGTCCATCTAATATTAGATTTAAACAACAGGAAAGTAGAATTTGCCAGTAGGGCTAATATTGAGAACGATAGATGAAAGACATCACCCAAAGTAAAGAAAGGCGATTTTAGCCAAACATCATGCCACCCCAGCAAGAATCCAAAATGACTCCCATAACCGTATTATCTAGTCATTTATGATGAAAAGAAAAATTATTGGACAATGTACACAGATTCTGGATGACGAATATGCAATCTCAGGAAAAGTTCCTAGGCACAAACACCCTTTCCCCTGCTATTTTGTGGATTTTATCAAAATAAACTACTAAAAGGACAACGGGACAGCGTCGATACTATAGTCAAATGCAAGGATTGCCTGTACCTTTCCAATGGCAGCTGTAGTATTGCCGGCATCTTCACGGACTCCATCGAGAGCCATCATACCAATACGTTCAGCATTGTCGCTGATGGGACCGGAAGCATCTATGGCCAACCGACTGGCAGTGGTACTTAGCATCCCAAGGGCAGCCACAGCAATTCCATACATGGCAGCAAAATGGTGACTCAAGAAAATGCTAACGATGGCTAAAAATGGGATAGTGACAAAGCCAAGGGCAACACCAACGTTCTCGAGAACGGCTTGGAGACCGTCGTGGAAATTGTCGGCAGCAAAATTTTGGAGACAAGTGCAGGATTTGTTGGCAGCATCATTTGGGAGACAGCTGCAGATATTATTGTTGGTAGCAGCATTTTGGAGACAGCTGCAGATATTATTGTTGAGAGCATCAACACGTTGGAGACGGCTGCTGAAATGAGGATCATTACTTGGTCAGCACATGACCATCGACAGTTGTAAAGATTCATACCATTCATTCAGTTTAGCAAATTTAACACCTGGAGTCATTGTTGGCGTAACATTTATTGACAAACCAACTAATTTGCCCTGCCCAAAGACCAACACCAACACACAAGGACAGCTGCCTGCAATACCATATCCATAATTAGCGACTATATCTCTCAACGTGTTGACTTAATCCTGTAAAAGCCCGCTGACATTAAAGCATGTCCCATGACAAACATTAGAAGAAAGCAGCATTTAGGATCAGAAGGTAAAAAGTATCATCAAAGAGTTTACCAGTTCTTCACAACTTTCGGCAACCCAATATTGTAAATTGTGAATGATGAGGGCAGAGCAATCAAGCTAACAACAAAAATTCCGACAGTCATTAGAATTGTGGAAATAATAAATTGCTCCTTCTTTGATGCAGGCTTGATTTCCCCCCAGACAGTTGTGATCAAGCAAACGAGAATACCCATAGAGCTGATAATCAGGGGATAACACATAGCAGTGAAGTTGTGTTCGATTCCAAACGAAGAGTTGGAAGCAAGAACAAGGGCAGCGCAGGAGGATTCGGCATAAGAGCTGAAAAGATAAGGTCCCATACCAGCAATATCTCCAACAATATCACCAACATAATTAGTAGTCACCTGAATGATTAAGGTCAACACTATTTATGACTAAAAGTGAATGATGTACTTAATAGATAAAGCTACAGTAAGAGAGTACATACAACTTGTGGGCTTTTTCGATAAGGCTCTTCAACCAGATAAACACAAATATCAGCAGCCTTGGCATAAATTCCACCACTGCCTCCTCCAAAGAGAGCCATGGAAGATCCACCAAGAACATAACCAGTAATAGCCTCAAAAAGACCTTCCCAGTCATTGCCATAGTACAACTTGAACAGATTGATCGCAAGATAGAGCACAAGAAGATCAATGGCAGCAAGAAGAAATCCCATAACTGGACCAGACCTACTGAAAGTTGTTCGAGCAGTGAAACTCTCTTCCAAGCCAATTCGAGTAATGTATCTCTCTTCCAAGACGGTCCTTGCGTTAGCATATATAGCAATTTCCGTGCCAAGGCAACCAAAGAGGACTGATGTGAAAGCACCAAGTAGGAATGAAACTGTACTGAAAACGGCACGGACAAGTGCAGGCTTGCACGTGTTTGAAGGATCAAACTTGCAAGGCCGGCTTTGGGTGCTGAAGCTTTCAACAGAGCCAAGTAAGAGGAAGATTAGAATCGCAAAAGCAACAACGAAAACTCCAGCATACTGGTACTCCGTTAACAGAAAGGATTTCACACCTGTTACAACACAAACGATAATTGAGTCCTCTCTATCAAGCAAATAAAGCAACAAATCTGATTCTTGACATTCTACGTCATGTTTGACGAAATAACGCATAACTCAGTTAAATCCAGTTACTTCATTCCGTTGCCTAGTTTTGTTGAACCTAGTTCCAAGAAATAAGAAAGCCTAACCTACAGCGCCTCCAAAAGAGCTACTCAAAAGATGATATGGTTTATGTTACATTCAACTCGGCAAGCTAGACAAGTATAAGGGCACGTTTGGCAATGATTCTGTTCTTAGGAACAATTTTTTATTAGAAATGATTTTTTTTTATTTCTATTCCCGTAAACAATATATGAATATAAAAATGTGTTTGGTAACTATACAAAATTTATATTCCTAGGATAAAAATGCATTTGGTAGAATCGTATAATTTGTCGTTTCTTTTAATTTTTAATTTTTGTATTATATTTTTCCTTTATTTCTTCTTTCTTTTTTCTCCTTCTTCCTCCTTTGTCTTTGGTCGCCGGCCACGGCGGCGGCCAGTGACCGGCTGAGCGAGGTCCGGCGAGCTTGCCGGAGCCTCCCCAGGCCAGGGCGAGGGCCAACGAGCTTGCCGGAGCCTCGCATACCCACCGCGAGGCTTGACCTCACGTCGGCCAACGAGGCTCGCCTAGCCTTGGCTAAGTGAGCTCAAGCTTGCCTAGATCTAGTAAGGTTGAGCTCGCCCAGCGGTGTCGACGTGGCGGTGGTCTGGCGAGGCTGAGCCTCGCCATGGCTCGGCGTCGCTAGGGGCCGGCGACTGGCCGAAAGGAAGAAGAAGGAAAGAAAAGAGAAGAAGAGAAAAGAAAAAAATTGTTCGTGGAAACAATAAGTTACTTTTTTTACTTTTTATTTCTATTCTAAATTTATTCTCAACAACAAAAAAATAGATTTTTTGTTCCCGGGAATAAAATTTTTACTAAACACGTTTCTATTCTTTTTTCGTTTTTTGGAACAAAAGAATAGAACTAATTGTTCGGGGGAATGGAAATTAGTTTTACCAAACTGGTCCTAAGTGTCAAATACAAGCAGGGGAAGAGTGACGAGAACATAATGAGTCAGGCCAAATGGGGAAAGGGATGAAAGAATGAAAGTACCTAGTTTTACAAAATAATTAATGAAATAAAAAGAAATAACTATTAAATAAATAGTCCCAGACCCAGAATATTATCGTAAATGCATCTTAAACTTTAAATTGAAGCATTACAACAAAAAAGAAAAAAGAAACAGATTATGACCTACAATAGTAAACGGTAGGGAAAAGTGCCAAAAAAGTCCTAAACCTTTTGTCATTGTGCCGATTTAGTCCTAAACCTTTTTAAGTTGTGCCAATTCAGTCCTTTCCGACCAATTTGGCCGGATTTTGCTGACTGGATGCCGGCCGGCTAACGTGGACAACTTTTAATAATATTTTAATATTTTTGAATTTTTGAATTTTTATTTTTTATTTTATTTTTATTTTTATTTTTTATTTTTTTATTCTGCTCTTCTTCCTCCAGCCGGTTGCCGGACCTCAGCAACCGGCCAGAGGCGACGCCCGGGAGGTCGAGGTCGACCTCGCCGGCCACCTCGCCAGTAGCCGCCCTCGAGGCCTGGGCGGTGAGGGCGAGCCGTGCCCGGCTCGCCGGATATGGCGGCGGGTCGGCGAGCAGCGGTGGACGGCATCGGGCGGCAGCATTGTGGCGATGGTCTCACGTGGCCAGGGTTTCCTCGGCTTGGACGGGAGAGGACTCTCTCTCTCTCTCTCTCTCTCTCTCTCTCTCTCTCTCAGGTCCCGCCCAGATCGAATGCCCTCAGATCTCGAACCAAATCCTTGAAGACCTCGAGCTCCGGCCTGGTCCGACCAACGCAAGGCACAAAAAAGGACCGAGGCCTACCGGAGTTTCGGCGCTTGAAACCAGGCGCGGCCGTAGGCCGATGGCCGCGGCTCAAGTGCGGTGGCCGGCGGTCTACCCCCTTCGACTCTCTCCCCCTGCCGGAACCCCCTCACTCGCCAAATCCGGCAAGCTGGCGGGGCTTGCCCTTGCCGGCCATGGGCAAGGCTCGACCCTTGCCAGATCCGACGACGGCGAGCCTCGCCACCTAGGCCTCTAGGGCGGCCTCGCGCGGCGGTGAGGCTCGCCGGGCGAGGCTCGACCCTCGCCGGCGGCCGTCGCCTGCGCCGCCGAGGTCCGGCGACCACCGGAGGAAGAAGAGCAGAATAAAAAAATTAAAAATTAAAAAATGAAAAAATTATTAAAAGTTGTCCACATTAGCGCCGATTAGGCCACGTCAGCTGGCCGGCGTCCAGTCAGCAAAATCCGGCCAAAATTGGTCGAAAATGACTGAATTGGCACTACCTAAAAAGGTTTAGGACTAAATCGGCACCAAAAAAAGGTTTAGGACTAAATTGGCACAATGACAAAAGGTTTAGGACTTTTTTGGCACTTTTCCCGTAAACGGTAGGTTAGAGCTAGAAATAAAACCGAGAGTAAGGAAAAACATCTGAACTAAAGTTAGAACTGACTTAGATGTTAGAACTAGGAGAGGAGAAGGGTGAACAAACCGGGGGAAATTGATTGGAAAAAATAAAAGAAATTTTAAAAAAATTAATTTCACATTAGAACCGATAATGCTCTAGTTTGAAAGATTATTCAAATCAGAATGATGAGAAATAGATATGAAACATTGTCATATATAAGGACTATAGTTAGGAGAAGCAAGAATGTAACACAAAAAGAAAACCTTAGAGAAATATAAGCACAGTTCGTTACCTATATGTTCTTAACTAATCCTATGGAATTAGTATTTCGTCACTAGTATGACACATCAAGGATGACAATCTCACAAAAATGAGAAATATTCTGCATCAAATCACAACGTATGATGATAAACCCTTGAAACATATTCACAAACGAAGTGAAGATATACTTTACAATTGAAGGTTGTACATCCTCAGCAATTCACCTTTCTAATACAATGTGCTTCTACTAAAGCCAACTACATATAAAATTACCATCCCAACTTTAATTAACTTGATGTTGTATCATTAGTTGCATATACCAAGCTTCCTATAACTCATATTAATCAGATGGAAGAAAGAAATTAAATATGGGCTCCATTTGTTTCACGGATAACTTGACAATTCTACAAAATGTGCTTGAATAAGTCATTTTTCTAGAAAATGATAATATTTTTCGGTATTCAGCCAAAATTTGAAATGAATTGAAAATTATTGCTTTTATATTTCTAAAAAAATCATGCAATAATTGTGTGACATAAGAGTTGCAAGTGCTATATCATCAAATTTTAAATATAGCTTTATCGTATTAAATTTTCATAGCTTCTATACTTTTATAAATTTCAAACAACAATTTTTTATCTTATGATATAAATTGGGATATAAGGCCTTGAGCCTAGTATTGGGGTACTTGGGCTCGGGCATCGAGATATTGGGGACTTGGGTGCGACTGGCAAAGACCTAGGCATGATGCCAAGGTCTTGGGCTAGGCTTCGAGGGTCCTGAGCCCCATCATTAGGAACCTAGACTCAATTTGGAGGACCCCAACTTGAGCATTGAGGACAAGGCCTCGACGTATGGGGACTTGAGCCTAGTAACTGTGGGCCCAATTGGAGGAGATGGGGTTTCTCGGGCTCTGCCACTAAACCCGAGGGCTAGAATTAGGGACCTGAGCATGGCCTCGATGGACTCGAACTCAGATGATGGTGACTTGTCAATAGAGAAAACAAATTCTTGAGGCAAATGAGGATGAGAGAGAGAGAGAGAGAGGAGGTTGAAGTTCTTTGCCACCGTGTGACATGAATAACTCCTCTTATTAGGAAAGAGAAATCCTTTTCTTGATTTTGAAGAATAAGTACTTATTCAACTGATTTATTATTTTTATTATTCCAAACGTCAAAAAGTCTAAAAAATCTTTTTTGCAGAAAATTCTTTTCAATGACATGAGCGCACCCTTAGGCCGTCATCAAATATAATCCGTCTTATGAATGTACATGTGCCCAAAATGCAACACTGAGTTTTGACTTACTCAAACCAGTTCTTGAGCTAATAAATCAATTAATCTTTTAAAACAAGTAATTATTCGTAGGTTATCCCCAAACGTTAATGAAATATACTTTTGAATCAGCTATTTTATATTATGAACATTCTTGTCGCGTAATGCGATAAAATAAAGTGCCTCAGAGTCCCGTGGGAGCCTGCAGCTAAGTAAAGAGACGGAAACATTCACGTGACGTGCACAACACGTGCATTTACTTAAGCCATGCCTAGCGCAAAGTTGTTGAGAAAATAAGTTGAATGGCAAAAGCCAAAAGGACAAGAGCTACACCAATTAACACGACACATAATTCCAACCATCTTCCTACTCATGCGGATCTCTTCTCTTTTTTTTTTTTTTTTTTTTTTGATCCTACTCTAATCCTATTCTAACACTCACTCCCATACTTTTGCGCTGCCTTCTTGCAGGGCGTAGAAGTCGAAACTCACTCTTGAAATGAAATCGTTCCCACCCTAATCTCCCCTGAGAAGGTGGGGATTTGAACCCCCCATCTCCCCCTGACATATAATGTATGTCTTATTTGCCAACGTGGCAAATAAGAAGGGCCTCGAGAACACGACAAGTGTTACGTGTGGGCCCAACTTGTCAAGCTAGCTCTTCTCTCTCTTCTCTCTCTTCTCGCTGCGCTCTCTCTCTCTCTCTCTCCTGCTCCTCTGCACTCTCTCTCCCCCCCTCCTCTCTCTTCTCTCTCCCCTACACACTCTCTCGCTCGACTCTCTCTTCACCGAAATGTATGTACACCTCACTCTGTCACCCAAAAAGAACTCCAACATCACCCAGCAAACAAGAATAGACGGAAAAAACAATCATCTCTATTCCTATTTGAAACTCGATCGATTTCCCGTTTCCATTCTAATAGCTGATTTTTTTGTGTGGGTTTCTAGGCGTTTCAATCTGATCCATTTTAGGCCGCTTCTGTCTTCACTAGCGCTAGGAATCAAGACTTCTTGGAGGGGTGTGGGTTCTCCACCTCGTCGTCCATGTTGCTAGAGACCGCGATCCGGGGGGAGAACTCCAGGAGTGCCAGGATGTTCAGATCGAACTCGTGGTGCCCCTGGCTCTACATGCGAGTGGACCCTACACCCTCCGAGATGCTCAACCCGTTGGCAACCGAGGCGGCAGCGACGACTAAGGAGGCAGGAGTGGGGGCCTCGTAGTGGCACCGCATGTGCCCACCGCGAGCTTGGCCGGTGGGGAAGCTCTTGTGGCAAATCAAGCACTCATGTACAGGTGGTCGCCGTGGAGGTCGAAATTATCGGTTGTACGTCTGGGGAGAGAGAAGAGAGAGGAGAGAGAATGTGCAGGAAGGCAAAAGAGAGTGCGTGCAGCGAGGAGAGAGAGAGAGGACAGAAGAGAGAGAAGAGTTAGCCTGAGAATTTGGGCCCACACGCGACACATATCGCATTCTTGAGGCCCTTCTTATTGGTCACACCGGCAAATTAGACGTACCTAATATTTTCTATGCGAGTATTTAGTATACTACTGTGCTCGGATACGTCACTCAAGCTCCAGCAGCTGTGACAAACCCTAATAATTACTCGCCCCACAAGCAGCAGAAGCTCATGATTTCGCTGAGCTATCATCACATTACAAGACTCAAATTTGTTGCCATTGCTCAGGCAGATGCGAGATTGACCCGAAAAAATCTGCTAATGAACAGTGTGAGGGTATACAGAAGGGAGGGGGTTGAACTACAACCTCTCTATGCCCAGAAAAAGAAAGACTCACAACCCAGAGAATCAAATGTACTTCATTCTCTGTCTTCGTTTTTCCCTTTTTCTCTCTTGGCTTACGAACATGTGCTAAATGTTTACAAGCTTTATGGGAAAACACGACCACAGTTTTTCATTACCGAAAGATCTGAAATGCTTAAGAACCGACTATCAAATCCCGAGTGCAGCAAGAAGGAAAAGTTCCATAAAGCAGACAAGTTGTGAAGCTACAGGATCTGTATAAAGTCACCTTCAGAGACGCCCTTGTTTGTCTGAACATGCTGGTCTTCAGCGGAGCTCGGCGAGCGTGAGCGTTGCTCTTCGTTGTTGTGGTTGTCGCTATTGTGCGACCCGAGGCGCCACTGCCACACGGCGGACGCGATCCCGATGACAGCACAGACTGGGATCGCAATCTCCATCGCGAGAGCTGAGAGCAATGCCATCGTCGTGGGAACTCTTCTTGGTCGCTGGAATCGCTGGATTCGATGCCTATCAGAGAGAGAAGAGAGAGACGCAGAGAGGAGTGAGGTGGGGACTGTGCTCGTCTATATGGGAAGTGGCGAGAGTTTCACAAATTAGAATGTTTTGGGTTGGTCTGGAGGTTAGTCCGCCGTTGGATTGGCTCTCCATCAAACCGCTCGGGCTCCGAACTTTCAGCTGGCTTTCTTGAACATATTCCCCCCAGCCGCGAGATGTTTTAGGGTGTGTTCGGCGCATTTAAGCTCTTTGATACCACCATTCTGACTGAGGACCTATGGACGTCAAGGATTGAGATGCGATGGGCTCACTTACATCTTGATCATTTTAAAGTTTTTCAACCTTTACATTTCATTTCATTTCACTTAACCCCTCCTCCACGAGCCATCTAAAACATGCCATCGCCTTTTGCATTTTGAGGTGATCATCAATTGGATCCAATTAGGACATCGAATCTCCCCAAAATTATTGTTTAGACTTGTCTATTGACAAAAAACGAAATTGGTCCTAGTTAATTTGGTTTGAGTCTTATGATTATATGCCCTCGCACGGCATGCGCCAAAGATTCGCTTGGCCCATGTGGCTTTGGTTGAGTGAGCTTGACAAGGCAGCTAGTTGCCATGCTCATGATCGAATTTGCAATTCCTTTCTTTCAATGCCATAACACTTAAAAAAAAAATAAAAAATTCCTTCTTCACTCCCCTCTTGTCCCAAAAAAATACATCACCCAAATTTTCAGGGATAATAGATAATGGTGGGCATGTTTGTTTTGAATTAGGTGGCAGTAACTTTTTTTATTCAAATTCCAAAAAGCTTTGAAATAGTTATATCCTAACTATATATATATACTACTGTTATGAACATTAATGTATTTTCGGTCTAAATTAGGAACAATCTAAGTTTGATTTCACCAGCAAAACTTTATGTCAACGTCCCACGACGAGGAAAGCACTCCTCTTCACCATCATTGCACCAAAACAAAGGTAATCAATTGCAACCAAACAAAGCGAATGGGGCCACTTTATGCGCTAGCGATGCGTGCATGCTGTCAGTAAAGCTCCCCTCCACTTGACACCGTCCTTGTGTCTTTTAATGATTGATGGGGGGCCAGATTATCACGTGCCCCTCTCCTGTTCCTTTCCCCTGCATCAACAGCAGCGCATTCTAGCGACAGTCAGCCGACAGTCCTCATCCTTTCTCCCTTCATTTTTTCCCATCCATCGCCCCGTTTGTTTCATCGCCAAATAACATTGGCCGAATCATCGTTGCAATTAGCATTTTTCGACACTAACATGCTGTGTAATTGATTCCACGAAAGCATAGTGTTTTTAAATAGTTTGTAAGTACTGCCAAGACGTGTAGATGAGTAAGGGATTTATCGGATATATGTTTTGCAAACCTTTTGAGGAATAAGTTTAGCAGGTGCCTTTGATATGAGGTTTTCAAGAACTTTTGTCGATGGAAACATGCCATGTACATCATTGTAATTTAGCAACAATGTAAGATATCTATCAATTAAATTTTATTAATCAAACATGGAAATGGATAAAATACAATCTCGTGACAATCCTTACTGAATATAATTGATTTATTGAACCTATATTATTTTGGACTTGACTATTCTAAACTCATTTGTGACTCATTTATTGAATATAATTAACTCATATAACAACTTGACTATCAAATATGGATTAAGAAATAAATTAATGACTTATTTTGACAGATCTATTAAAAAGATAAATTCTCCAAGTTCTAGAAAAAGAAAGACCTTCCTTATGTAGTGACAAAGCCTCCCTCATCATCATACCAATCCCCGCCTTCAACATATTATAATATTTATGGCTTGATATTAAAACCATTTTTGGATACATCCGCAGTGTGTTCAAGTGTCAAATATGATAGTTGTTTTGTTAAAATTGGCAAGTCGAATGAAGATTATCGTGCTCTTTAGCAGCAAGAGAAAGTTGGCATTACTCTCTCTGGAATTCTTGTCCCTCGGCCCTTATTTTGCAACTGTTAACACCTAAATTTTGGTGATTTGGTTATTTATTTATTGTATTGAAAATTAGGGGTTAATTTTATCTCTGAAAAAATATTAATTGCATAGCATGTAGATGTAGGTGCATTTATGTTTAATTTACATGTTTTGCATTTATTTATTAGACTGATGATGGGTGGATTTGAATTAGTGGTTTTGAGCTTTAAATTGACAGGCCGGACTAAGCCCTTGAATCGAGCAAATTGGCCCAAATTATCTCCTAAAAAAATAGGAATTCGAAATTTTTTTGGGATGTGATTAATCTTTTTTGATAGGCTAGATGTGACAAGAATATTGGGATTTATTTTTGCAAGATTTGGATTTAGAGAAAAATCCTATCATAATCGTGAATCCTTATTAGTATGGGATAAAATTGGTAAAGAAATATTGTGGACGTGGATTCAAAGAAGAAATGAAAAACCTAATTCCTTTACCTATAGAATGCCGTACGCGTATGAAAAGGGGGGCTTTTTAAAATGAAAATTTAAGCCAAAGAGTGGAAAATTTCATTGGGTTTTTAGGGTTTGTGGGAGGAAGAAGTCACTTTTTTTTCTTTTCTACTGCAAAAAGAGTGCTGCAGAAAGTACAAGGGGGCAGAAAGGAGGCAACGTGAGTGGGACGTGAGTGAGAGGAAAAAACAAAACAAAAAAAGAGAAAAAAATAGGAACAGTTGTCTTCTTCGCGTGGCTCACGCCGTCCCGGCCGCTGCCCGTTCCCCTTGCGACGTTGCTGCGGCCTGCTCTGCCCGTCGTCATGTCTACAGCCCCTCGCCGACCTTCGAGCACCAGAGGAGCTCCGCCTCACTGTGCAACAACCGTCATTCACTGCGCCTGCGCTGCCGCCCCTGATCTGACCGCGATTTGCGCCGCCCAAGCGACGACCCACACGAGCCTGCATCGCAACCTCACACTGCTGCTTCGCTACTCCGCCGGTCATCCACGATCGCCTAGCGCGGATCCAGCGATCCGACGTCCCTGCTCGCCAGTCACTGCTGTCTTGCCGGTCCGCGCACCTACCCCTGCTGCTCTGCCATAGCCCGACGCCGCTCCTCAGCAGCCGAGCCCCTTGCCGCCGAGTTTCTCTGCTCCGACGACCCGGCTTTGTTCTGCCCGTGAAGCCGCAGCTGCTGCCGATCTGCTCCATCAGCCCGACGAAGCCGCCGCTGTGCATCTGCCGTGTCTTCGCCTGACACCGCGAGCCCATCTCACCTGCAAATTCGCCCGCGACGCCGGCACCCGGAGTCCCTCTGCCTGCTAGACGCCCCTGAAGTCGCGACGCCGCCTGCACTTGAGCGCCTCCACCTCAGCTCCGGGATCTGCCGTCCTGCCCTGCCATGGCCCCTCTGCACGAGCGCCCGCCTCTCCACCCGCGACCGTCGCCATGCAGCTGTCTAGGCCTCGCCTTAGCTTGCTGCTGCCCCTGATGGATTTAATTGGTGATGGGCTTAAGGCCCGTCCACCCATGCTGGGCCTAAAAAGCCCGGCCCACGGGAATAGGGCCCGTGGATGGGGGAAGGTATAAAAGGGAGGAGAGAGAGAGAGATGGACGCACTCGTTGGAATAACAAACGTACGTACGTTCCTTTTCCTGCGCTCTCTCTCTCTCTCAAAAACAAAAGGAAGAAACAGTAAGCATAAGGCATCGTTCCTCTTCCCTTCAAGGTGCCATCGGATCGAACAGAGCCAAATCACTTCCTCTTCTTCAGCGTTGGTGTCTAATCTGTGGCTAACAAGGTACGCTCGAATCCGTGGTGTGCTTTACGATCGGTGATACGTGATTTTCACGGGCTACGCTTCCGCATTCGATTTAGGGGTTCGATTCAGTATCGAATCCGGTTTTCGGGGATCCGTTATTCCCAACATTGGTATCAGAGCCCTAGTTCACGTTTTCCCGACTTGTTTGACGTTTTTTGATCGATTTTCGCAAAAAAATTTCGGCCGTACGGATCGGGACTGAAATCCCGACACCCGAGTGTTGTTCGGCCATTTTTCTGAGTTTTCGTAAGTCGAAATCCTTTTCTGAACACATGGAGAGAAAGGCAACGTTGAGACGAGTCCGGCGACATGTCGTACGCCGCCGTACGAAGCCGCACGCGCCCACACACGCGGCCGGAGCCGGCTGCGCGTGGGCGCGGCGCGCCCGAAGCGGCAATGGCCAGCGTGCACCACACGCGCCCGGTGACGAACCGGCACGTGCGCGCCCGGCGGCCCCAGCGAAACGGCATGCGCCGTTCCGCGGACCGACGCGTGCGGCGTCACGCGATGGCGTCATCGTGACGTCATCCAACGGTCGGTAACCGCTCGGATGACGTCACCGATGACGTTTCGCCCGACGGTCCGGCCGGCGGTCCCGGCCATCCGACCCGGCCGAACCGCGAGGGCGGCGCACGCGCGCGGCACGTGCTGGATGACGTATGCGTGACGTCATCCCGCACACGCGCTTCGCCCGAGCTGGCCCGACCGGTCCGACCGGTCCGACCCACGCACCCGTTGACCCGACCCGTTGACCGTTGACCGACCGTCGACCGTCGACCGTCTGTTGACCGTTGACTTTGACCGTTGACCCGAAACCAAAAAAAAAAAAAAAAAAATTTGTTTCTTTTTCATGTATGCCTATGTGGTTTATATGAAACCCATTTTTTATTTATTTATTATGCATGTGTTGCATGAATCATGGAAAATTATGTATTTTCCCTTAAGTGAATTATGGATTTTGGGTAATCCATTTTTTAGTTCTGCATTTGTTGCAGGAACTATGATGCGTCATGCACGGATACCTGCAATCCCGAGAACGGACGAGGAAAATGCAAGACTTAAAAGGCTGATGGCAGATTTAGCTAATTATCAGTGGCATGACGGTGATTTAGTATCACATGTGGTCAAGGTCAATCAGATGATACAAGAAATCATCTGGAATGGTTATCTAATGCCGGATTTTTGAGAAGGTGCCGGCTTTGATAAACACTCTTCCACCTGAATGACAAGCAGTGTTAGATCGGTTATGGGAGGTCAACGTGGTCCCGGGTTATAGGGAGTTAGTGGAAGCTTTTGTAAGAGAGTACTATAGGATTGAGTTGGCTAAAACTTCAACCCTTAGATTGAGCGCCACATGGCGTAGAGTAAATGCACCTTGGTGGCAACATGAATGCTCTCCAAAAGTTTTTCCATGGTTGGCAAGTGTGCCTTCAGTTTTCTCAGATGTTTTTACTGATAGATTAGAAGGAACATTCCCTATTTATTTCTTTGATTAATTATGTAATGCTTACTACCTGATTGTTGTTGATGTAGCAACTGATATGTTAGTTGTATCATGTGAAAGCATTGTTATATTATTGAATATTAGATTTTATTTGCTTTCTGTTATTGCTGGTTTCTATGGGTAATTAGCTGTGGGTAGTAATAGAAGTTTTTGTAACTTCATAGAATTTATTTTGCATAAGACAATTATATTAATAATAATTTTTGAGTTAGAATTTTGGAGGATGATTGGAAACGTAGTGACCTTTTGATTCTGAAGCCTCACTTGAAATTATTCATTAATATGATGGGTCTATGCAAATAGGGATGCATAAATGATAGGCATTAATTATTCGTGCATGTATGTCGATGTGTTCGGGCGATGGTTTCAGCAACTAAGAACGTGATTGCTGATATGAACGGCAACAATTGTGAAATATTGAATATGAAGATTCAATATGTGCTGGAAAAAGCAAGAAGCACTAGAAGCTCTTGACCATATTATGGATGATCTTGAGGATGCTATGCGCCACCTTGAGCTAGTAGAGGACTGTCTATCGGCATTTGAGTCGATAATAGATATTTGCAATGCTGGTTCTAGCTCATAAAGGGTTTTGTGCTCTAAGCGCAAGCGTATTGATTCGTTCAATATGTGGAAATGCAAAGGATCAAGTCCTTATTGCAAGAAATCAAGAGTTAACCAACACAAGAGAGGAAAACGTCATCAAGTGAAGAAAATGTCAAGGGTGAGGTGTTACAATTGTGACAAGATAGGTCACTATGCTCGCGACTGTCGTGAGCCAAAGAAAGTAACACACCTCTTGCACATTTGAGAACTTTGCTTATGTGTCGAGTTCTACATTATTGGCTGAATCCAATCCTTTGTGGACTGTAGATTCAGGAACGACAAACCATGTAAGAAAGGATAGAGGATCCTTCGTGAAATTCGACGATACCAACCGGAACTATGTGGATCTATGTGGAAAATAATTTCAGAGTTGAAGTTAAAGGGATTGGCACACTTTGCCAATCAAACATGCGTGGTGGACGCACCTTGTTCCTACATGATGTTTCATATGCTCCAGAGATTCGTCGAAATTTAATGTTTGTTTTGGTGTTGGTTAAGCTTGGTTTTAGTGTGAACTTCCATAATAGAGATGTAGATTTGTATTTGGATACAAACTACTATGGTTGTGGTCACTTTCTAGATGGTTTCATTGTACTATATGTTGACTATAGTGATGTCAATATGTTATTCCCTTATTTCACGTCTTCTACTTTATATGATAATGATGTGAATATGGTGGCATGCTAGACTTGGTCATATGGGCCAACAACATATGAAAAGACTAGCCAAAGAGGGCTTATTGGGCAACATTGAAAAAGTCGATTTGCCCAGATGTGAGCATTGCCTAGTAGGGAAAATGACAAGGAAACCATTTGGAAAATGTAAAAGAGCTTAATTTCCTCTGCATTTAATCTATTCTGATGTCTGTGGTTCAATGAATGTGAGAGGAAGGCAATGGGTTGTTTATTTCATCACTTTTATAGATGATTCTACTTGATTCGGATATGTCTATTTGATTTCTCATAAATCTGAAGCATAAGTTGTTTCAAAAGGTTTATGAACCTGGTAGAGAATCAATTAGACAAGAAAATAAAGCATTGAGATCCGATCGAGGTCAAGAATATTTATCTGATGAGTTCAGAAAATTATGTGATGAAAAAGGAATAGAAAGACAGATGTCTATTCCATATACTCCTCGACAAAATGATGTTGCGGAGAGAATAAACAGAACCCTACTAGAAATGGTTAGGTCCATGATGGGGCTTGCTAACTTACCTATCACTTTTTGGAGTGATGCGTTGTTAACTGCAGCCTATATACTTAACTGGGTGCCTTCCAAATCAGTTGCTTCCACTCCATATAAGTTATGGATAGGTAGAAAACCGGACTTAAGTTTTCTTAAGTCATGGGATTGTGCTACCTATACACATGAGTCCTCTCACAAATTTGGGAAATATGGTCCCAAAGGAAAGATGAGTATTTTAATGAGATACTCCGAACACTCGAAATGGTATGTGTTCATAGGTGAGCGGGGAAAGTGGGAGTATAACTGAATTTGAATCACGAGGATGTCACATTCTTAGTGGATGAATTTCTTAAGAAGGGCGAAATAGGAGAAGATTATTCCCTATTTGAAACATTGGATCAAGATAATGATATTAGTGGAGTTCGTCCAAGTGGGAGTAATATGAGAAGTGATGAATTGAATTCAACTCATTCTCAATTACAGCCACATGATGAGATGATATCGTCATTATCTAATCTAAGTGGGAGCATAATGGGAAATAATGTGCTAAGTGTGCAATTTCCCATATGGCGAACAAGTCGCCAAAGTATTTCCCGTCGACGTTTTGACATTGAAGGGGAAACTTTTATGGTTGCTCCACAAGATGAGGATGAGCCAAGAAATATTAATGGGGCTCTAAATTGCCCTAGTAAGGAAAAATGGATTTATGCAATGAAAGAGGAAATTGAGTCAATGAAGTCAAACCATGTTTGGAATTGGTTGATCTTCCAAAAGGGCCAAAGCTATTGGGAACAAGTGGGTTCTCAAAATAAAGCGAAAGGCTGATGGCTCGATAGAAAGGCATAGGGCTCGCCTTGTGGCGAATGGGTATAATCAACAGGAAGGAATTGATTATGAATGTACATTTTCTCATGTAGTGTGATTTACCTTGATTCGCATAGTTCTGGCAATAGTGGCTTGTATGGATCTTGAGTTACATCAAATGGATGTAAAGACTGCTTTCCTCAATGGAGAATTAGAGGAAGAAATATATATGGAACAACCTACTGGTTTCATAGTGAAAGGCCAAGAAGAAAAGGTATGTTGACTTTGGGGGTCGATATATGGCCTTAAGCAGTCGTCAAGACAATGGTATATACGTTTTTTCATAATACCATAATGGCATATGATTTTACAATGATTGACGAGGATCATTATGTATATATCAAAAGATCTAATGATCAATTTGTGATCATATCATTATATGTTGATGATATACTAATTGTCGGAAGTAATATGGAGTTATATTAATGCTGTGAAGAATTGGTTATCTTCCAACTTTGATATGAAAGACATGGGTGATGTTATATATACATTCTTGGAGTTAAGATTTAAAGATTGTAAACCCATAGATACTCCTATTGCAAAAGGTGAAGTATTGAGCCATAGACTGTGTCCAAGGACTCCACAAGAGAATAAACAAATGAAATATGTTTCTTATGCTAGTGCTGTTGGAAGCTTGATGTACGCTATCATGTGTACAAGACTTGACATATGTTTTGCAGTTGGAATGGTGAGCAGTTACCAATCCAATGGTCAAGCACATTAGAAAGCCGTTAACAGAATACTGAGGTATCTAAAGGGGACTGCTGATTATACGCTGAGTCATTAAGGAAAAGGATCTGCGACTCTAAGGCTATTCTGATACTGATTGGGAAGGAGATTTAGATGAAAGAAAATCTATCTCTGGGTTTGTTTTCTTACCGAATAATGGTACCATATGTTGGAGCAGTAAGAAACAAAAGTGTATAGCCTTGTCCACGATGTAAGTTGAGTTCGTGGCATTATCAGCAGCAGTATATGAAGATGTTTGGCTTAAGAGATTTTTGGATCATTTAGGTGTTATTGGAAGTGCTGCAAATTTGTTGTTCGTTAATGTGAAAGCCAAGCAGCAAAAGTGTACACCAAAGATCCAAAATATCATGGCAAGACAAACATATAGATACCAAGTATAATCTTGTCAAAGATATGATTGCACGAAAAGATGTGAACTTAGAGTACATACTACGCATAGAATGGTAGCAGATCCTATGACAAAGCCAATACCTAGATATGTGTTTTGTGGCTATATGAAATCTCTAGGATTGCGTAGAGGCTGATGTACTGAATATTGTTATTTCCCTAAGTGTTCACATTTGATGAATTTATGTTTTCATCATTAATGCCTATGAATCTTTGTTTGATCTTTATGCATCTTAATGCTCAGTGCATTATTTTAATTTGAGAAGTATGTCGGACAGATATAAGATTAGCCCACTCACACGGGTAATCGCCTTTATTTCTTGTGTGATAAATAGAGATGAGACTGTTTTTAAGCTTATTATCTAGGTGATAATCGAGCTCAAGCTTAAAACACGTATGTCGCCTTAACTGAGTGTTAAGATGAGGACATAATTCTTACGATGTCCGAGAAGTAAAATACCCCACATATTTTACTTTATCTCGTCTAAGATGCCGGATGTGAGTTCGATGAATTTTGTGAATGAGTAGATACGTGAACTCAAGTTAGACATTGGGTATGTCGAACTATCATCTGTACGGTATTGAAAGTGTAGACATACGCTCCATGGGAAAGGAGTTAATACCGTAATACGTATTTCATACTACGTATGCATGAGACGACCAATAAGAGTGGCAAAAGTTTGATCTCAACTTTTTATGTCGTGTGAGACTCTTGAGGAAAAGAGTTCCTCAATTTTTAGTCCCCTCATGACTCTTACTTATTCTCAAGATTTCTATTTAGTGTTTGCTATCTTAGGATGTTGCCAATGGTCATGAGTTTGATTTGATCTAATGGGGCATTTCTAGAAAAGCAAGCTGAACTGAAATTGAGAGTTTGAAGGAAAGAGGAAGATCGATTTTGGAGAATCACATTATAGTTTTGTATTCACCGGTTAACCAATTATGACTGTCTTTGTGATAATCATAATTGTGAATACAATATATATATATATATATATATATATATATATATATATATATATCATTGTTTAAAAGAGATCAAGAGAGATATAAATGTGATCGATCGATCTAAGGTACTGCATACTAAATCTACTTAGGATGTGATGCTCATTATGTGCTGCTATATATTCCTAACAGATGTATAGCAACGAGCTCTCAAAGTATGCTGGTCGCACGGATTATTCACCGGTATGAATGTTGAAAAGAGGAAAAGAGGATTCTGTTCGGCCCATCATGTTAAGTGAAAGTCTATGATGGATTTTCTCTGATGGAGATGAGTAGGGTCTGTCTGCCCATGTTGGTTTTGGACCACCATGTGCGAGTGGGAGATGATGGATTTAATTGGTGATGGGCTTAAGGCCCATCCACCCATGCTGGGCCCAAAAAGCCCGGCCCATGAGAATAGGGCCCGTGGATGGGGGAAGGTATAAAAGGGAGGAGAGAGAGAGAGGACACACCTGTTGGAAACAGAAAACGTACGTACATTCCTTTTCCCGCGCTCTCCCTCTCTCAAAAACAAAAGGAAGAAACAGTAAGCATAAGGCATCGTTCTTCTTCCCTTCAAGGCGCCATCGGATCGAACAGAGCCAAATCACTTCCTCTTCTTCAGCGTTGGTGTCTAATATGTGGCTAACAAGGTACGCTCGAATCCGTGGTGTGCTTTACGATCGGTGATACGTGATTTTCACGGGCTACGCTTCCGCATTCGATTTAGGGGTTCGATTCAATGTCGAATCCGGTTTTCGGGGATCCGTTATTCCCAACAGCCCCTTTCCTGCCGGTCTGCCCTCGCCGGAGTTCTCCTTACCGACCGATGACCAGCCATCACACGAGCATAAGCCGTGGGTGAAAAACAAAAATGGGAAAAGGGAAAATCAATCTAGGTAGTTTTTTTTTTGATAAGTTTAGCGAAGTCTTAAAACTTGTCAAGAAAGTGCAATTGAGTCCTAAAACTTACAAAAAGTGCAACCAAGTCATAAAATTTGTCAAGTTGATTCAATTGAATCCTAAAGTTAAGACCGTCAAACGGAAATTGCTTGGTAGCCACGACGTCATATTTTAAATGAATTTTTTATTTTATATATAGCTTTTTTAATTTTTTCAATTCAAAATCTTTAAAAATTAGATTAAAAACTAAAAAGGAAAAAAAACAAAACTATTAAAAAATTATTAAAAATTAGATTAAATTTATTTAAAAAAAACAAAACAATTATAAAAAAAAGGCCTTCCGCCGCCACCCGTCACCGGAGAGGCCGGCGACCGATGGCCGGCCCTCACCGGTGAGGACGCCCAAATTTGGGCACGCCGACCCTCACGGGGAGCAGGCGACCATCGCCCGCCCTAAAATTTGGGAATAGACACTTTTTTGCTATTTCTATTCCCTTTTTTTTATTTACTTTTTTTTAGTGGAATTATTCTTTAATGTATGATTGAGATTCTGACATTAAATCGCCTCTGAAATTTGGGATTGAAAATTCGATTTTCGCGTCCGAAATCCAACTCGCAATCGCTTGAAAAATCGTCAATCCAATCTCACGTTTGAGATTCAATTTGTGGTTTATTTAAAAATTGATCAACCCAATCTCATGCTCGAAATATGGTTCACTAATTTATAAATATCAATCATTGCCGTTGCGTTGGTTGAATCAATTTTATTTTCATAAAAGAAAAATCCAAAAATATTTGAATTAGGATTAGATTTGTTTTAGAATATTTCTTGTGACCTTGCATATTTAGAATATGGATTTTATTTCAAATTTAGAAAAATATAAAATAAAAAATGCATTCATTTAGAATGTTAGTTTTTTTTTTAATTTTAAATTGCACGTATAATTATTTGGCAATTTTAATTTTAATTTCATAAAAGAAAAATAATAAATTAGAATTATGGCATTCTTTACACGTCATTGCATATTAGGATAGAGCGCATGCTCATTAAGAAAAATAAAAATCATATGCACGTTATATAGAATTAAGTTTATGAAATGCACGTCATTTAATGATTGTTGATAGATTCATTCAATTAGAAATTGCCCGTCATTAGGGTTAGGTCATTTTGGTTAGTTTAGATTGCATATTTAATTATTGCATGTTCATTATGAAATTACAAAAAATTACTTTACTCATTCATACAGTTTGTGACATATTGCCATATCATATCATTTCATATTAGATTAGTAGCACGCATTGCATAAAGCATGATTCTTGTTAAATAAGTGAAAACAAAAATTGAGTGATTGCTTGTTAATTAGAAATTATATTTAGGATTGTTGATGTGAATTTTGATTTGACAACGTAGATGTTTTCGTTGCTACGAGATAAGCTCTGCATTTTTTTTCTTTCTTGAGTGTTAAATTGATGGTTTGTGTACCCATATGATCGCCTCATATGTTAGAGAAGTGATTAAAATTAATTCAAGCTGCCCGCCAAACATTTTAAAAAATAAAAAATAAAAAAGAAAGGTACTGAAAGGGCATTAGAGAAGTCTAATGTAACAAAGTTCCCATACCCAAAATCTTTGGTTTGTAAAAGTCAAATAATTATCCTATTATTTTACTTAGGTATCTAATCGACCTATCGTAAATTGATTAGTGGCAACTCCCTTTTGTATGCTAGATATTTGAATTCAAATCACGAATTGATATGGACTTGGGAGAGCTCAAGTTAAGTCTAGGTTTAGCAATCTATTAGTGTAATTTTAGGTGGTGCACCCGAAATTTTGGTCGTGACGATGAGAAGGCATTTTGCTGGTGGTGCTAGCACAAATACCATGCTTCTCACTGCAAATGTGACTTTTCAAAAGATTATGACATCCTATTCATAAGAGATAAAGATATCATAAGTGTTATAATTTTCCTTCGGGAAAAGTACTAAAAAAGTCCTAAACCTATTGCATTGGTATCAATTCAGTTTAAAACTTTTCAATTGGACCAATTCAGTCCTAAACAATTTAATATTGGTACCAATTCAGTCCATCCGGCCAATTTTGGCCGGTCGGTGCTGACGTGGACATCGGCTGGTGTCCGGACGCTGACATGGCAATTTTTATGATTTTTTTGAATTTTTATTTCTTTTTCCTTTTATTTTCTGCCTTCTTCTCGACGGTGGCGGCAGCCTCCCATGAGGCTCGCCGGCCAGGGCGAGGGCCGCGAAGCCCTCGCCTGTCGCTGGTGAGGGTCGCAGCACTTAGCCGGCCTCTCCTAGGGCCGCCGACGAGGCGGCTTAGCACAAATCTGGGTGAGGCTAGCCTTGCCCGCAGCTGGCGAGGCCATGGCGGCCATTGCCAGGGCAGAGGCGAGGGCTGCGAAGCCCTCGCCAGTCGCCGACGAGGGTCGGGACCCTCACTCGGCCTCGCCTAGGGCTGCGGGTGAGGCAGCTTAGCCCAGATCTGACCTCGCCCTGGTCTTGCAGGTGAGTCCCCAACGACTCCTCTGTTGTCGGCCTCGGAGCTTCTCGACCTTGTTACTGCCGCCCTCACCTCCATGAAATCCCAATTCGAGGCCCCGGTCCCCCACCTCCCGCGCCTCATGCCGCTACTCCTCCGCCCGATCTTCGCCTTCGAAACCCTAGCCCACCGCCCCAACACACTCCTCTCCTTCTTCCGATGGTGCCAGTCCCACAACCCATCCCTCACTCGCTCCCCGTCCCTCCTCCTCTCCCTCCTCTCGCGGCAAGGCCAGGGCGAGGCTGGCCTCGCCCAGATCCGAGCGAAACTGCCTCGTCGATGGCCGTGGGAGAGGCCAGCTGAGGGCTGCGACCCTTGCCGGCGGCAGGCGAGGGCTTCGCGGCCCTCGCCCAGTGGCCGGCGAGCCTCACCGGAGGCTTGCCGGCCACCGCCAGGAAGAAGGCAGAAATAATAAAAGAAAAAATTAATAAAAAACCGAAAAAATCATAAAAGAATCATAAAAATTGCTACGTCAGCATTTGGCTACTGGTCGACGTTCATGTCAGTGCCGACCAACCAAAATTGGCCTGATAGACTGAATTGGTACCAGTATTAAAAGATTTATGACTAAATTGATCCAATTGAAAAGTTTAGAACTGAATTGGTACCAATGCAATAAGTTTAAGACTTTTTTGGTACTTTTCCCGTTTTCTTCTATACTTGTTTGAGTGACATATTAATGAAATATCATTCACTTAAATGTATATTCCAGCAAAATGTCACGTGGCTTTATACATTGAATTTTGATGGCAACGTGACTTTTTTTTATAAGAAACTCAATTCCAAAATGGATAATCATTATGTTGACCCTTTTATTCCTAAAATTTATTCAAAATGAAAGCCTAAATTCTTGAAAGGGGATGCTCTTCCGAGAAGCTTGAGCAATGGAGAGGTTCAAGCTTGAGATGAGTAATGATGAGGTCTGAGTTTACAGGTAACAAAAAGAAAATCAGTCAAATCGACTTTAACGAGGTTGAGACGGTGACGAGTCTAGCAGCGCAGCAGCAGCGCTAGAAGTTGCGCTTGATCTGGACACATCGCAAATAAATTATTGGGTTCAGGACATGATACATGATGCCATGGTGCTCCCCGCAATCTTGCAAACAGCAAAGAAGTTACGTTGGGTGTATCGCAAAATCACCAGCATCTTACTCCACCTAGATCTCTTCTCGGCCACTATTGCTTCTTTGTTTTGCCGATCCTTTTGTCTTTCTCTGACCTTTCACTCTTCAGCTTTCACTCTATTTAGCTTTCTCTTTAGATCAAGTTTTTCCCCATTTTAAGCTTTGCGCTTTAACATCTTCTGTAAAAAATTTGTCAAGTTCATGGTTTTAAAATGCAAAAAACCTATACCGAATCTGCTCAATTTTTTATTATAATTATTTTTTTTAAATAACCCTTGATTGCCATGTATACTATCTTCATCAATTTTACACTAACATTAAATGACTAAGCTCTATTAAGGAATATGTCTCAACCACTAGGGAAGAAGAGAGAGAAATAGAGGACTTGTAAGGCGTTTAGCCACTATATAAAATTTCTATTCCAAGAGCAAAAATGTATTTGGTACAAGCCAAAATATTTTTTTTTTGACTTAGAATTTATTTTAATTTATTAATAATTTTATTACATTAATTCATTTTTTTTCTTTCTCTTTTCTCTAGTTGGTTGCCGGCCTTGGCCGTGGTCGACCGCAATTGGCCAAACAAAAGCCGATGAGGTCCCCCGAGCCTCATTGTGGATGGGTGAGGTGATCTCGTCCAGATTTAGCGAGGCTGACCCTCACGGTGGTCGGCGAGTTTGGGGCGATGTCACTAGGGGCCGGTGAGACTCTGGCGAGGTTGGCAAGTCTTGTCTAGCCAATGGGCCTTGTCTAGCTAATTGCCGGCCATCGCCAAGGCCGATGATCGGCTAAGGGGAAGAAGAGAAGAAGAGAAAAAGAATAAAATAAAAAAATACAAAGAAAAAGAAGAGAAATATGTTTCTTGAGTTGTTTCTAGAAACAAGAAGCAACTTTTTATTGTTTTTTGTTTTTGTTTCAAATCTGTTTTTAATAAAAAAATCACAAAATATGTTTCTGTTCTATTTTTGTTTTTAGGAACAAAAGAAGAGAAATACTTGTTCTCGAGAAATTACCAAACGCACCCTTAGTGAGCAACAAATCTCTTTTCCTTTTTCTTATTTTGGTTTTTCTTTTTTGATTTCTTTATTATCATAACGACCAAAATAAGATCACATCTTATGATTTATGTAGATTTGGATTTTTCCACCAAGCCATGTCAGCCAATTTATTATAAATTATTGTCACGTCAAATTTCATGCTATATGAATCACCAATAGCACTCAAATGAAAGATTTTTAAATAATTTGGCACTCGAGTAGTCAAGGAAGTAGCATACAAAAGTTATAATATTTATATTGCCCTCATCACTAAATTAAAAAGATAAATAATGCATCTGAAAAGAGATTTTGGAGCATGCATTCTTCAAGCAATTCAGCAACCACTAAATTATAATTTATAGTTATGTCATGAGAGTGAGTGGAATGAATAATTCGCCCCACCCTTGAGGATTTTTTGAGCTCCACGCTGTACAGGTCTCTTAAGGATGGATATTTGTTGAGTTTGGAACTTGGGAATCTTTATTCGAATATAAATCTGATTTGCCCGTTGACTGACCAATGCCTCCATTCCGCGCATACACCAACATTTGACGAATGTGTCTTGTTTTTCACCAAGAAGACATGTGACAATTTAGCCTAATAGACGGTTAAATTACATGTCACGCAAAAGTTTAGAACTATGCTGGTTCCACTAAAAAACACAAATTCATATCCAGCTTTTGCATCGTAATAGAATGTCTCTTTACCACGGGCGTACGAGAGAATTCCTTTCAGTACTGATGGATTTAATTGGTAATTGGGCTTAAGGCCCGTCCGCCCCGCCCATGCTGGGCCCAAAAAGCCCGGCCCACGGGAATAGGGCCCGTGGATGGGGGAAGGTATAAAAGGGAGGAGTGAGAGGGAGATCGCACCCGTTGGAAGGAATTAACGTACGTACGTTCTCCCCTCTCCCGCGTGCTCTCTCCCTCCAAAAAGTAAGAAACGCTTAAGGCGTCCCGGTCTTCCCTTCAAGGCATCATCGGATCAGAATCTCTTCTTCTTCTTCAGCATTGGTGTTTAATCCGTGGCTAACAAGGTACGCTCGAATCCGTGGTGTGCTTTACGATCGGTGATACGTGATTTTCCCGGGCTTCGCTTCCGCATTGATTTAGGGGTTCGATTTAGTGTCGAATCCGGTTTTTGGGGATCCGTTATTCCCAACATTGGTATCAGAGCCCTAGTTCACGTTTTCCCGATCAATTTGATGTTTTTTCTTTGATTTTTCGAAAAAGTATTCTCGGCCGTACGGATCGGGCGTGAAATCCCGACACCCGAGCACTGTTCCTCCATTTTTTCGAGTTTCTGTAACTCGAAATTGACTTCCGATGGCGTAGGATGGAAGGGCTCGTCGAGACGATCGCGACGAGTGGCGGAACGCCGCTAACGTCCACCGGACGCGCCCGTACGCGCAGCCGGAGCGAAGCGACGTCTTCGGCGCGTGCAACGCACGCGCCGATTAGCAGTCGAAGTCGCGTGCGTCGCATGCGCGCGCGCGGCTGACGCGCGCCCGTGCGACGCACGTGCGCGTCCGCGTTCGCTGGCGCGTGCAAGGCACGCGCCAGCTGACGTCAACGTGACGTCAGCTGCGCTCGTGCGAGGCACGCGCCGGTCGGTCCGTCAGACCCGGCCCAACCGGGCAGACCTGTCCGACCGGTCCGACGACCCGCGCCCGCTGACCCGTTGACCTGCGTTGACCCGTTGACTTGACCGTTGACCGTTCACTTTGACCGTTGACCCGAAAAAAAAAAAAAAAAAAAAAAAGGCATTTGGTTCTTTTTCATGTATGCCTATGTGGTTTATATGTAATCCATTTTTTTTTTTTTTTATTCTGCATTTGTTGCATGAATTTTTTTTTGAAAATTATGTATTTTCCCGTATGTGCATTATGGATTATAAGTGATCCATTTTTAGTTCTGCATTTGTTGCAGGAACTATGATGCGTCATGCACGGATACCTGCAATCCCGAGAACGGACGAGGGAAATGCAAGACTTAAAAGGCTGATGTCAGATTTAGCTAATTATCGATGGCATGACGGTGATTTAGTATCACATGTGGTCAGGGTCAATCAGATGATACATGAAATCATCTGTAATGGTTATCTTATGCCGGATTTTGAGAAGGTGCCGGTTATGATGAACACTCTTCCACCAGAATGGCAAGCAGTGTTAGATCGGTTATGGGAGGTCAACGTGGTCCCGGGTTATAGGGAGCTAGTGGAAGCTTTTGTAAGAGAGTACTATAGGATTGAGTTGGCCAAAACTTCAACCTCGAGATTGAGCGCCACATGGCGCGAGTAAATGCGCCTTGGTGGCGACATGAAAACTCTCCAAAAGTTTTTCCATGGTTGGCAAATGTGCCTTCAGTTTTCTCAGATGTTTTGACTGATAGATTAGAAGGGACATTCCCTATTTATTTCTTTGATTAATTATGTAATGTTTACTATCTGATTGTTGTTGATGTAGCAACTGATATGTTAGTTGTATCATGTGAAAGCATTGCTATATTATTGGATATTAGATTTTATTTGCTTTCTGTTAATGCTGGTTGCTGTGGGTAATTAGCTGTGGGTAGTTATAGAAGTTTTTGTAACTTCATAGAATTGATTTTGCATAAGACAATTATATTAATGATAATTTTAAGTTAGGATTTTTGGAGGATGATTGGAAACGTAGTGACCTTTTGATTCTGAAGCCTTACTTGAAATTATTCATTAATATGATGGGTCTATGCAAAAAGGGATGCATAAATGATAGGCATTAATTATTCGTGCATGTATGTCTGATGTGTTCAGACTGATGGTTTCAGCAACTAACAACGTGATTGCTGATATGAACGGCAACAATTGTGAAATATTGAATATGAAGATTCAATATGTGCTGGAAAAGCAAGAAGCACTAGAAGCTCTTGACCATATTATGGAAGATCTTGAGGATACTGTGCGCCACCTTGAGCTAGTAGAGGACCGCTTAATGGCATTTGAGTCGAAAATAGATATTTGCAATGCTAGTGCTAGCTCAGATAGGGCTTTGTGCTCTAAGCGCAAGCGTATTGATTCGTTCAATATATGAGAATGCAAAGGATCAAGTCCTTATTGCAATAAATCAAGAGTTAACCAACACAAGAGAGGAAAACGTCCTCAAGTGAAGAAATGTCAAGGGTGATGTGTTACAATTGTGACAAAAGGGTCACTATGCTCGCGACTGTGGTGAGTCAAAGAAAGTAATACACCTCTTGTACATTTGAGAACTTTGCTTATGTGTCGAGTTCTGAATTATTGGCTGAATCCAATCCTTTGTGGACTGTAGATTCAGGAACGACAGACCATGTAGCGAAGGATAGAGAATCCGTCGTGAAATTCCGACGATACCAACTGGAATTAAATGGATCCATGTGGGAAATAACTCCAGAACTGAAGTTAAAGGGATTGGCACCTGCCAATTGAACATGCGTGGTGGACGCAACTTGTTCCTACATGATGATCTATATGTTCTGGAGATTCGTCGAAATTTAAGTGTCTGTTTTGGTGTTGGTTAAGCTTGATTTTAATATGAACTTCCATAATAAAAGTGTAGATTTGTATTTGGATACAAACTACTATGGTTGTGGTCACTTTTTGGATGGTTTCATTGTAATAGATGTTGACTGTGGTGATGTCAATATTTGTTCCCTTGTTTCACGTCTTCTACTTAATATGATAATGATGTGAATGTGTGGCATGCTAGACTTGGTCATATGGGCCAACAACATATGAAAACACTAGCCAAAGAGGGCTTGTTGGGCAACATTGAAAAAGTTGATTTGCCCAGATGTGAGCATTGCCTAGTAGGGAAAATGACAAGGAAACCATTTGAAAAGTTAAAAGAGCTGAATTTCCTCCGCATTTAATCTATTCTGATGTCTGTGGTTCAATGAATGTGAGAAGAAGGCATGGGGCTGTTTATTTCATCACTTTTATAGATGGTTATACTCGATTCAGATATGTCTATTTGATTTCTCATAAATCTGAAGCATAAGTTGTTTCAAAAGGTTTATGAACCTGGTAGAAAATCAATTAGACAAGAAAATAAAAGTATTTAGATCCGATCGAGGTCGAGAATATCTATCTGATGAGTTCAGAAAAATATATGATGAAAAAGGAATAGAAAGACAGTTGTCTATTCCATATACTCCTCAACAAAATGGTATTGCAGAGAGAAGAAACAGAACCCTATTGGAAATGGTTAGGTCCATAATGGCGTATGCTAACTTACCTATCGCCTTTTGGAGTGATGTGTTGTTAACTGCTGCCTATATACTTAACCGTGTGCCTTCCAAATCAGTTGCTTCCACTCCATATGAGTTATGGACAAGTAGAAAATCGGACTTAAGTTTTCTTAAGCCATGAGGTTGTGCTGCCTACACACATGAGTCCTCTCACAAGTTTGGGAAATTAGGTCCCAAAGGAAATAAGAGTATTTTCATGAGATACTCCGAACACTCAAAAGGGTATGTGTTCATAGGTGAGCAGGAAAGTGGGAGTATAACTGAATTTGAATCATAGGATGTCACATTCTTAGTGGATGAAATTCCTAAGAAGGGCAAAATAGGGGAAGATTACTCCCTATTTGAGACCTTGGATCAGGATAATGATGTTAGTGGAGTTCATCCAAGTGGGAGTAATATGAGAAGTGATGAATTGAATTCAACTCATTCTCAATTGCAATCACATGATGAGACGACATCATCATTACCTAATCCAAGTGGGAGCATAATGGGAAATGATGTGCTAAGTGTGCAATCTCCCATACGGCGAACAAGTTGCCAAAGTATTCCCCGTCGACGTTTTGACACTGAAGGGGAAACTTTTATGGTTGCTCCACAAGATGAGGATGAGCTGAGAAATATTAATGAGGCTCTGAATTGCCCTAATAAGGAAGAATGGATTCATGCAATGAAAGAGGAAATGGAGTCAATGGAATCAAACCAAATTTGGGAACTGGTTGATCTTCCAAAAGGACACAAAGCTATTGGGAACAAGTGGGTTCTCAAAATAAAGCGAAATGCTGATGGCTCGATAGAAATGCATAAGGCTCACCTTGTGGCGAAGGGGCATAATCAATAGGAAGGAATTGATTATGAAAGTACATTTTCTCCTGTAGTGTGATTTACCTTGATTCGCATAGTTCTGGCAATAGTGGTTAGTATGGATCTTGAGTTACATCAAATGGATGTACAGACTGCTTTCCTCAATGGAGAATTAGAGGAAGAAATATATATGGAACAACCTGCTGGTTTCATAGTGAAAGGCCAAGAAGAAAAGGTATGTCGACTTTGGTGGTCGATATACGGCCTTAAGCAGTCGTCGAGACAATGGTATATATGTTTTCATAATGCCATAAGGGCATATGATTTTACAATGATTGATGAGGATCATTGTGTATATATCAAAAGATCCAAGGATCAATTTGTGATCATATCATTATATGTTGATGATATACTAATTGCCGGAAGCAATATGGAGTTTGTTAATACTGTGAAGAATTTGTTATCTTCCAACTTTGATATAAAAGACATGGGTGATAATGCATACATTCTTGGAATTAAGATTTCAAGATTGTAAACCCATAGACACTCCTATTACAAAAGGTGAAGGATTGAGCCATAGACTGTGTCCAAGGACTCTATAAGAGAAGGAACAAATGAAGTATGTTCCTTATGCTAGTGCTGTTGGAAGCTTGATGTACGCTATGATGTGTACAAGACCTGACATATGTTTTGTAGTTGGAATGGTGAGTAGTTACCAATTCAATCCAGGTCAAGCACGTTGGAAAGCCGTTAAGAGAATACTGAGGTATCTAAAGGGGACTGCTGATAATACGCTGAGTTATTAAGGAAATGATCTGCAACTTAAAGGCTATTTTGATACTGATTGGGAAGGAGATTTAGATGAAAGAAAATCTATCTCTGGGTTTGTTTTCTTACCGAATAATGGCACCATATGTTGGAGCAGTAAAAAACAAACATGTATAGCCTTGTCCATGATGGAAGTTGAGTTCGTGGCATTATCAGCAGCAGTATATGAGGATGTTTGGCTTAAGAGATTATTGGATCATTTAGGTGTTATTGGAAGTGCTGCAGATTCGTTATTAGTTAACGATGATAGCCAAGCAACAAAAGTATACACCAAAGATCCAAAATATCATGGCAAGACCAAACATATAGATACCAAGTATAACCTTGTCAAGGATATGATTGCACGAAAAGATGTGAACTTAGAGTACATACTACGCATAGAATGGTAGCAGATCCTATGACAAAGCCAATACCTAGAGATGTGTTTTGTGGCTATATGAAATCTCTAGGATTGCGTAGAGGCTGATGTACTGAGTATTGCAATTTCCCTAAGTGTTCACAATTTGATGAATTTGTGTTTTCATCATTAATGCCTATGAATCTTTGTTTGATCTTTATGCGTCTTAATGCTCAGTGCATTACTTTAAGTTGAGAAGTATGTCGGACAGATATAAGATTAGCCCACTCACACGGGTAATCGCCTCTGTTTACTGTGTGATAAATAGAGATGAGACTATTTTTAAGCTTATTATCTAGGTGATAATCGAGAGCTTAAGCTTAAAACACGCATGTCGCCTTAACTGAGTGTTAAGATGAGGACATAATTCTTACGATGTCCGAAAGTAAAATACCCCACATATTTTACTTTATCTGTCTAAAATGCCAGATGTGAGTTCTGATGAATTTTGTGAATGAGTAGATACGTGAACTCAAGTTAGACATTGGATATGTCTGAACTATCATCTGTACGGTATAGAAAGGTGTAGACATTCGCTCCATGGGAAAGGAGTTAATACCGTAATACGTATTTCATACTACGTATGCATGAGACGACCAATAAGAGTGGCAAAAAGTTTGATCTCAACTTTTATGCGTGTGAGGCTCTTGAGGGAATGAGTTCCTCAATTTTTAGTCCCCTCATGACTCTTACTTATTCTCAAGATTTCTATTTAGTGTTTGCTATCTTAGGATGTTGCCAATGGTCATGAGTGATTCGATCTAATGGGGCATTTCTAGAAAAGCAAGCTAGACTGAAATTGAGAGTTTGAAGGAAAGAGGAAGATCGATTTTGGAGAATCACATTGTAGTTTTGTATTCACCGGTTAACCAATTATGACTGTCTTTGGGATAATCATAATTGTGAATACAATATATATATCATTATTTAAAAGAGATCAAGAGAGATATAAATGTGATCGATCGATCTAGGGTACTGCATACTAAATCTACTCAGGATGTGATGCTCACTATGAGCTGCTATATATTCCTAACAGATGTATAGCAACGAGCTCTCAAAGTATGCTGGTCGCACGGATTATTCACCGGTATGAATGTTGAAGAGAGGAAAAGAGGATCCTGTTTCAGCCCACATGTTAAGTGAAAGTCTATGATGGATTTTTCTCTGATGGGGATGAGTAGGGCCTGTCCGCCCATGTTGGTTTTGTACCACCATGTGCGAGTGGGAGATGATGGATTTAATTGGTAATTGGGCTTAAGGTCCGTCCGCCCCGCCCATGCTGGGCCCAAAAAGCCCGGCCCACGGGAATAGGGCCTGTGGATGGGGGAAGGTATAAAAGGGAGGAGAGAGAGGGAGATCGCACCCGTTGGAAGGAATTAACGTACGTACGTTCTCCCCTCTCCCGCGTGCTCTCTCCCTCCAAAAAGTAAGAAACGCTTAAGGCGTCCCGGTCTTCCCTTCAAGGCATCATCGGATCAGAATTTCTTCTTCTTCTTCAGCATTGGTGTTTAATCTGTGGCTAACAAGGTACGCTCGAATCCGTGGTGTGCTTTACGATCGGTGATACGTGATTTTCCCGGGCTTCGCTTCCGCATTGATTTAGGGGTTCGATTTAGTGTCGAATCCGGTTTTTGGGGATCCGTTATTCCCAACAAGTACTGACAAAAAGCATTTCTCAGAGAGTCAATTATACAATTTCCGGCAAAAGTCTTGGAAAATAATTTCTTACCTTTAGGAAGAGCTAAAGCTTTAACAGGGAAGACAATCAAGACAAGATATCTTCATAGCAAGGAAATCCTCAAAGCTTCCACGTCCTTTTCAGGCCTGAGAAATATGGCAACTGTCGAAACTAAACCATCGAAAACGAAAGACTAGAACTAAGAGAGCCGTAAGTACTCGGAGAAGCCTACCAGTCTTATTGCGGCATATGACCCGCCCCCTCTATCACATTAAGTTTGATCATTAAAGGGTTTCCTTTCTGGAATTCTTCGGCCAGTCATTGTGGCAGACACTCGTTCGATACACCCCATGTGAGCAATATGGTTTTATCGCAGCTATGAGTGGAAAAATAATAGCAATATCAGTAGAGAGAAAAGATAATCTCATATGGAACAATGGAAACTTACTCGCAATTTGTTATCTAGATAAGATCAGAAGTAATTTGAGTTGCTGCTTTTATTAAATTATGTCTCAAGTTAGATCATTTGGAGATATCTATTCAAGATCTGACCGAGAATTTGATTGCCTCCCTGTCAGAGAAAGAAAAAAGAAAACAAGGTTTTGCTTTTAGTTCTCTCCTCTTTCCTGAATAAAGCAGCAGCCGCGCCCAAGGGGAATGAAGAAAGAAGGCCCGCGTGCGTTCTTTCAAGAAACAGAGCCTCGAAGAAGACAAAATGAACGCACGACGATCTTGGTTTTCGGCCGCACGGACGTGAGGGTTTATCATCCAAATTGAGTTTTATTATTTATAAATATTTTGAGTTTGAGCTTAATCCACATATGAAAAATACTCGAGTCATTGTAACTCTAATTCTCTACTGGATTATTCACTGCTGGCTCTCTCAATCTCTCAATGGATATTGATATCAATACTAGAACCAAACCACGTAAATCTTCGGTATCCTTATTATTTCTCGTTAATCTTTTGCATTAATTTAATTGTAAGATTTTTCGCGTTGATTTTGCAATAGTTTCCTTGAGGACAGCTTTTCTCGCAGCTTCAAGCAAAGCTCGTCAAAAAAGAAAAGCTAAAAAGAAGGAGAGACTTGAGGCTTGGAATTTAGAATTATGCCTGCCACATTTGCTACTAATCCAGGCATTCATAACTTTATTACTCTGATGCTAAATTCTCTTAAGTTTAGGTATTCCATCAATTTCTTTTTGTGTTTCTGAAAATTTATGATGCATTCATTCTCTCATCAATCAAATCTGACGGAGAGTTTTTTTTTTTGGCCACTAATCTGACGGAGAGTTTAGAACAGATGTTTTGCATTCAGATGAGTACGAGAATGTCTCTTGCAGAAATGTCAATTTGATGGAAAAATATGGTTTTTGGTGAAAATCATATAAGAATTCTATTAAAGGTTCTCGTTGCTTTTCCAGCATTTTCAGAACTAAAGCCAGGTCGACCGCTTGACGAATGTGACAGCCGGTAGACATATGCCTTTTTAACCTTCAGAAGTAACCGCAAGACAAGATAATTAGAAGTCCGGACTCCACACAAAGGAGAGAATTTAATGGTACTTCATGAATTTTCAGAACAGAGGAGGCCCAAGTAGAATGGGGCCCAAGTAAAAACCTTATTAATGCAGTTCTTCTCCTTTGAGGCAAGGAGTATCATTCCACCAATTCTCAAAATCCTTCTTAAAGCCATCACGAACTGTTGAAAAACGTGCACCAGCTAGGTTCATCAAAAAAATCTTTGCAAGTGTCTGACACGTTAACCATGTAAGCTGCAATAAGCAATCTTGTAAAGCACAATATGATTGTTTAGAAAAGAAAGCACACTAGGATATCCACAGTTCTTAGATACAAGGGGAAATATCGATAGCGTCTAAAAAAGATAAAATGCTTCCTTGCTGGAAAAAGTACACTAGAAGTGTTAAGACTTTTGTACGATGCTTGTTTTGGTACCAACATGAACTAGTGGGGGAAAACATTTTCTGTCAATGGAAAAAAATCTTCTAAAATAGAGGAAAATATTTCAATTTTTCAAGTAGGGAAAAACATTTTCCATATCTTCTTTCACTTCACTTCTTTTCATAAAACAAATTTTCCTTATTTTATTTTATTTTTTATATACTCTTTGAAAAATCAAGTTTTTATTTTCCTTTTTTTATTTTTCTTGTTCTTCCTCATTGGTCGGTTGTTGGCCACGATGGTAGCTGACGAAGGGCCATAAGTGAGCTTGAGCCTCCCCTAATCCAGTGACGCTCGAGCTTGCCGGATGGCCTCAAGCAAGCTGGGGCCTCACTAGATTCAGTGAGCTGGGCAAGGCTTGAGCCTCACTCAAGGTTGCCAAAGTTTGGCAAGGTTCTAGTGACCTCGGGCAAGCCTCGAGCTTGCCTATGCCGGCAAAAGAAGAAGAAAAAACGAAAAGTAATGAAAAGAAAAATTAAAAAATCGATTTAAAAAATAAAATAATACTAATAAAATTATTGAAAATGAGTGTATGGAGGAAAACATTTTCCTTACCGAACAACATAAAGTATTTTCTAGTTAATTTTCAAGTTTCGGCCTAGAATCAGAAAATATTGTTGTTTTCCTAGAAATGACTTCCTGAAAAATATTTTTCAAAAACGTCACATTTTCTGTGAAATGAATGGAGCCTAAGTGCTAACTCTGACTCGGGATGATGGAAATCTAACATGGCAATATTTTATCAATTTCCCAAACCAAAATGGCTGGCCAACATGCCTAATCAGCTTAGTAGCACTCAATGACACCGTCTACATGTTTTACCCCAAATATAATGCCTAATTCGAACAAATTAAGCCATTTCCCATATTCTTTGAACTTTCTTTTTTTAATCGGTCTTACTCTACTCCTCCTCTAATTCCAACTAAGCAATTTACTGCAACTAAAAGTCCAATAATAGTCACATTAAACAGAGAAAGCAATCAATCAGAGAACACCAATCCAAAACCCTAATTAAATGCAATTGTCTTGGTCCTCTAATAGTAAAATATGGCCAAGGAGATGACGAAGAACATGAGCACCGCATCCCTAATAGAGGAAGACATGGCGACGACATTGAAATGCTATCGTTCAATTGCTCAAATTTTTCACTGGACACCCCCTTTGGCAAGGGAAGGGGGAAGTACTTTTGGTATCCATTAACTGGGAGCAAAATCATCGGCTTTTATGGAAGATGCGGTAAGACTCTCAAATCCATGGGAGTGTATATAGAGCCCATGCCGCACCTGTACCCTTTCATAATTTGCTCCATCGGGATTGTGTACGATAACATCGGTTCTGTCGTCGAATGCTCTCCACATGGCGGAGAAGATGGGTCTCAAGGCATCTAGGTTAGTCCATATACCACAATCCGCCCCCTCTTTTCTGTCTGGATGTCTTTCGCGGCTTTATGCATTTGCATGTATGCATGTTGCTTTTCACAATGTTCTCAGCTTCGTGTAGCGCAGTTTCTTTTCATCCAAGAATGAGGCACTTCTTTTGGCATTATCTATCTAGAGCTTAAGGTTCAAATCTTCTTCTGTTTCACAAGTAAAAACATGTTTCACTTTGCTATTCTCGCAAATCTTTCCGAATTATCCCAAAGAGCGTCTTATTACGATATCTGGTTGGATGGACAAAATAGAAACACTCTCACTACCGTTTACCAGAAACACCATTCACGGGCTGTATGGATTGCCACAAGGTCGATGAATGCTCGTAATATGTCTAAAGAATACATTTTAGTTAAATTTGGGCATATGATCGAATTGGTGGCTTGACAATCAATTCCATGGCTTTTGTTTGATCGGGATATAGTAAAATAGAAGGATCAAATTTGTTACGCCTCAAACTTCGAGCATGTGCACATCCCTCGGTGGTTGACTAAATTGCGACGTTCCCAGGATGCATCGCCGACCCAAATGATTCATGCACATGCAGAAGCGTAATAAACAATCTCCAGACGACACTCAAACATGGGATAGGAAAGCAGGATAATCAGATAACACAAACACAATTTTATAAACAAACTAGGTCAGCTTGCAAGTTATATACAAAAGTTAAGGCCCCAAAAAGGACTACCTAGCTAACCCTACCACGGACCCTATCTACTTGGGATCCGGGTCGATCACGGCACCGTCAGGGATGTTGATGTCTAATGGGTCAACTGCCTCCTCAACTTCGGGCTCCTGCTCGTCCTCAGGCAACTCGTTCTCCATGATATCAGCTATAATATTGGCGTCCACAACAAGGTCGAGTACCACCTCACCCTCACCCTCAACGGCGGGTCCATCGAAACCATCCATGGGACATTCCCGTTCCCCATTAGGCCAGTGACAAAACCATGCCTTGAATCGATGAGGTACCAACTATGGTAGGCCCTCATCAACCAAAATCGTGGTCACGATGAGCTCACGGGTCTAGGGATTCCTGGGGATAGGGAAGACGGTACTCTGCTCGCTATATCCTCGCGGTTGCCCAAAACGAACGAGACGAACTTCCATCTAGGGACTTGTAAAAATTGTAACCCACGACAGGGTGAGAATAAATCTCAGCGAGTTCATGCCCTAAACCCCGATTAGGAAGGTAATACACCTAGAGACGGTCTATACACACATCAAATGAGAGTTATCTCGTCTCAGTACCTCCCTACACATTAGTACAGTTCATATAAAATATGCATACCGCAATTGCACCCAATAATTGGAACGTTTCACTTTAATAAATCAATCAATTGTAGGGGTCCTGATTATAAGGCCAAATCGTTATGACACGTCCTATTCCGTGCCACACAATTTCATCCCATAATCAGGCATGGTTATCTCACTCATACATGCGTTCCAATTAATTACGACCTAATGGCCACGACCGACTCAACAATCAGCGGTCTTTCAGCATAGCCGGTCGTCGTCTCGTACCATCGAGTATGGCAACGTCTACATCTAGACGGCATTCCATACAGGAGCATCAGCCAGCTTCCACTGCGACTGGCATCCGTTGACATGGGGTATTCCCGAAGGAGCATCGTCCGGCATAAAAGCTCGTGACGGGTTCCGATAACGATTCCATGCATATCCAATCCTGACTAAGGACATCCTGCTTTGCACTCAAATGCCTTAATTTAAATAATGTACTTGGCCTATTTTCTTCATATTAAAAAAACACCCGGTAAAATCAATTTAGTATCGATCGACGAGAATTTTGCAATCTGGTGAGATCACCCACACTCTTATGACCTATCTTAATTGAATCGACCTATCTCCGGTCTCTAATAGATTTTCGACTGTGCCGTAATGACCCTTGCAGACTAGCACGGTCAAGTAGTCGATTCCTAGTCGAATTCTCAAGTCTATTGCATTAAAATCCCTTAATGACTTTCCCAGATAATCTAATTATCTTAGGAGTGATCAGCTTTGAGAATAACACTATAGGTGCATCGATGAAATGCCCGATTTATTCAATAAAAAATAAAATTGAAAATTCAGGCTGTCACAACTATTCCTCACTTATAAAAATTTCGTTCTCGAAATTTAAACAAATACAATACTTTAAACAAAAAGGTGGGGGTACGGTCGTCTCATCAATTCTTCACTTTCCCAGGTTGCTCTTTCAGTGCCGTGGTGTTGCCAGATCACTTTGACCAACGGGATGGTCTTGGTATGCAGAACCTGCTCCTTGCGATCCACGATTTGGACCGGCCTTTCAAGGTACAACATTCTGTTGTCCACGTTTAATTCTTCAAAATTTAGCACGTTGGTTGGGTTAGGCTCATACTTTCTCAACATCGACTCGTGAAAGACGTCATGCACTTGCGCTAGTCTCGGTGGTAATGCAAGACGATACGCTAGGATCGTGATTCTTTCAAGAATCTCAAATGGATCTACGTACCTCGGACTTAGCTTCCCTTTCTTGCTAAAGCGCGAAGTACCCTTCATTGGTGACACTTTCAGAAAAACATGATCACCAACTTGGAATGACAAAGGCCTTCGACGCTTATCTGCATAGCTTTTCTAGTGGCTTTGAGCGGTCTTTACTGTCTCTGATGACGGCAACTGCATCCACTGACTACTGAACCAACTCTGGGCCTGTGATCTTTCTTTCTCTGACCTCATCCCAACACACTGGCATTCTGCACACTCTGTCATACAACGCTTCAAAAAGAGCCATCTGAATGCTCTGCTAGTAGCTGTTGTTGTAGGCAAACTCAATAGGATGAAGCTGTGACTTGCAGCTCCCCTTGAAGTCCAAAACGCAAGTTTGCAGCATGTCTTCAAGGGTCTGAATCGTCCTCTCAAATTGGCCATTGTTGACACCTAAATTTTTGGGGTTAATTTTTGCTAAATAAAAAAAAAATCATAATCACATGGCATATAGTTTAGGAAAATTTTATTTTTTGTTATATTTCGGTAATATACACTGGGAGATCCACTTTTGCACAAAAGGGGAATTTTCTTGATGGAATATGCGAAAAATATTTCAATGATATATTTAGGGGTATCGGGCTCAAGCAAAATTAGAAATGAAATATACCCCTAAGATACAATTTTTTGGCTTATAAAAGGGGTCACGTACGGTAAATTGGGAGGAGAGTTCCTTTCCGTCGAGAGTTTTTCCGTTGAAAAAAAGGCCACACACATATAATACACGGCCACAATTCATGAGAGGGGCTTCTCTTTCCATGACTTCGTAGGGTTTTTGGGTTTTTCTTGGGTCAAAGAAAACACAAATTTGGGGTTTTGAAATTCTGAAAGGAGGGCAGAAAAGTCTGCAGAGAGGGGGGCAGAGAGAGGACATGCGACAAGTGAGAAAAGAAAAAGAAAAAAGAAAAAAGGGGGCTATAGTGTCGTCTTCTTCACGAGGAAGCCCCTGACCGCGCTAGCCCGTGCTCGCGCCGGCCACCGTGCCGGCAACGCAACGCCAGCCACCGCCGCACCCCGCCTCGCCGCCGTTGCCCCGACACCAGCAGCTGCCACCCTTCGACCCAACAACCAGGCGACGCCCGCAGGTTCCGAACCGGACGTAGCGCCAGCGATCCGCGAGACTGAACGCCTGCAGCCCGCGTCTAGCTCCACTCGCCGACCTCCCTGTTCTTGTCGTGCTCGACGCCGCGGCCTAGACGACAACAGGTGCAGATCCCGCAAGCAAACCGCCTTCGCCACTGCCTGTTCGGTTCCGCTGCTGTGGCTGACACCCTCACGGCCTGCCGTGACTTGGACCAGCTGCGTGCGACAACTCCTGCTCTGTTCTTCCTTCGGTATTCTCTGTTTTGCAGGTTTTTTTGGTGCTCGTCTAGTGAACCATCACAATCAGGATTTCCTGGTGTTCACCGTGACCAGCCACGCCTCGGGTCCAAACACCGGCACCAGCGAACTAGTGCTCATAGCCTCTGTTCGCAGGTTTGCTAGCAACATCTAGCCGTTGCATCCTAAAATGCCACTATCATTCCTGACGTGCTGCTACTGCTCCTTCAATTGAGAATGCAAATGAATAATGTGATCATGGGCTTTAGCAAGTCAAAGTCTAGGAATCAACGTGGAGACCAAAGGGAGCAAATTTGATTCTTTGGCCCAAGTGAAATTGAAGCAGAACATCTGGACAAATCAGGTAGTCCAAGCGGTCCATCAAAAGCTGTCACCTTCAAGCCCTAAACCGTCTTTGAGAAGCCACGCAAGCACCACCACACACCGCTGGTTACCCGTTGAGCGATTCCATTCAATTCAAATTTGGCAATATTATTTGCGGAATTAGGTAATTATCATATCTAAATTTGATTTAGATATTTTATTGCCTAAAACATGCTTTATAGTATCTTACGTGCATATTTAAATGATAAGCGCATTCCCGATTAGGGTTATTTGCCTAATTCGCAACCGCACTTTGATTTTTTATTTATTTATTTCATCTATAAGGCTTTAGATGGAATAATTAATTAAGCGGGAATAAAATTGATATTTTGATCTTTAAGGCTTAAGATCAATTTATCGATTTTATTAGTGAAAATCATCCCTTTAGATATTATTCCTTGAATGGTGTGTGGTATCTTTGATGATTTGGCTTGTGCTTGTCTTGTCTTGATTGTTTTATTTATCTTGAAATGTGTTTGAATTAGAATATTGCATGCTTTAGGGTTATTTACATATTTAAACTAAGCATTTTATTTATTCTGAATTTTCGAAATAAAAAAAATAAAAAAACATGGATTTGGGATGTTAGACTTTCATTTCATTAATTTGAATTGCATGTTTAATTATTTGGCAATTATAAATTTCGAAAATTAATAAAACAACAAAAAATCATGCAAAAAGTCATGTGAATTAGGCATTCTTTGCATGTCATTGCATATTATGTTAGATTGCATACTTATTAAGAAAATAAAAATCATGTGCACGTCATTAGGATTAGATTCATGAAATGCATGCCATTTAGTGATTGTTGCTAGGTCCATTCAATTAGTAATTGCATGTTATTAGAATTAGGTCATTTCATTAATATTGCATTTTAAATTGCATGATTTCCATTAATTAAGTTTAAAAAAATGTTAAATTAGTAAATTGCATGATAATTTGAAATCATATTTAGAATTGTCATATGTAAATTCTGATTTAACTAACAACGCAGATGCTTTCGTTGCGTTGAGGTAAGTTCCTGCAATTTACTCATTGCTTTCCTTGGATGTTAAATTGGTGGTTTGTGCACCCGCGTGATCACTTCACATGTTAGGGAAATAGATTTAAAATCAATTCAAGCTGCTTGCCAAACATTTTTTTGAAAATAAAAGAAAGGTACCGAAAGGGCATTAGAAAAGTCTAGCGTAACCAAGTCCCCGAACTCATAATCTCTGGTTCGTAGGAGTAAAGTAAATCTCCCGTTACTTTACTTGGGTTTCTAATCGACCCATCAAAAATAGATTAGTGGCGACTCCTAATTAAAAATCAATTGCATGTTAAAAATTTGAACCTAAGTCGTGAATTGGTATGGGCTTGGGAGAGCCCGAGTTAAGTCTAAACTTAACAATCCATTAGCCAAAACCCTAGGTGGTTCACACCCGAAAAATTTAGTCGCGACAGCTTGGCGACTCCGCTGGGGACTTGAGTTAAAACTTTTAGTGGACTTAGGCCAATTTTTCTTTCTTTTGAAAAATGTTTTGTTTGGCGTCCTCGTAAACATTTTAAGGTGTTAAATGTTCTTGCAGATTGGGAGGTATAGGGGGAGTAATCTTTGCTAACCCTTGTCTTGCAGGTTGGAGTTGGGGATGAATGTTTTAAATTCAAGCTATTGAAGTGTTGTTTGATTTAAATTGTTGTGCATCCCTTGCATTTAGCACTACACTTTTGCATACACACAACCTGCCATCAGACCTAGGCCACACTAGGATATTTAGGATGGTATTGAGTTGGATACGACTTCGAACACGAGGCCGCGTAATAGAGGTTGCCCAACTCAATCCCAAAAGTTTTTCTTGGTGCTAAGAATGTTTACCTCTGCCCGTGAGGCTGCGTCGCATTGGGGTATCATTCTTGACTGAGCCGGAGTCATGAGACTTGACTTAGTATGCGAGGCTACAACTAAGTCATCCCACCCTTTTAACTCCACCTTGCTTAGCCTTTCCTAGTTAGAAATCGAGCCTCACACTCATGCGCTTGTCTATGTGATTGCCACTGATTTTCTTTGGTGAAGTAAGTCTTCCATCCCTATACTATGCAATTTATTTTGTCGTATTTTGGTCAGTCCATGACAATCTAGGTCAATCATTGATTTGATTCATTTGTCAATTGGAAATAAAATAAAAAATTGATGGGAATGATGCATTTGAAAAAAAAAAAAAAAAAAAATTTGGAGAATTTCTTTTTAGGTCATGTCAAATTTAAATTTCATTTTTGCTAGGATATTTTCCATTTTTTAGGAAATTCCATTCTTGCATAGACTTTTCATGAATAAATAAAAAAAAAAAAATAAATAAATAAAAAATCGATTAGATCATTGTCATGGATTGATTCTCCATTTACACCTCATGCTTACATGTTCCCATTCTTTTGATTATAGGTGATTATCCGGACAACCGAGAGCTAAAATGGCGGATCAAAATGAGGTGCCCATATCATTGTCAATATAAACAAACGTTACCTTCAAAGTCAAGTTGAAGATGACGTGGCTTGTTTCATCAAAAAGGGGTGTGAGAAACTTGTGAGAAACTACGACTCGAAGAAGAGAGCCAAAAGGACTTTTGAACCATCTATTTTCCTAAGGTGGCTGAATTTGATGCCACTATGAAGAGACTAGTGATATATCTAGAAGGAATAATCTCTGACCTAGAGGATTTGCATCACAAGATCAAAGAGGGTGAAGAACTCAAGCACACATGATTCATGATCCTAAGTAATTCGCTTTCCTTATTCAATTAGGGGCATGTTTAGTTGCACCTTCCCCTGCGTGGGAATTCTTATTGCTTTTTAGGATTGGTTTCAATTTCTTGTTTTGCTTTAGTGCTTGAATATAACATTTTCATTCCAATAAATGTAATTTGATTGATGAATATCAATAAAATTACAAGTTTTGTTTTGAGGACATGATGGGGTATGCCAAACCAGCCCGGTGATGATATCCAACAATGAAAAGAAATATCATCCATGGAGAAATTCTGAGGATTGGGCTTCTTCATGCTTCCTCGTCAAAATATTCCTCAAAAAGAAAAAAAAATATTTTTTTAAGCCATTTCCAAAAGCATGCATTAGGTTACCTTTGTTTGTTTTCTGACTCATTTACTTCATGTTTCGAGCATAATTTGAAAATAACTTGTCAATTTCCAGTGATAAGAATTGATTTGGGAACATACATCCGAAGGAAAAAGGCACAAAGGATCATTTCCTAGCTGATCTTGATGACATCTCCCAAGAGTAAAGAAGACATTAAGCACTACTTATCCTCTTACTTGTCCTGAGCAATTTCCTTCACATCAATAAGAAACCAGGGCAAGTCAAAAGGAGATCATCTAGATTCAAAGTGTGATTTGTGACACATCTCATTACAATTTGTGTGAGATGTCATTCAAACAAATGAAGTTTCTTATTTCCGTGAGAAAATTATGAAACAAGTCAAAAGAAGATCATCCGTCTTGACTGAAATGGATACATTGCGTTAATTTCGGAATTGGCACTTTTGTTCTTTTCCTTGCAGATGAAGAATTGGGGTACTACAGATTCTAGTAGTGACATGATTGAGACAAAATCTCAATCCAAGCCAAAATGGTTGTGCAATTTGAATTTACTCTGATGTTGCGTAGTATCCTATTCATGCATGTTCTCTTGTGCAGGGACAAAAGATGATCTCCACTTTTGATGGATAGAGACGATCCAAGGACATATATTGCTAAGGCAATTCTTTTGTGGAGTGATTCCCCTGAATGAGTGCTTAAAACCATGTTTTGAGTGCGATAAATTGTTTGCTTTGAAGTCACAAAAGTTTTTCATGTTTAAAGTTGCTGGACTCTTTTGAAAAGAGAAATTTCATATTGATTTAGCTCACCAATTTCACGTGGAGATTTGTCAAGATAGACAACTCAATGGAGTGATATCAATGTTTAAGAACGCTAAATGAGACATATCAGGATGATGAAAGGCAAGCCCTATCTTATACACAATCCCTTACTTATACACTTGTAAGATGAGTGTAGGAAGTTTTATACCCGCAAGGTAAAGAATTCTCTCGCGAAAGGTATGATAATCGAAATGATGAGGGGCAATTCATTTCTCCATCCAAAACACAACAGGTGATCCATTGCTTAACCACTTTGAGCCTTATACACTTGTGAAGATTTTTTTTAAAGTTATCCCTGTCAAGAACCACCCCACATTGGGGTAAAATGGAGGTAAGACGATACCATAAGGTGAAGAAAATGGATTGAAATTTTCTTGCTCTCACTTGCATCAATCTTCTTGTCATGCTATTACATTGAATTCATGTGGTAATTTAAGTGTTTTAGAATGACGAAGAGCATTTCTTTCTCTACCGTACACACTTTTATCCATTGCATAGCCCATTTGACCCTATGAATTCATTTCAAATTAAACTCAGTTGGTGATCATCCCCCACACTGGGGTAAGGCAAAAGGCAGATGAAGACCCTTGAAAGTTCAAATGTCATTCAAAGTGTTATTGCTCGACACATGCATAGAAATCAAAATATAACTAAGGGGCATGAAAAAGCAATGTGCCTGATAAAAGCAAGGCCAATGCCCAGAACTAAGGGGCATGAAAAAGCGGTGTGCCTAATAAAAGCAAGGCCAATGCCCATGGATGAAAAAGAGAGTCAAGAGAGGTGACTATCAATTGTAAAAGGTTGAATCCCGATGAAGCAATACTCAAAGAACTCAAATGCTGAGTTTTTATAATCAATGGGGCATTTCATGAAGACAATCCCTGATAGCGAAAAAGAAAACCAGTGGCAATGCCAAGATGATCACCAACTCTCACCATTCACACACATTTTGAGCCTAATGATCCTTTTATTTCTCAACCCATGAACCTAGCCTACATTACGTCATTTACAAAGTTTCTTCAGATTAGGGCACTTGAATTAACATAGGAGTTCATATGTTTATAAGCATCGCTTGAAGAAGTGCGAGCAAGATTATATCTTTCTCATCTTGTAGGGTTCTTGACTTGTAAACCTAGAGATGATTATAAAATTGTTCTTTCAATTGCCTTGACTCAAAGAGTCCCTTTGTTAAACCGTTGACCAAGCCCACATTACGGTCCTTGTTAAAGACCTCTCAGATTGGTAAGGTTGTACCGCTTGCGAGAATACTTGGAACCCTTGTTGGTATGATGATAGTGAGACGGAGTGATTCTCATAAAATAGCCTCTAAATGAGAGTGAGTGAAAGTCCTTTCTAACTGAAGGTCCCTCATTTGGTATTCTTAGGAAATCCATGTCATGAGTAAAGATTGTCTTGAATGATAATTCTCTCTAGTGGAAATTTAGGTGATGCAAAGGTCATTATGCATGAACCCCGATTGAGTTGAAGAAAACCTCACTAAATTTTGAAATGTGCATCTCTTTGATGAATGCATATAAGTTTTTGCTCTAAATCATGTCTAACGGGTAATTCAAGTTCCTTTCAGAATGTTTCATGATATTAGGAGATGAGAAACCTCCACCATGAGGTGAAAGATCTCTACAGGATATCTAAATTCCAAAAAGACATATCCCCAAGAATCAGAGATATCACCAAGTAAGTATATCTCTACCATACTCTAAAATACTTGTCATTGTATAGGTATTCTCTCTTAAGTGCATCGACACTTGACTTGGTCAAACTGTCCAGTTATATCGACCTGGCGTGCTTTCGTAGCCCAGAGTCATTTTCATCGACTCGGCGTGCTTCCGTAGCCCGATGTCTCTTTCTTGACCTGGTGTGCTTTCGTAGCCAAAGTCCATTTTATTAAATCGGCGTGCTTCCGTAGCTCAGATTTCTTTTATCGACTTGGCGTGCTTTCGTAGCCCAGAGTCCTTTACACCGACACTCAATGGAGTTGTCCCCCAAAGATTTTTCTCTAGATTCAGTCTGATTAAGGCGACCGAAGAACGGTTCGAGTCCTGGTCAGGTGATCTGTGTTGCAACGCTGGGCGACCGAAGAATGGTTCGGCTCCTAACCAACCAAAACCTCAATCTAGAATGGTACGGGTCCTAAACAACATTTATTGTCTAGAATGGTAGAATGGTCTTGGAAAAGCAATTTCCTCATTCAGCGACCGTAGAATGGTATGGGTCCTAGAAAAATAATTTTCTTCATCTATGCGACCGTAGAATGGTACGGGTCCTAGACAACATTTATTGCTCTAACAGCGATCGTAGAATGGTACGGGTACTCGAAAAGCAATTTCGTAGAATGGTACGGGTCTTGGAAAATAATTTTCTTCGAAGGCCCATTGGTACGGGTCCTTGACAACACCTATTCCTTATTCGGCGACCATAGAATGGTACGGGTCCTAGACAAAATTTTTCTGCCGTACTGGATGACCGTAGAATGGTACGGGTCCTGGGAAAGCAGTTCCATACAAAACCTTTCTGCTGTATTGGGCGACCGTAGAATGGTACGAGCCCTGAGAAAGCAGTTCCTTTCTGCCATACTAGGCGACCGTAGAATGGTACGGGTCCTAGGAAAGCAGCATCTTCACAAAGTCATGTTACTATTTTAGGCGACCGTAGAATGGTACGGGTCCTGGACAGGTAACACCCATTATCTCGAATTACTTTATTCTCCTTGAAGGTAAGGTACTCTAGATAGGTTCATTTATCATTTGCATTTCCATAAATTGCATTCAAAAACGGAATTCATTTTCCAAAAAAAAAAAAAACCAATCAAAAATCATTCAATGCATGTGCATAGTCAAAATTTAGGTCTCAATTTGTCTTTGAAGGCAACCTCTACGAGCTCACTTTCAAAGAGGGGCAGCTGTTGACACCTAAATTTTTGGGGTTAATTTTTGCTAAATAAAAAAAATAAAAAAAATCATAATCACATGGCACATAGTTTAGGAAAATTTTATTTTTTGTTGTATTTTGGTAATATACACTGGGAGATGCATTTTTGCACAAAAGGGGAATTTTCTTGATGGAATATGCAAAAAATATTTCAATGATATATTTAGGGGTATCGTGCTCAAGCAAAATTAGAAATGAAATATACTCCTAAGATACAATTTTTTGGCTTATAAAAGGGGTCACGTACGGTAAATTGGGAGGAGAGTTCTTTTCCGTCGAGAGTTTTTTTCCGTCGAAAAAAGGCCACACACATATAATACACGGCCACAATTCATGAGAGGGGCTTCTCTTTCGATGACTTCGTAGGGTTTTTGGTTTTTCTTGGGTCAAAGAAAACACAAAATTGGGGTTTTGAAATTCTGAAAGGAGGGCAAAAAGTCTGCGAGAGGGGGCGAGAGAGGACATGCGACAATGAGAAAAGAAAAAGGGGGCTATAGTGTAGTCTTCTTCACGAGGAAGCCCCTGACCGCGCCAGCCCGTGCTCGCGCCGGCCACTGTGCCGGCAACGCAATGCCAGCCACCGCCGCACCCCTCCTCGCCGCCGTTGCCCCGACACCAGCAGCTGCCGCCCTTCGACCCAACAACCAGGCGACGCCCGCAGATTCCTAACTGGACGTAGCGCCAGCGACCCGCGAGCCCGAACGCCTGCAGCCCGCGTCCAGCTCCGCTCGCTGACCTCCCTATTCTTGCCGTGCTCGACGCCGCGGCCCAGACGACAACAGGTGCAGATCCCGCAAGTAGACCGCCTTCGCCACTGCATGTTCGGTTCCGCTGCTGTGGCCGACCCCCTGCACAGTGCTCCGCTGCGATCCACTCGACCCCTCGCCACCTGCTACTGACGCCCGAGTCCCGTGCCCCTGCTCGCTCATCTGCTGTTGTTTCAGTCTCCCACGAGGCCCCCTCACGGCCTGCCGTGACTTGGACCAGCTGCGTGCGACAACTCCTGCTCTGTTCTTCCTTCGGTATTCTCTGTTTTGCAGGTTTTTTTGGTGCTCGTCCAGTGAACCATCACAATCAAGATCTCCTGGTGTTCACCGTGACTAGCCACGCCTCGGGTCCAAACACCGGCACCAGCGAACTAGCGCTCATAGCCTATGTTCGCAGGTTTGCCAGCAACATCTAGCCGTTGCATCCTAAAATGCCACTATCATTCCTGACGTGCTGCTGCTGCTCCTTCAATTGAGAATGCAAATGAATAATGTGATCATGGGCTTTAGCAAGTCAAAGTCTAGGAATCAACGTGGAGACCAAAGGGAGCAAATTTGATTCTTTGGCCCAAGTTAAATTGAAGCAGAACATCTGGACAAATCAGGTAGTCCAAACGGTCCATCAAAAGCTGTCACCTTCAAGCCCTAAACCGTGCTGAGAAGCCACGCGAGCACCACCACACACCGCTGGTTACCCGTTGAGCGATTCCATTCAATTCAAATTTGGCAATATTATTTGCGGAATTAGGTAATTATCATATCTAAATTTGATTTAGATATTTTATTGCCTAAAACATGCTTTATAGTATCTTACGTGCATATTTAAATGATAAGCGCATTCCCGATTAGGGTTATTTGCCTAATTCGCAACCGCACTTTGATTTTTTTTATTTCATCTATAAGGCTTTAGATGGAATAATTAATTAAGCGGGAATAATATTGATATTTTGATCTTTAAGGCTTAAGATCAATTTATCAATTTTATTAGTGAGAAAATTAGGTCTGATTTAGATATTATTCCTTGATCTGAACGATATATGGTATCTTTGATGATTCCGAATGGCTTGGTGCTTGTCTTGTCTTGATTGTTTTATTTATCTTGAAATGTGTTTGAATTAGAATATCGCACGCTTTAGGGTAATTTACATATTTAAACTAAGCATTTTATTTATTCTGAATTTTCGAAATAAAAAATATACCAAAAACATGGATTTGGGATGTTAGACTTTCATTTCATTAATTTGAATTGCATGTTTAATTATTTGGCAATTATAAATTTCGAAAATTAATAAAACAACAAAAATCATCATGCACTTGTCATGTAGAATTAGAGCATTCTTTGCACGTCATTGCATATTATGTTAGATTGCATACTTATTAAGAAAATAAAAATCATGTGCACGTCATTAGGATTAGATTCATGAAATGCATGCCATTTAGTGATTGTTGCTAGGTCCATTCAATTAGTAATTGCATGTTATTAGAATTAGGTCATTTAATTAATATTGCATTGCATATTGCATGATTTCCATTAATTAAATGAAAACAAAAAAAGAAATTGCGTGTTAATTAGAAATCATATTTAGAATTGTCGATGTAAATTCTGATTTAATACTGCAGATGCTTTCGTTGCGTTGAGGTAAGTTCCTGCAATTTATTCATTGCTTTCCTTGGATGTTAAATTGGTAGTTTGTGCACCCGCATGATCACCTCACATGTTAGGGAAATAGATTTAAAATCAATTCAAGCTGCTTGCCAAACATTTTTTTGAAAATAAAAGAGAAAGGTACCGAAAGGGCGTTAGAAAAGTCTAGCGTAACCAAGTCCCCGAACTCATAATCTCTGGTTCGTAGGAGTAAAGTAAATCTCCCGTTACTTTACTTGGGTTTCTAATCGACCCATCAAAAATAGATTAGTGGCGACTCCTAATTGAAAATCAATTGCATGTTAAAAATTTGAACCTAAGTCGCAAATTGATATGGGCTTGGGAGAGCCCGAGTTAAGTCTAGGCTTAACAATCCATTAGCCAAAACCCTAGGTGGTTCACACCCGAAAAATTGGTCGCGACAGCCATCTATCTAAGGATGATATGCCGTACTATGCTGCATCTTCGTTCCTAAAGCGCTCTGGAAGCTTTTCCAAAATGCAGCAGTATACCTTGGGTCTCGATTTAAGGTAATCGTCATCGGCACTCCATGCAGACAAACAATCTGATGCACGTACAACTCGGCATGCCTATCCAAATCAAGGTCCTTTCGTACTACAATGAAGTGAGCTGACTTCGTCAGTCTGTCGACCACTACCCAAATGGAATCATTTCCTCTCTGACTCCTTAGTAAGCCCGTCATAAAATTCCTTGTGATGTGTTCCCATTTCCACTCGAGAATCTCGAAAGGTTGCAGAAGTCCTCCGGCTTATAGTGCTGGGCCTTCACTTGCTGACACGTCAGACACTTAGCGACATGCTTGGCAATGTCTGCCTTCATACCAGACCACCAATAGTGTTGACCCAGGTTTTGATACATTTTCGTACTACCAGGATGAATGTTGTAACTGCTATAATAAGCTTATGATAAAATCTCTTCTTTAAGTGCTGCATCATCAGGTACACACAATCTTCCTCGGAACCTCAGCGTTCCGTCCTCAGAAACTTGAAAGTCAGCATTCTTCTTCTTGGTGTTCTCTTGTAGAATCTTCTGAATCTCTAGGTCTGCCCATTGAAGTGTTTTGATTTTGACCTGCACTTCCGGCTCAATGCTGAGGGTAGCCATAAGATTCAAAAGGTGGCCTACCTCAAATTTGAAAATCGAATCTCGAGCCTTCTCAAATAAAGTCCATTCATTGAGCACCATCTGTGCCACTAAGGACTTTCAACTAAGCGCATCTGCGACCTTATTCGCCTTCCTTGGGTGATACAAAATATCACAATCGTAATCCTTCAGGAGTTTCATCCAGTGACGCCGTCTCATATTCAACTCAATTTGAGAGAATAAATACTTGAGACTTTAATGGTCAGTGAAGATCTGGAATCTTTCTCCACATAAATAATGTCTCTAAATCTTCAAAACGAAAATAATTGATGTGATGTCTAAGTCATGCGTCAGGTAATTCAGCTCGTGAGGTCTCAACTGATGGGATGCGTATGCAACATCCCTACCATGTTGTATTAACACGCAACCCAGTCCTTTAAATGATGCATCACTATAGATCTTGTATCCTCTAGAACCAGATGGAATGGTCAGTATAGGTGCAGTAGTCAGCTTCTCCTTAAGCTCTTGGAAACTACCCTCGCACTTGTCTGTCCAGATAAATTTCTCTTCCTTCTTTAGGAGTCGAGTCAACGATGATGCTAATGTTGAAAATCCCTCCATAAATCGTCTGTAATACCCTGCTAAACCCAGAAAGCTTCTAATCTCTGTTATTGTCATCGGTCTGGGCCAGTTGATCACTGCTTCTATTTTGGATGGGTCCATGGAGATTCCTTCACCTGAAATCACGTGACCTAGAAAAGCAACACGAGTCAACCAAAACTCACACTTGCTGAACTTGGCGTACAATCCATGAATCCTGAGGATCTGGAGTACCATTCTTAGATGACTCTCATGTTCCTCAGGACTTTTGAATTACACCAGGATATCATCGATGAACACGATCACGAACTGATCCAAATATTCCTTGAACACCCGGTTCATCAAATCCATGAAAGCAGCTGGGGTGTTCGTTAAACCAAACGGCATTACAGTGAACTCATAATAGCCATATCGAGTACGAAACGCTGATTTCGGTATATCCTCCTTTCTGATCCTTAGCTAATGGTATCCCATCCTCAAGTCGATCTTAGAAAATATCGATGCTCCTTGCAACTGATCAAATAAGTCATCGATCCTCGGCAATGGATACTTGTTCTTGATCGTCACCTGATTAAGTTGATGATAGTCGATGCACAGATGCAACGAACCATCTTTCTTCTTCACGAACTGAACCGGTGCTCCCCAAGGTGATGCATTGAGACGTATGAATCCTTTATCCAACAATTCTTGCATCTGCACCTTCAGTTCTTTCAATTCAAATAACGCCATCCGGTGAGGAGCCTTAGAAATTGGCTCTGTCTCGGGTGCTAACTCAATCATGAATTCGATCTCTCTCTCTGGTGGAAGACCTGGCAATTCCTTCGGGAATACGTCTGGGAATTCTTGAACCATTGTAATATCTTCTATCTTCAACTTCTCAACTATCGTATCCACGACAGTTGCCAAGTAACCTTGACAACCACCGTTTAACAAACAAGTTGTTTCTAGTGACGTGATTAAGGTAATCGAGGGTCCTCCTTGACTCCCAATAATTTTGAAGCTCTCACCCCCTAATGGGTTAAACTGAATTGCTTTGCGATAGCAGTCTATCTTAGCTTTACTCGGTGAGTTAGTCCATGCTAATTATTACATCAAAATCATATATGGCTAAGACTAACAAGTCTATCATCCCCTCTCACTCACCAATCACTAATTTGCAACCAGGACAACCCAAAGTAGCTAAGACTTTATCCTTTAACAGTGTAGATATGCTAACCACTGACTCCAATAATTCAGGACTCAATCCTACCAACTCAACAAATTGCTCAGCTATAAAGGAATGAGTGGCGCCACGGTCAAATAAAGCATATGCAACATGGTCATCACATTGGGTGCATCCTCAGCTTGTCCTCTCGTGATAGCGTATATCCTTCCCTGAGTTAGAGGTCTGTTCAGTCCACCGTACTGTGCAATCTGCGGCGCGAACCCCCTATTTTGACCCAACAGTGGTGGTGGCGGTAACTGTGGTGGTCCCCTTAGCCTTCTGGGACAATCTTTAGCCATGTGACCCTACTGGCCACATTCAAAATAAGCACCCATCCTTAAGGGGCATGAGGCTGATTCATGTCGCCATCCACAAAAGCAACACGCACCATTCAGCCTTGGTGCTGACTTTCCTATTCCACCCTTCCTGTTGGGTGGAACAAGGTATCTTCCTTCGGTCATAGGTCTTTTTCCGAACCTATTTCCATCTCTATTAGAACCAAATCGTGACCCACATGCAGCGGCTTGTTCGTTCACGTCTCTCTCTATCAATTGGGCTCATTCGTACAAGTCGTTGTAATCTTTCAAATTGAATGGCACTAGCGGACTTCTCAATTCCTGTCTAAGCCCATCTCTAAATCTCCTAGCTCGATCTAATGGATCTTCAACCAATTTAGGGGCATACTATGACAGTTCAGCAAACTTCGCCTTGTATTGATCTACAGTCATTAAGCCTTGGCGAAGGCGTTGAAATTCAACCATCTTTAGTTCTCTTTGCAGTTGAATACTTCAACAAAGGTGTTCCACTCCGAGACCACACCTTTTGGAAACACTACCCCTTTGGTGGCTCTCCTCCGTGTGCTTGCAATCCCCTTCAATTGATAGACTGTGAGGATAACCGTCTCTGCCTCGGAGCACATCAGCAGTGCAAAGGCATTTTCTAACTCCTAGATCCAAAGGGCTATAGCCTCGGGATCTCCTGTGCCAGTGAACTTTAGTGGGTTTAACTTCAGGAATTGTTCCACTAGTTTATGCATGGGTCTCCCAACAACCATGTTCTCAGGTGGAACTTCGACAGGTGTGGCAACGGTTGCGGCAGCAGGTGCAGCATCGGCGGCGACATTGGTGGCAATAGTGGCGGCTGTGGTAACAGCGGTTGTAGTGGTGGCTGAAGCAATGGTGGCAACAGCTTGATTATGAGCTTGCTGCTCTATCCGATTTCCCATTGGCTCTAGCACTTGCATGATCCCGTCCACTCTTGCATCATCAGGGGCTACTACCCCAGCACCAACTAGAGGTGGTGCTACTCCACTAGCGCTATGTGGCACCCCTCGAACGACCCCCAAATCGTTAGGGTTGCCACAGTTCGCTTACCATTCGCTTGACCTGATAACATGTTACTCTGATACTATTTCAATTGCAGCGGGTCCATACAACCATGGGGGTTTACATCTTTTATTATCGGTCCCTTGCGCAATTCATATGGCGGAAGCACATCCATCAACTCCCTTCCTTATATTCAGAAAACGATGCACACCTACTGAACATTTATAAGTAAAAGCCAAACACTTTTATTTACTTAAACCAGATGAACATCATTCATCGGAACATCAAAAAGCCGTAGTCTTCTATACTCGGCTATACTTCAAAAGATGACAGACATCTCCTCCAACAGTCGTATACTTAAAGTCCATCGATCAGTATCGGCGTCCAAAAGTTCCTTCCTTTGCTATCCTCCTCCTCGCGGTCATATCCAACCACTTGATCCATCTACTGGTAGCAGTGGCAGCCGATGTATCTTATCTAGTTTGAAATGTTATTCCCCAAAAGGGGTGAGTACAAACATTCAGCAGTAAAGATCCACCAAACTACTCATTACGCCAAACAGAACAATCAAGGCATCATAACAAAGCACATATCATTCATGCATATCGAGCATACCTCACCTCGCAACCATACATATATCATCATGCCATCATCATCAAGCATTCATGCATATATCACCATGCAACGTGCATATACCACCATGCAACGTGCATATACCACCATGCACTCATATCATCCATCCTATCAAGCACACATCACCATGCAGTCATGCATATATTGCCATGCAGTCATGCATATCTTGCCATGCCATCGTGCATATATCACCATGATTCGTATCATCCATGCTATCAAGCATGCATCACCATGAGATCCATTCATGCCTTCATGATCACATTCTCAATATCAAATAGTATTAATTAACTTTCGTAAGCAGATCATGCATCATGCCATATGCATACACCCATGCATATGATTCATTTTCAATTCTTATCTTTCACAAGGATCTCATCAGTTTTTCTTTCTAGGGACCAATGTTTGCATCCCACAATTTGTCGCTCGCACCCAACCTGGCATCGCAAGGAACCTCCGGGCATGTATTAAAAATACAACCGGGCATCCGGCACACACCTCCGGGAATCTCACATCCCAACTAGCATCACGAGGTATCCCCCCGGCACACACCTCCGGGGCTTCCGGAATTACGTACCGACATACCACCAGGATTCCCCCCCTCTGGAATTACGTACCGTATACCACCGGGCATCTCGAAACTCCCGACGACCCTCCGGAATTACGCCACTAGGCCACCGGGCATCCGGCACCCCCACATTCCGGGCATCTCGACACTCCCGGGGCATCGTCGGCTCACACCTCCGCCGGTCTTGTTACCATCTCCATTCTCATTTATACATGTATCTCAATTTCAATAGGGCATTTGATGCAACAATATCAAGGATCTCAACCAACTTTTCATGCCAATTAACATGCCATATGCCATCACATATGCAGCACAATCAACCACTCACAGTATTTCATCACATGGAGAATTTCATTTATTTTCCAAAACACGTCAGTTTTTCGAATAAATCAGAATGCATTCCTCTAATTAAAACTCCATAAAAATTAGTAAATGAAATTAATAAATTCTGAAAACTTGGCACATTATAGACGAGACCTAAAGGCAGATATCTCATGAAGAACACAACACCAAAAGATTCCCATATAATTCGGTACAGACCATGCATCACAGCACTACTATTCTAACAGTTCAACTTGCACAGTTTTTGAAACATTTTTAGTTAAATAGGCAAATGAACTTCAAAAATTACGAAATTTGAATATGTTGTAGGGAAGACATAAAGAGAAACCCACGCATTGAAACTGACTAAGTCCGAACACATCAGATTACACGGTTTTAGAATAATTTACGATTAAATGCCCTAATGGCCTTCAAAAATTATGAAACTCGACTATGTGGTAGTCAAGACCCTAAGGTATATTTTTCATGAAGGAATGAAAGTCATATTCATCCTAGGTAATTAAATATATGCGGTTAAAACTTCTGTTCTTAGTACCGAAATTTCCAGATCTAACTACCTCCGAAAAACCACGATTTCACCTACCTATTTTTGTTGGTTTTCTCTAAATTTTTGATATGTTAAATCTCAGGATGTATTTTACAACTTTTGTTAAGAAATCAAAGTGAAATTTCAACAAGAAGGTTACTTTACAGACCACGAAACCACTGAAGGTCATCACGACGAATTCCAGATCTAGTCTCTCCAAAGGAAAATCGTTTCACCAAGAAATACTTGTTTTTTTATCTCAAATTTCAGTATGTTATTATTAAAGACGTTATCTACAACTTTCATAAAGAGGTAGAAGTGAAATTCCAACTAAAAAGTCACATGCAAAACACGAAATCACCAAGAGGTCAACAAAACAGTTTCCAGATCTAATGTTTTCGTAGAAAAAGGGTTTCACCCCTCAATACTTGTCCATTTGTCTAAAATTTTAGTATTTTATACTTCAAGATGTTCTATACAACTTTCATGAAGAGGTAGAAACAAGATTCCAACTAAAAAGTCACATGCAACACACAAACTCGCGGACGGTCGGACTGGTCTTTCTGAAATCAGCATGCATGACCAACAAATCTCTCTTCAAAGCTCCGAAATCTCATCCCATCTACCACAACCAAGACTTACCATCTACTACACATACACACATCAATGTAAAGAGTAGGTTTTAGGACTTCACTTGCCTCAAATCAAAGGGAAACACAGCAAGAACGACGGCGGGACTAGGCGGGCTCGATGGCGTCTCCTCTTCCTCTCTTCCTCTCTTCCTCTCTTTCTCTCTTCCTCTCTTTCTCTCTTCTTTCTTTGGACGGTACTCTTTCTCTTCTTTCCCCTTCCCCTTTTCCTTTTGGTTTCAATAAAACGCTTGCATGCTTCCATTTTTGCATGGAGGGACACTTGTCCCTAAGAAGGAGACAAGTGTCTCCCTTGTTGAAGACACTTGGAGGAGGCCCATCCGGCTCCTCTCCCCTTCCATGCGGTCGACAGCCAATGGGCTTCAAGGGCTTGGCTTTGGGCCGAAGTGGTGGGGGTCTTGGGTAGGGTTTTTGGGCTAGCTTGGCCTAAGAATTTCGGCCCACTAACCTTTTAATAATCTATTAACATTTTCCACTTAAATAAATACCTAACTTGCAAAAATAATAAGTCCATAAAACTTGTAGTCACAAATCCATAAATTCCAATTTATAATACACATGGCCAATGATAGAATTTTCTTTCCTATCACATAAATATCCATTAAAAGCTTGGCCATAAATCTTATTACAAATTATGGATTAAATGGCTATAAAATAACTTGATGGTACTTCCATCACCTATTCATAGACTTTAAGGTAATTGGAGGTCGTCATGAATTTTGGGATGCCACACGCTAGCCTTAGCTTGCGCTCTACCCCGGCCACCTCGGGTATCGACCCTCGTCGGCGTCCTACCCCGGGTCACTGAAGTTAAGGTCCTCTTTCTAGGAGTCCTCGGCTCTTGATCACTCATGTTGTAGACTTTCTACGAAACCTGCTCCCAATCCCATATAGAATTAGAAACTGAGTGATCTACACAAAGAATTTACCAAACAACTATCAATCACATGCATCTGCATGAAATAAAGGCATTTCCTACTAATTATCCCAAGAATCTATCCCACCTTATCACTTCAACTATCGATCAGCTTTGATACCATTAAAACGGGGATGTCATGCCCCGACCCTTGAGCGCGTGCCCATCTCTCAGTGGTCGATAAACTTCGAAACGGTGACACCAAATAGAGACCGGTCCGAGCCGAAAACGGCCATGAAGCTTGCTGGAAATCGCGGGCTGCTCAAATTGATGCCAAGCTGGACTGAAAATGCAAGTTGAGGACTTGGCTTCGTGCAAGGCCGTGGACGGTTGCTGCTTTCGTGGAGATGGGGTGGTCTTGCGGCGAAGGAGGAGACGATCACGGGCTCGGCTTCTTCGATGGAGAGCAGGGGTCAACGGTGGGCTTGCTGGGTCTTCGTTGCTAGAGGGAGGGTTGACCGAACAAGCAGCAAATGGTGGACGGCGTGGCAGCTTGAGCTTCGGTGGAGGGGAAAACAAAAGATGGTGGGCGTGCGTGGCTGGTGTTGGAGGAAATTCGGTGGATGGGGGGAAATGAACGGAGAGAGAGGGTGAGTGGAGGAGAGGGGCAGAGAACTTGAGGCGTTGGTGCGAGGGAATGAACAAAGAGAGATAAAAACGGTCGAGCAGGAAGGGAAAAAGAAAATGATGAAGACTGAAGGGGGGAAAGAGGCGTATAGGAGAAGCTTGAGGGAGAGGAAGCCAAAAAATCCAAATAAATATCTCACATTCATCATGAATTTGGCCTCAAAAGTCCTCAAGCCTATCTATTAGGTCTCTTAATACTTTCTTAACATGTAAATTCCACAATTAAACCAATATGATGCCAAAATTCCGGCCCTCATATTAGCATCCGAATTTCTTCAATTTTGATCTTCGATTTCTTCATCAAATTTCCTAATTTGAGGTCCAATCTTGTTGAAGAAAAAGGCTATACCATTTCTGCAAGTGTCCAATGCCAAATAGCTTAGCTTGGAAGTAAAAAATATCTTCAATTCGTCCCGTCCGAATTTCCGTTCGTTTTCCGAATCGTCTGAATCGATTTTCCATAACAATCCTAGAATTGCTGAAAATTCTTCGAAAGATGAGTCAACGTTCCTAAAATAAATCGTGACATGGTAGGACTTTCAATTTCTGAAATCAGGTTCAAATTCGCGGTTAATTTCGATCTGACGTGATTTTAGCGTGACCTAATCTATCGGATAGATTTCAGGAATTTTTGGTGCAATTGACCTGTGATTGATTTATCTCGAGTCACAATGTACATCTTCGACACATTGGCGACTCTCAATTGTTGTGAAAATCTCAAGGTTTCAATTACAGACATAGGGTACCAAAATGACAGAAATATCGGTTTAGTGCCGATCGACGAGAATTTTGCAATATGGTAAGATCACCCACGCTCTGATCACCTATCTCAGTCGAATCGACCTATCTCCGGTCTCTAATAGATTTTTGACTGTACCGTAATGACTCTTGCAGACTAGCACGGTCGAGCAGTCGATTCCTGGTCGAATTCTCAAGTCTATTGCGTTAAAATTCGTTAATGACTTCCCTCGATAGTCTAGTTATCTCGGGAGTGATTAGCTCTAAGAATAGCACTATAGGCGCGTCGATGAAAGACCTAATTTATTCAATGAAAAATAGAATTGAAAATTCAGGCTGTCACACATGCCGTAACTACGCGAGCGGCATCTGTGCTAACGGGTCTACGTGGGTAGTTCTTCACTTGGCGGCTACACTGGTCACATCCATAACAATGCAAATGTCTTCTCTAATTCACAGATCTAGAGGGATGTAGCCTCAGGATTACGACCTCCAATGAACTTCGGCAGTTTCAGCTTTAGAAATTGCTCCACCAACTAATGCATCGGCCGATCACCATTCCCATTTTCAGGTGGGACTTCAATAGGTGCGGCCACAGCAATAGTGGCATTGGCAGCAGCAGTGGCAATGATGGCAGTAGTAGACTGATTTTGAGCTTGCTGCCCAACCACATTCTCCAAAGTTTATAAGGCTTGCAGGATCCTATTAATTCTGGGATCAACTTGTGCTCCTCTTCAAGTACTAGCTTGCACCGATGCCCTCCCTCTAGCGCCTACTCGAGTCGGTGCCCTTCCCCTAACACTTGCTCGAGTTGGTGCCTTTCGTCTGGCACCAGTCAAAGTAACTACGGTCCTTCTCTAGGGGCCCTTTGCTCAGGATCGCTCATCTCCAGGATCTTTATAGAAACCTACTTTCCAATTCCAACAAGGGATAAAAAACCTGAGCAACTCGCACAGAACAATTAAGCAGTCACAAGCACAAGCATAAGGAAAGAAAGGGTTTTTTCTAGCTGACTATCACAAAACCCATCGCACCTTACCACTTCAAGTACTAACTAGGTTCTTATACCACTTCAACAGGTTGTTACACCTCGAATCGCGAGCACACAAACATCCCTCAACGGTCGATTAAGTTGCAACCTCTTAGGACACGCCACCAACCCATTCTTTTTCTCTTTTGATTAAATGCATGCGGAAGCAATTTATATAAACACCAAGTCAACCGGTAAAGAATAAGGATAGTAAAGCAGTACAACAGTGATACTTCCAAAATGCTACATTGTCTAGAACCCTCCGCTAGATGGCATCCGGACTCTCATCGGGCATTTGATAAATATCGGGCATCGTCCCCAAATCCCATTGGGTGATGGGTTTAATTAGATGACCACTCAAGCATGCCAAAACTCATGCTAATTATATATGCTGTCAATTAGCCCAATGTAAAAGAGTTCGTGATTAAATAACAAACTAGGAAAATCTTTACATTTAAAAATTTTATTAAAATAATCGCAGGTAGTCACCGTGATTTTCTAATTCTATTTTCAATTGAAAAAGTCGGGCTTTTCGTCGACGTGCCTATAGTTTTTTTTTTCTCTAAGTTGATCACTCATAAGATAACTAATTTATCAGGTGAAGTTGTTAAGGAATTTTCACGCAATAGACTTAAGAATTCGATCAAAAATTGACTGCTCAATCGTGCTAATCTACAAAATTCATTACGGCATCGTCAAAATTGATTAGAGACTGGAGATAGGTTGATTCGACAGAGGTATGTGATTAAAGTGCGAGTGATTCCATTTAATTGCAAAATTCTCATCAAATGACACTAAATCGATTTTTCTATTGTCCATATCTAGTCCCAAAAGCTGTTTTAGGAATATCCTCCTTCCTTATACGTAATTGGTGATATCCTGATCTTAAGTCAATCTTTGAGAAAACTGACGCTCCTTGTAACTGATCAAATAGGTCATCAATCCTTGGTAATGGGTACTTATTTTTAATTGTCACTTGATTCAATTGTCTATAATCAATACAAAGGCGTAATGATCCATCCTTCTTTCTGACAAATAACACTAGTGCGCCCCATGGGGAAACACTTGGTCTAATAAATCCTTGGTCAAGTAATTCTTGCAATTGTACCTTCAATTCCTTTAATTCTGTCAATGCCATCCTATAAGGAGCTTTCGATATGGGTTCTGTACCAGGTGCCAATTCAATAGTAAACTCAATCTCTCGCTCTGGGGGTAATCCTATCAATTCCTCGGGAAATACATCAGAAAATTCTTGTACTACAGGGATATCCTCAAGTTGAACTTCCTTCTTATTTTGTTCACTTGCATATGCCAAGTACCCTTGACAACCATTTCTAAGAAGTCTATGGGCTTCTAATGCATTAATAAGAGGTATAGAGGGAGTTGTCTTTCCATCATAAAATTCAAAACTTGGCCTATCTAGTGGATCAAATCGAATCATCTTCCTATAACAATCCACACTAGCTCGGTGTCTATGCAACCAATCCATTCCTAGAATTACATCAAAGTCATACATAACTAACACCATCAGATCAGCTAACGAGTGTTGTCCACCTATAAGGATAGTGGAATCCCTACAAACTGAATTCGATAAAATGACATCCTTTAATGGAGTAGAGACACTAAGGGGTACTTCTAACAATTCAGGTTCCATCCTATTCAGTCGTACAAATTGAGCAGATACAACGGAATGAGTTGCTCCTGTGTCGAACAAAGCATAAGCATTCTGATTGGATAGGGAAATGATACCTGTAATAACTGTTTGAGACCCTTCAGCCTCGTCCTGAGTAATCGCATAAATTCTTCCTTGAGCTGGGTGTCGATGGTTATTTCTTGGTGGTAATGGTCTACCTGCATTCTGTTGTGGTTGTGGCTGCTGCATTCTTTTCTAAGGACAATCTCTACTATAATGCCCTAATTGTCCACAATTAAAACAAGCATCTGTTCCATAACATGGTCCAAACCCATGTGATCTACCACACCGGCGACACTCATTGTTACCATAATGTGGTCGTTCCATTGGTTGATTATTCAACACTTTTCTAGGATTCTCAACCTTATTCTTCTTATTTTGCACAAATGGTCGCTTTCCAACCTGATGAGATCTTTTATTATAACGAAAATTCGATGAGTCTCCTCGATATTGTGGTCTTACCTGATATACCGATGCCTGGTCTCTTGACATCAAATCTCTTTCCACTAGTTGTGCCCTTTCATACAATTCACTATAATCCTTCAAATTCAAAGGCACCAATCGTCCTCTTATATCAGGCCTTAACCCATTCAAGAATCTCTTAGCCTTATCCTCTGGATATTCTATTAATCTAGGGGCAAATCTAGAGAGCTCGGCAAATCTCGCCTCATACTTGATCTACAGTCAAGTTATTTTGGGTCAACTGCATAAATTCCATTACCTTTTTATCCCTTGCACAGTCTGAAAAATACTTACTATAGAAGACTCCTACAAATCCAGTCCAAGTCACATCTACACCTTCAGAGAATACTGTTCCTTTCGTCGCTTTCCACCAATAATCAGCATTTCCTTGAAGTTGATACTCTACTAAAGATACCTTCTCTGCATCAGTACAATTCAGCAATGCAAATATCTTTTCCATCTCATCTATCCACAATTCTGCTTCTACGGGATCTCCTAATCCAGCAAATCTAGAGGGTTTTAGTTTCAGAAATTGTTCTACTAAGCTTTGCATTCTACGGTCACCTCCTACCTGTTGTTGGGCTTGCCTTTCCAATAGGGTTCCTACATTAGCAAGTGCTTCCAAAATTCCTTCCACACGGGGATCCATGGCCACTCCTCGTCCATTTCTACTCATTCTGACAATTCCTGGTTTCTGCACATCGGTCACTACTCATTATCCTACCGAGTCTCCCTATAAAACAAATAAGTAACAATTGCAACAATTGTTACTGATACCCTATGAGTAACATAAGTTACTTGTTCCTTACAAAGAAAATATCATTACCCTAACGCATAGTCACTACCGCACCTTATCACTCCAGATATAACCTATGCTCTGATACTAAAAAAGGGATGATGTAACGAGCTGTGACGTCCCAGAGTGTCACGTACTAAGCGCAAGCGGAATTATAATTATTATTATCTTCTTGTCTAGCTTGTAATCTCCTTTAGATAACCCATAGTGTTTACCATTGAAGGTTAGCAAGTATAACATGGATTATTTTAATATCTCAAGTTTATATTATAAGGTTATCCCGCAATGCACATAGACAAGATCATAAAAGGCTTCCTTTCATATTATCATCATCGGGGCATACAAAATTATCGACCTGGACTCATTCCATGTTCTTCGCCTATATATTTACATCATATACAAAACAAAAGTAAGGCGTAACACAAGCCAGGGATGAGAGGTGAGGGTATCTACTCCACGAGTTCCCACACAAGCCCACGTCTAACAAAAAACAAAAGTTAGTCAGCTTCTACAAGATCAAAGGCGTCTAGGCGCCGTCCATCCCCGCTCCAGGTCCTCCTACTGCAAAGGGTAAAGGTCCGAACATCTCTCCTTCATGGTTGACAAACCATGCAACAAACGTCATCGGTAATAACTCAGCTCTACCGTCATCCAGCCATAAAGTCGCCTCATATTTGGAGAAAACCATGTCAATGTCGGGATCATACACGTCATGAAGAGAAACATCAAGACTCACTACCGCCCCGTATCGAGCTACCGGCGGTACATCCATGCTATCAATCTGAAAATGTAAGGTATGAGCAAACAACCTTGCCCAGTAAAGAATGATAAAACTCTTAACTTAAACAATCCATAGCCATCAAAGTTACAAGTCAATCATCAAACAATTTAGGATGCTAAGAGAATATATCACAAACATAAACAATACTATTACTTCATGTAAGAAATCACCTTATATGCATCCACTTCTATACTTACCCTTCACGAACTCAATCTCACATCAAAATATAATGCAACAATAATAGATGAACTCACTCGCCAAATAATTATATTTAGTGTGCATAAAATCCACCCTCGATCAATCATTAACCGAATTCAACCGGCCGATCGAGTCACTTCCAGAAAGTACGTTATCCGGACTTCCACAATACCTCTAATTGTGGGCATCTCACTCCGAGGCATCCCGGTATCACCCAACCGAGGTCCTCCCAAGACCACTCAGCAAGGGGCATCTCACTCTGAGGCATCTCAGTATCACACAACCGACGCATCCTTGATCACACACAAGGGCATCTCACTCCGAGGCATCTCAGTATCTCTCTACCGAGGCATCCAAGACCACGCAGCAAGGGCATCCCAAACTTCCGGGGGCATCACCGGTATCTCGGTACCGATGGGTTCATTCATCTTAAGCACACGTTCACACCACCACACCTTTGATTAATGCATTTATCGTATGCAAAAGAAAAGACTCCAAAGTATCTATCTAACTCTCATGAACGTAGCACACGTGCGTGTCGGGATTATAAGATAAAACCCATTACGACATGTCCCATTCCATGGCAAACAGATATTTATCCCATAATCAAGCACTATGCATCGCACTCACTGCACACACATGATACTATATGCACTTATATCTCAAATGATATATGAGACTTACTCTTATATGACTAACATCTATTATGAGGTTTATTAGACTCTACGTTCATCATACAAGTCTAAGATACAAGACACTACATCTAATATGTGTTCTCGGGTACAAACAGTATACTAGCTAAATGAACAGTTTCGGTTTCGAACACAGAAGGTATATTAATTCTTGTCGAAATATTACTAAATTTTAGTATGTTATATTTAAGACATAGACTAACATTTCCTGTGAAGAAACTTAAGTCTGATTCTCATTGTATTAAGAGTAACAGTCGCCATAATCTTTACTAGTACCCTGTACCGACGTCCAGATTTCTTATTTACAAAGAAAATTGTTTCACTAACCAAATCTTATCGATTTAATCTCAAATTTTGACACGTCATTCCCTAAGATGTGTTCCACAATTTTTATTAAGGATTCGAAGTCCAAATCTAACTAGGTAAATACAGAAAATTCGCATAATCAGTAAAGGTCATACCGTTTCTCACAAGAACAGTTTACTGGTTTTACTAAGTACACTTCTGTCTCTATGTTTTTATAGTCATATGGTTATAGCTACGTGTATAACTTGATCTTATAGATGTTCTATCATGTAGAATAGTTTCTTTCTTATTTCTATTAACATACATGAAGAAAACTAAACACAAATAGAAGACTCCATAACTGTTTTCACTTAGAACAGAATAGATACACAAATTTTCTCACTTCTAACTCAACGAAACAACTAATCTATCCACAAATCTCTTCTAAAATACTCCAATGCTTATTCACAACCACTCAAAGCAACTTCAGCATATCTTTCTCTAACAAATGATCAATTCCACAGCTCGGCTTGAAGTATAAACGCATCCGTGAGTTCACTCATCACAGCATACACCATATCCATCCACTCGGCATCCATTTCATCACTTCGCTCAACAAAACAGCATACTCACACAAGGATTTCGAAACATGCAGTCCTCAAAAACAACATGCAATGGCTTCTAACTCTAATCTAACACTTACTCAGCTTAGATCAATCACAAAACAGCAACTACAGACTATATCCATCACTGTTTGGTTAGATCCTCAAGCTCCTTGATGAAACAATGGATAACTTTCAATTTAGAGTTAGATCTTTCCTTACCTTGCTTCAGCTACAACACAACTCTAAGATGCTTCAAGATCAACACTCAAAATCAGCATGCAAGAAGAAGAAAGTTGTTGGCTTGCTTCTGGTTTTTCGCTGCTCAGCCGAGAGAAAAGATGAAGAAGAAGAAGATGGGTTGCTGGGTTTTATATGGAGAGAGAGAGAGGGAGTGTGTACAAAGCTTAAGGGAAAATATAGGTCTACAAACTAATCCCTAGGCTAGTGTAATGATGAGATCTTGTAATGATTATTTTCCTTGAAGCTTGCATGTCTCGGTTCATGGGAATCAAAACCGTGGGTGAAGAAAAACAAAGAGAGAAGAGAGGTGTCGTGGCCTCCAAGCTTGTTCTCTCAAGTTTAATTTGTCACTCAATATTAATTAGTCTTTAATCCGAGTCATTAGTCGATTCATTGATTTCTAATATTTTTCCATTTATTCCCTTTTGTTTCAACTTGATTTCAATACTTTTGTGATTATACAAAGTCATGGCATAACATATCGAATGCCGTAACATATCGAATGGTCAATGTTAGTCTATAAAGAATTCATCACAAAATGCTAAAGTTAGAAATTTATATTAGCATTATAAACATTAATCAAGTTATCATAACTAGAATCTATAAAATAAAATCATTCGGGCCTAAATATTCATTCCCGGCCCAACGGGCTCAATCTATAACAATCCGGGCCCACTAAACTAAACCTACAAATCTAATAATTTTGAACCTTGGCCCGCTTCAAGCCAACTCCAAGCCCATAATCACTCATTAGGTTTCTCAAGTCCAATTCGTGTGGCCCACTCACTTCTCAAGCCCACACATTCCTCATGATCCATCGGGTTCACTTTCCGGCCCAATCTAATTAATCTAAGTTCCTAATGATCTAATTACACTAATGAAGGTCGGTGAAATTTGGGATGTCACAGCAAAGGGGGTGCAAATTTGGAGGACCAAATGCTAGGGAGAATTTCACCTTCAGTTGGGTCTTGGTTGTGGAATTTAAGGTCACTCCTAGGTGGTAGGCCCCTTGACTATAAGGTGGGCCAAGAATTCCATGCCACAAAGACTAAGGGGCTTGGCATTGAAGAGGTAGGACCCTTCTTTGGCCTTGACTCCTCCTTCTTCCCCCCGGTGTGCGCCCTTTCCCCCACTCACTCGAGCTGAACTTATCTCTCTCTTTCCCTTTTCTTTTCCTTTCCTTTCTCCTTTCTTTTCTTTCCGCCACTCTCTTGTCTTCATCTACTTCTTGCTGCTCAACTCTGCCTCTGTTTGGCCGACCGAACCAGCACACAAAAATAGAGTAGGAACTGTGTTCTCTGCTACTTGTTTTCATCCAGCAATGCCACCAACCGGTCAACCTCTACCCCTCATGTTATGGTTTTCACTTTCGTGGCCCCTAGCTGTCGCTCACTCCCTTCCACTGACAAGCCGTCACCCCTCCAAGTCCAGCGCACCACCTTCATCCCTCCTCTAGAAATTATGCTCCATTGTGCCCAGTTGCTGCTGCCATCCCTCCACCGCACATCCACTGCAGCCGGCCATCCACCCTCTACCTGTTTCGGTCCACCAGCCTCCTCGAAACCTGCAGTCTCTTCGTCTCTGCTGCCGCCTCGTCGCCAGGACTCCAGCAGCTCCAGTCTAGCCTTCCAGATAGCCAACAACTCTGGTCATGCCATTGTCTTGCCCCCGCTACCCTCGTGCGGTGTCCATCCAGTTACGACCAGCAAGGAGGACTACATCTCAGTCGTAAGCTAAGAGCCTTGCGAGCTTGCTCCGGGCCAACTGGACCTTCCTTGGCGTCATCTGAGACCCAAGGTTTGCTCGCAATCGTGCCACCGTTGCCAGGAGTTCTTCAATTCACAAATTAAGTGAGTTAACCTCCTAAATTTTGATTAGGGGTTAATTATACTTATTAAGAGTTAGATTAGTCTTAAGTATGTTTAGTGATTAGTCTAGTTAGAGTAAATACTAGTTAGTTAAGTTAGTTGAGTGAACTAGGTGGTTAGTCTAGTTGGTTAATTTAGTTAGGCCATTTAGTTAGGAATTTTATTTTATTAGTTAGAATGGTTAGTTGAGGAAGTTAGTCTAGTAGATTGATTTAGTTAGTGTATTTAGATAATTGGTTAGGACTATGATCAATTTAAATTGGTAGTTTAATTTGTTAAACATTAATTAATTAATTAATTAATTTAAATGGTTTAATTATAATTTAATTAATTATTTAATATTTTTCGGAAATTATACTCGGATAGCCGGTAAACGGAATTTCGTGCTGATTGCAGTGGTATGCTCAATTTATGCAATTGATTGTTAAAATGTGCAATTGAGTGATGATTGTTAATTTTGAGTATTTATTTCAAAATGGTGGAATTTCAGTATTTAATTAAAAAATACCGGGTGTCGGGTTTTGACACCAAAAATGTTTTTAAATACTATATCAAACAGTGGGATTTTAAAAGAGATGATATCAAATTTTTTGGTTCGATCTGACTCTATACCCACACATGATTATTTTACTGTGTATTTTAATATGAAGAAAATGGGCCAAGTTCACTATTTTAATTGAGACATTTAAGTGCAATGCACGGTGTCCTTGGCTAAAATTGGATAAGTGCATGAATGATATGAGAACCTGTCATGAGTTTTTGGGGCCGGATGATGCTCCTTTAGGAATGCCCCAAGTCAATGGATGCTGGTCACAGTGGAGGCTGGACTAATGCTCCTATGAGGAATGTCGTCTAGATGTAGATGTTGCCGCGCTCGATGGTACGAGACGATGCCCCGCTATGGCAGAAGACCACTGATTGTTGAGTCGGCCGTGGGCGGTGGGTCGTAATCAATTAGGACGCATGAATGATTGAAACTAAGGTGCTTGATTAGGAGACGAAATTGTGTGGCACGGTATGGGACGTGCCATAATGGTTTGGTCTGATAATCGGGATCCTTGTAATTGTGGTGATATATATATGTTGAGACGTCCCGATGATGAGTGATTTCAATGCAATTGTATATGATTTGAACTGTACTGACGTGTAGGAGAGGATTGGAGTGAGGTAAGTCTTCGAAGATATGTGGGTAGATTACCCTTTGGTGTTTTTCTCTCCTAATCGAGATTTAGGTAGTGAACTCGCTGAGATGTCATCTCACCCTGTCGTGGGCTTAATCTTTTCAGGTCCTTAGATGGAGGAGCACCGGGTGAGGTACGAGCTTCAGCAGATAGTTGATTTTAAGTTTTTCTACATCCTCTACCGGGTTTTGATAGGCCTTCTGTTGGGATTGGATAGTGGGTGGCAGCCCACCCTGTGGATATTGAGACATCTGACAGTGTCGTAGTGGACTCTGATCCCATGGATGAGGAGCTTAGTGCGTAGATAGCCTAGTAGCTCTTCTTTTTGAAATAGATCCATGTTATTTTAGACTATTCTGTGTATAAATGCTGTTGTTTGATAAGTGTGCTCTGTGAAAATTGCATCCTACGTTTCTATCCCACTTCTATATTGTCTGGGAATTGTTATTACGCTTTCGCATGTGCAATAACTCATAAGTAATCAGTTCAAAGTAAATCAACTATCAGTGTATTGATGAAATAATCATTTCACATATTTCGGAAAAATAGGCTGTGGCACCCCTCGACGGCCCCCGATCCGATTAGGGTCGCCACAGTTTGCTTACCATTCACTTTTTCCTAATAACATGTCACTCTGATACCATTTCAATTGCAGCGGGTCCATACAACTTGGGGGTTTACATTTTTTTTTTTTTCGATCGGTCCCTTTCGCAATTTATATGCGGAAGCACATCCAACAACTCCCTTCCCTATATTCAGAAAATGATGCACACCTACTAAACATCTTATATAAGTTAAAACCGAACACGTTTATTTACATAGAGCAAATGGACTTCTTTAGTCGGTACATCAAAATGCCGTAGTCTTCTATACTCGGCTACACTTCAAAGGATGACCGACATCTTCTCCAACAGTCGAATACTTAAAGTCCATCGATCAGTGTTGGCGTCCAAAAGTTCCCTCCTTTGCTATCCTCCCCCTCGCGGTCATATCCAACCGCTCAATCCATCTACTAATCTGAAATGTTGGTCCCCAAAAGGGGTGAGTACAACCACTCAGCAGGTAAAGGAATCCAATAACAACTCAATGCATCATGCATATCATACATGCATTGCAAGCATAACTTACCTTATAGCCATGCGCATACTATCATGCATCATCATGCCTTATCATCATGCATATGATATCATCATATGTCATCATCATAATCATCATCATGGCATCATTATATCATACATGTCATCCTTATCATGACATCATCACATCACATATCATCATCGTCATCATGCATATCATCATGCATACCATGCCATGGGTGATCATCATATCACATCACATATCATCATCATCATCATGCATATCATCATGCATATCATACCATGGGTGATCATCATATCACATCACATATCATCATCATCATCATGCATATCATCATGCATATCATACCATGGGTGATCATCATATCATATCACATATCATCACCATCATCATGCGTATCATCATGCATATCATACCATGGGTGATCATCATATCATATCACATATCATCACCATCATCATGCCTATCATCATGCATATCATACCATGGGTGATCATCATATCACATCACATATCATCATCATCATCATGCATATCATCACGCATATCATTATATCATGGTTTAATTTCCACTTTTAACATTCAATTGATCACCACATCACCCATTCCTCAAATCATCAATTCATCATCCCCTCGAGCAAAGACCTCCGAGGCTTCCGGCAATTAGCCATCCCATGGCCACCGGGCATCCGGCCCCCCACATTCCGGGCATCTCGCATCCCAACTAGCATCACGAGGCATTCCCTTCGGGCAGAAACCTCCGACTGGGCTTCCGGCCTTTACCCTTCTAGCCAGGCATCCCGCACCCCAATCCTGGCATCGCGAGGCATCCCCCTGGGCACAAACCTCCAGGGCTTCCGAAATTATGTACCGACATACCACCAGGCCTCCCCTGGAATTACGTACCGTATACCACCGGGCATCCCGACACTCCCGGGGAATCTTGGCAATGTATCTCTATACATTCCGGCCTCATCCTCCACCATCGCCTCTTACTCATTTATCATTATCCACACTCATCATCCATTTTAATCTCATTATTACATGGCATATGATTCACTCATGCATCACAATTCATGATCATACATACACCAATGTCATATAACAATGTATAATAAATTCAATGGAATTCATGGCCAATAAAATAATCCATTATTATTTTTTTATTTTATTATTATATTTATTTATTTTCATAAATAAATATTAAATTTAATATCTATGATTTTCCCAAAATCATAATATTCCAACAATCATTAAACAACCAATGGAATGACAATTTCATATAAAATTCATGGCCAAATTGAATTTCACACAATTTCACAATTTCCACAAAATAGCACATGATATTCGGATAATGACCAGAATGCACAGTTTCCAAATAAATTCGATTAAAATACTCATACGGCCTCCAAAAATTACGAAATTTTACAGGGTGATAGCCAAGACATTTTCGTACAACTTTCATGAAGAACTCCAAGCCAGATTCTTTTTATATTATTTTACACGACCTCACAAAGCTTCTGGAACCATTACCGCATCGTCCAGAATACACATCTCCGAAATATTAAGGTTTCACCCATCTATTCTCTTTCGTTTCCTCTGAAATTTGATTATATTATGTATCAAGGTGTCCTATACAATTTTCATGAAGAGATCTAGGTCAAATAACCCAAGTATAGTCACCATTTAAGTCCATGAAGTCTCGGGTGTCTCGGAACACATCACCAGAACCATCGTCACCAAGATCTAGCCGATTTACTAGGCTATACTGATTAATTTCTCTTCAAATTTGAGTATGTTGTAGTTTAAGATGTTACCTACAACTTTCGTGAGGACATCGAAGTCAGATTTTCATCACAAACCAACATGCAACCAAGAATCCAACAAGAGGTCAGTGAAAATTTTACAGATCTGGGGTCTCCGTAGAATAGGACTTTGACCCCCCATATCTCCATAATTTTCCACGAAATTTTAGTATGTTGTAGTTCAAGATGTTAGATACAACTTTCATCAAGATATCAAAGCTAAAATCGAACTCTAAACATGCATGCAAGCTCTCACAACATTCTGACTCGAGCGGATTCATGCGAAAACATTCCAGATCTGACACCTCCGTAAGATGAGAGTTTGACCCAGTAAATCTCCATTATTTTCCATAAAATTTTAGTATGTTATAGTTTAAAATGTTACCTACAACTTTAATCAAGAGATCGAAGCCAAAATCGAACTCTAAACACACGTGCAAGCTCAAACAAGTTTCTGACTCCAAACAGTTCATGCGAAAACATTGGTGCAAGAGTAGAAAGTGGATTCCCAACTTGCCTCTAGACCTCACGAACAGCACGAGCGGACGGCAACTCCTTCCTCTCGGCTCCTCCTCCCTCTCAGCCTCACTCTCCCTCTCTCGCACAACCTCTCTCTCTCTTGGCTGAATGGCTAACCAGCCATTCTCTCTTCTTTGGATGCTTTTATATTGCATGTGGCCGCCCAAGATGGCCAATGGGGGCAGCCACACCTTGCACAGCCTCCACGCCACTTGTCACAACACATGCAAGATGGGCTTGGGCCTCCTCCTGGGCCTCCTTTTGGGCCGGCGACAGCCCCCTTTTCACGGGCCTAATTGGGCCGACTAGCTTGGCCCATCAAAGGCTCAAGCTATTGGGCCTAAGGCCCAACCCAATTAAAATCAATTTTACCCATTTCTTATTCTTTCTTTTAAGAATTAAATTTCTAAATTCCACATGGCCAAAATCTTGTAATATTTTACATATAGGAATTTAATTTATGAGGTGCATAGCCAAGCATAGATTATTAATTTATCCTATAGTCCTAAATTCAAAATTCATAAACACAAGCACAATAACACATAGCCTTAAGAAAACTGATGGCTAACACATAGACCATAGGTAATTTCATTACCTAATTATAGGCTTTAATTTCTCTAGAGGATGACTTGAATTTTGGGATGCCACATGGGCCAAATTTCGGGATATCACACTACAAGTGAAACTCATTAGCATTATGACATCCTCGAATTTGACACCTATCCTAGACTCAAGGAATGGTGTAAAGCTTCGATATGCTCTTAATGGGAATAGACTATGGATCAACTTAAGTATCATTTATAAGTCAACTACCTAATCGGGAGAGGTAATTGTGGATCAAGAATGCACTCAACTAGAGTACTCGACCATGGAACGATAGCTCGACCATAGGAATCGATGCAAGACGACCTTACACTGGCACGGATCAATGAATTAATGATTATAGATCGATTCGGCCTAAGTATATATATAGCCAAATTGCGAGTGATTCCACACGGTTTATTATACTAATCCCAAACGATCCTAAATTGATTCTAAGTGACCGTGGACCGAAGTAAGTAAATCGATTCTCAGTCGGTTACATGACAACCGAGGATTATCCATGGATCGATTAGGCTCAAACATGGATTGGTTTGGAATCAACCATGGGTTGTGCAAACGATACCCCAAGAGACCCCCCCAATTCATACAGGCCTTGTTAAAACCATTTCCAATTGAATTTAGCCATGAATCTTGGTCCGATTACGGGTATCCTTCATGGATAATTAGGAAATGCCCCTAATCGGTTTAACCAATGTTTAGTCCCGTGAATAGTAATTCGTGTGAATAGTAACCTAGCTTTTAGAAGCCTAATTTTAGGCTTGTCTTCAAAGTCTTGGTTCATCAATGTCCTCTAAAAGCAATGATTACAAAGACCAAGATTTTGGTCTTGCAAGAAGACTTTTCACCTTTGGTTTCTCAAATTCCACTTTGATTCTAGTTTTCGAAATTCTTGGACCCTCACTATTTTCCTATTTTATAGAACTTCTTGTGGTTCGAATCTGGAGAAACTTCCCCATGAAAGTTGTTCAAAACATCTTGATGTATAACATACTTTAATTTCATATTTTTCTGAGGTGAAATGGTTGGTACAAAAGCCTATTATTTTACCATGTGAAAACTGCCTAGTGCAATAAAAACAGTGACCTGTTTGTCTTCTTGATTTTCTATAAAATTTTCCGTTTGGAATATGAACATTCTTTCTTTCAAAATATGTAGAGGACATCCATGTCTATAACATACTAAAATTTCAAAGTGTTTTATGAAGATTTGAATGTCGAAATGAATTTTCTTTTGCGGTTGTTGACTCTGTCCGACGGACGAAATGTTGGGTTGTCTTTCGTGATTTTCTTCTCTTTATACAAAATGATTTAGGCTTAGCTCTCTTCATGAAAAATGTTATTTAAGATCTTTTGTACAACATATTAAACTTTCATAATTTTTTGAATCCGTTTGATAAGGTAATGACATTTATTTCAAAAGTTGCTCAAAACTGTTCTTTACATTGGAGGGGGAGGGCCACACGCTCAAGCTTGGAGGACAAGCCTAGGCAATTGCATGGTTGAGATCAACCCTTGCTCCCAAAGCTTAGATTATTGGATGGCCAAGATTGCTCCTTGCTCCCCAAGTTCAAGTCAATGGTGTGCTCTCCAAGTCTAGTCAATTGTGTGCTCCCCAAGTTTAGGCAATTGCATGGTGGAGATTCACTCTTGCTCTCCAAGCCAAGAAGCCATCATGAGCATAGTTCTATAAATAGCCTTGCATTTGATGCTTTGAGGACCCACTTCTCTCCCTTTCTCCCCATTGCCACTCTCTCTCTCTCTCTCTCTCTCTCTCTCTTTTCCTTTGGTTTGCTGCCATCCTACCACTGCTGCACCGTCATCTTTGCGCCGTCTCACTGTGACCTTGCTGTCCATTGTCCAGCACCACCGAGCACCCCTCATCCTTGTCTTGGTTGTTTGTAAGTGAATCCCCTAAACGCTGGCTAGGCCATTGTGTTATGTTGCTTGGATTTAGTTACTTGTATTAGGAGTAGGATCAAGCTATCCTAGAGAGGTTAGAACCATGGGCTAATTTTGTATGGTTTGATCATGAGTTTGCTTGGATTATGAGGTTTGAGGTAGACAAGAAAAGTTTAGTTATTGCTAAGGTTGCTTGATTTGATGTTGTTATTGGAAATGACTTGTTGATATTCATACTTGAATTTGAGTTTGAGAAAGCATTGTTCTAATATGAAATCTTGTTATGTTATAACTTAGGATGAGTTATTCTGAGGTCTTGTGATATTATTGGATGTGCTTGTTCTATATGATGTTGTTTAATATTGTGGCATCCCAAAATTCATGGCGACCTCCAGATACATTAAGGCCTACGAATAGGTGATGGAAGTACCCTTAAGTTGAATTGTAGCCATTTAATCCATAATTTGCAATAAGATTTATGGCCAAGCTTTTAATGGATAATTATTTGATAGGAAAGAAAATTCTATCATTGGCCATGTGTGTTATAAATTGGAATTTATGGATTTATGACTACAAGTTTTATGGCCATATTATTTTTGCAAGTTAGGTATTTATTTAAGTGGAAAATATTAATAGATTATTAAAAGGGAAGTGGGCCAAAATTCTTAGGCCAAGCCGGCCCAAAAACCCAGCCCACGATCACCCACATTTCGGCCATTCAAGCCCGGCCCAAAGCCAAGCCCATGAAGCCCCATTGGGCCGTCGACCAAGCTGGCCCCAAGCCCAGCCGGATAGAGCCCATCTTGCATGACAAATTGCCAAGTGTTCTTTCCTAGTTGCCAAGTGTAGCAAGCCATGCATAATCTAATGATGGCTAATGATGAAGGGAAGGAAATTAGAGGGGAAGAGGGGGCGGATTAGGCGAGGAAAGGGAGAGAAAGAGAGTGTGTCGCCCGAAGAGAGAGAGGAGAGAAATAGGGAAAGGAAAAGAAGAAACAAAGAGGGAAAGAGGAGACCGTGCGTGCAAGAGAGAGGAAGGAGGTCCGTTCGCCGATTGTCTGCCTAGCTTGCCGCCGTTTGTTCGCCGCCTTGCCTGCCGTTCGTCGCTGTTTTGTCCTTAAATTTCACGCAAGTAGAGTCCTAAAACCTACCCATTGCTTGCTGGGATGTGTGTGTATAAAATGGTGAATCTTGGTTGTGGTGGAAGTGATGAGATTTCGGAGCTTTAGGGAAAGATTTGTTGGCCTAGCATGCTGTTTCTGGAAAAACCAGTCCGACCATTCATGAGTTTGTGAGCTGCATGTGACTTTTTAGTTGGAATCTCGCTTCGATCTCTCAATGAAAGTTGTATGGGACATCTTGAGGAACGATATACTAAAATTTGAGGTAAAACGAACAATTATTGGTTAGTGAAATGATTTTCTTTGGAGAAATTAGATCTGGAATTTGTTGTGCTGACCTTTAGTGATTTCGTGGCCTATAAAGTAGCTTTCTTGTGAAAATATCACTTTTATTTCTTAATGAAAGTTGTAGTGCACTTATTGAAGTAGAACATATAAAAAATTTAGAGGAAATGAACAAAAATAGGTCGGTGAAATCGTTGTTCTTTGAAGAAACTGGATCTGGGAAAAACGCTACATCGACCTAGTATGATTTCATGATTTCTATAAAATCATACAGTTAAAATTTGATTGTGTGTCCTTAATGAAAGTTGTAGGTAATATTCTGAGGAATAACATACCGAAAATTTAGAAGAAACGAACATATGTAGGTCGGTGAAATGAGTTTCCTTTGAAAGAAGATAATCTGAAAAAACTACATCGAGAACAGGGGGAAATAATCGTCTATATCTATTAATATAGAACGATTTGAGTTTCTATTTCTTCATGAGATATTTACCTTTAGGACTTTTCTATAATATATCAAAATTTCAGAATTTTTGGAGTTCATTTAGGTACTTAATTTAAATTACTTCCGAAACTGTGCAAGCTGAAATATTGAAATTTTGGAAACTGTGATGCATGGACCGTACTATTTTGTGTGAGATTCTTTTGGTATGGTGTTTTTCATCAGATATCTGCCTTTAGGTCTCCTCTATAATGTGTCAAGTTTTCAGAATTTATTAATACCATTTACTAATTTTTCTAGAGTTTTAACTAGAGGAGTGCATTATGATTTATCCGAAAAAATTGATGCATTTTTAAAATACTTTGAGTGCTTGATTTTGCTGCATATGTGATGACATATGGCATGTTATATGGCATCAAAACCTGGTTGAGACCCTTGATATTGTTGCATCAAATGTCATGTTGAAATTGAGATACATGTATGAATATAAATTGAGATAATAACGAGACCATCGAAAGTGTGAGCTGACGATGCCCCGGGAGTGTCGGGATGCCCGGCATGTGTGTGCCAGATGCCCCGGGAGTGTGGGGATCCCCGGAGGTGTGTGCCGGGGGGATACCTCATGATGCTAGTTGGGGTACGAGATGCCCGGAGTGTGTGTGCCAGATGCCCGGAGGTGTGTGCCGGAGGTTCCTCGCGATGCCAGGTTAGATGAGAGCGATAAATTGTGGGATGCAAACATTGGTCCCTGGGAAGAAAATGATGTGATCTATTTGAAATATAAAGATCGAGAATTGAATCGTGCACATGGATGTGTGCATATGGCATGGTGATATATGCATGGCTATTTAATGATGAGTGCATGGTGGGATATGCACGTTGCATAATGATGTATGCATGGCTGTTTAATGATGAGTGCATGGTGGAATATGCACGCTGCATAATGATATATGCATGGCTGCTTGATGATATAAGTACAAGTGCATGGTGAATTATGCATGTCGTATGGTGATATATGCATGGCTGTAAGGTGAGGTATGCTTGAATGCATGAATGATATGTGTTTTATTCTCGATACCATGATTGTTCTGTATGACGCATTGAGTAGTTTGGTGGATCTTTACTGTTGAGTGGTTGTACTCACCCCTTTTGGGGATTAACATTTCAGATTAGAAAGATGCTTTGCTACCAGTTGCAGGCGGTACTTACTATGGCATACCTACTGATGTTGATGTGGAGTGTACAGAGCACATCTGTGTCAGTGCCCCTGGTTTATTGTTTGTCCGAGTCCTTGTCTTGGTGATGTATGATGTGGGTCTTTCTGATGGCCCGGTTATCCAGGAGTTTTTGTTTGTCCATGTCCGACGTGATGGAGCGATGCTAGGGATGCTACCGCCCGATGCACGGGATTGGGTGTGATGGCACTTATAGCTGTTGGGAGCTTACACTTTTTGGAGATAGCTGACCCTTGTTGATAGAGGGTTGTACATGTTCGATGTAGGGTCGAGTCCTCTTTCGAGTGATAGCCAAGTATAGTTAAAAATCTTGGCCTTTTTGTTGTACCGACCCGAAATATCCATCGTGAAAATATAAATAAAAGTGACTTGGCTTTGTCTTTTCATTTGGAGCATAGTTGGTGTGCATTGCATTATGGTTATTGGAGTAAGGGGTGGTGAGACTCGTTTATGCTTTCGCTGATTGTCTACGCTGGGACCTTTACGAAAAAAAAAAATCTCTATTTAAAAGGTATTAGTCTATGAAGTTGTAGGAGATCGAGTAATAAGAGATCACCTGTGGCGACCTCAAGCGAATCGGGGGTGCCACAAATATTAATGGCAATGTTTTGAATATGTTCATTGGAAATAGTCCTTATATTTATATCTGTTCATAGTCCATGGTCAATGTGTGAGAACACTCGAGCCTCCGAGACAAGATTTGTGATGGTTCTTGGACGTTTGGGGAAGCACGTCGGGTTGAGTCTCTCTTGGATCGGTGATATCGAGGCATATCGTTCCCGAGCCAAGATTGATACTAGGTCAATGATCATATCACGACGAGTCAGTCCTTTCTTGGTCTTGGTGTGATACTAAGACATATTGTTCCCGAGCCAAGTTTGGTACTAGGACGGTGATCATATTACGACAGACTTGTTCTCTCTCGATCTCGGCGCGATATCAAAGCTTATCGTTTCCGATCCGGATTGGACTTCGGTCGGTGCTCAACGTAACGGGTCAAACCACAAACTCTGGTTTCATGCTTGGCATATTTATTGATGTAATTTCGGTAGATCATGAGATATACTCCGCTTGACGTGCCATTGAGGCATTCATACTTGGCTAATGAGAAAGAAAACAATGGACTTGAGTGATGGTATGCTCGTGTGATCACCTAAAGACCCTGATGCATTTGTGCGGGACAATGCCTGATTAAGTTCAGATGCCCCTAAGTCAACGGGATGCCATTCGCGGGATGTGTTACATCGGAACGATGCCCGTAAGGATGCCCAACGGGAATTCGAATGTCGTGCTCGATGGGGCGAGACGATTGTCCCGGATGTTTCTGGAAGAGCCGAGACTATGTGTGATTAATAATTGGACTCAAGATAACATGGTAGTATGGGATGCCATGTGACTCTTGAGGCGCTAAATGTGTGCGAAGCATTTGAATGTTATGTGCATACCTTGAAAATTGTTTTATGGTTCGTACATGTTTGACATGGCCTTATATGAGATGCATGAGACTAATACATGTGTGATGCTTGTAAAAGTTGGGTTTGTTTGATATGTATTATTCAGTCTTTGCATCAATTTGAGCATATATTTAAATTGGGTCACTTAGTGATTTGAAAGGCACGTGCATGTTATAATTGTTATTTGGGATGAGAGAGGCACGTGAATGTTTTGGGAAGTCATTGTTTGAGACCACGTCATTGTTTGAGACTTGAAGGCCATGGTTATATTTTAGAAAATGATATATGATGCATGGGAGTACTATTGGCTATTTATTGCACGATATGTAGCATGTGTGAATTTTTATGCTATTATGGAGGTCTTAAGGAATCCGTGTATGTAGTTGAAGTCATTAATTGGCATGCTTAGAAATTTCATGAGTATGAGATAAATTGTAGATTCTTGATAGGATGGATGTTCAGGTAGAGGAAGATTTTCCTTCATGTTTATAGTTAAGACGAAGCAAGGGTTTTGCTATTGATTTGCCATCGACAAGTGGGTGTTGAGTTCGTAGGTTCCAAAATGAGGCATCTGCCTATATGGGGTTTAGGCAATTTACTTATTGAGTTGTCGAACTCACCCCGTCATGGTTTAACATTTTTCAGGCCCGTAGTATGGAGAACCGTTGTGCTTGGTTCGGGGTTACATTGGAGACGAGAGTTTGGCCTGGCGTTAATGAAGTTTAGGTTAACCCTGACCCACTATTGGTTTTGTTGGTTGGTTGGAAGTTATCGGTGTAAAGGCTTGTGTTAGGATTAACGGATCCTCGTAAACCGGATTTGACACTAAATCGAACCCCTAAAGCAATGCGGAAGACGAACCCAGCCAAACAACACGTATCATCGATCCTAAAGCACACCACGGATTTGAGCGTACCTTGTTAGCCACAGATTAGACACCGACGCCGATTGAGGAAGAAAATCTGGTCCTGTTTGATCCGATGAAGCAATGAAGGGAAGAAAAATTGCCGGAGCCTTACTGTTTTTCTTTTTCCTTTTGGAGGGAGAGAGAGCGCGCGGGAGAAAGCGTACGTACGTTTGTTTCCAACAGGTGCCATCTCTCTCTCTCTCCTCCCTTTTATACCTTCCCCCATCCACGGGCCCTATTCCATTGGGCCGGGCTTTTTGGGCACAACTTGGGCGGACGGGCCTTAAGCCCATCGCTAATAAAACCATCATCTCCCACTCGCACATGATGGGCCGAACATGATTCTCTTTACCTCTCTTCAACATTCATACCGGTGAATAATCCGTGCGACCAGCATACTTTGAGAGCTCGTTGCTATATATCTGTTAGGAATATATAGCAGCTCATAATGGGCGTCACACTCTGAGTAGATTTAGTATGCAGTACCCTAGATCGATCGATCACATTTATATCTCTCTTAATCTCTTTAAACAATGATATATATATTGTATTCACAATTATAGTTATCACAAAGACAGTCATAATTGGTCGACCATTGAATACAAAAACTATAACGTGATTCTCCAAAATCGATCTTCCTCTTTCCTTCAAACTCTCAATTTCAGTTCAGTTTGCTTTTCTAGAAATGTCCCATTAGATCGAATCAACTCATGACCATTGGCAACATCCTAAGATAGCAAACACTAAATAGAAATCTTGAGAATAAGTAAAAGTCATGAGGGCACTAAAATTGAGGAACTCTTTTCCTCAAGAGTCTCACACGTCATAAAAGTTGAGATCAAACTTTTTGCCACTCTTATTGGTCGTTTCATGCATACGTAGTATGAAATACGTATTACGGTATCAACTCATTTCCCATGGAGCGTATGTCTACACTTTCAATACCGTACAGATGATAGTTCAGACATACCCAATGTCTAACTTGAGTTCACGTATCTACTCTATCATAAAATTCATCAGAACTCACATCTGGCATCTTAGACAGATAAAGTAAAATATGTGGGGTATTTTACTTTCGGACATCGTAAGTATTATGTCCTCATCTTAACACTTAGTTAATGCGACATACGTATTTTAAGCTTGAGCTCTCGATTATCACCTAGATAATAAGCTTAAAAACAGTCTCATCTCTATTTATCACACAAGAAACGAGGCGATTACCCGTGTGAGTGGGCTAATCTTATATCTGTCCGACATACTTCTCAACTTAAAATAATGCATTGAGCATTAAGATGCATAAAGATCATACAAAGATTCATAGGCATTAATAATGAAACAACACTAGTTCATAATTGTGAACAACTCAGGGAAATTACAATCCAGTAGATCAGACTTTACGCAATCCTAGAGATTTTACATGACCACAAAATACATCTCTAGGTATTGGCTTTGTCATAGGATCTGCCACCATTCTATGCATAGATATGTACTGTAAGTTCACATCCTTTCGTGCAACCATATCCTTGACAAAGTTATACTTGGTATCTATATGTTTGGTCTTGCCATGATATTTTGGATCTTTGGTGTACGCTATAGCTGCTTGGCTATCACAGTTAACCAACAATGGATTTACAGCTTTCTCATTAACACCTAAATGATCCAAAAATCTCTTAAGCCAAGCTCCTTCTTGTACCGCTGCTGATAATGCCACGAACTCAGCTTCCATCATGGACAAGGCTATACACGTTTGCTTCTTACTACTCCATGATATGGCGCCATTGTTCAGTAGAAAGCAAATCCTGAGGTAGATTTTCTTTCATCTAAATCTTTTCCCCAATCAGCATCTGAATAGCCTTCAAGTCGCAGATCCTTTCCTTGGTAATTCAACTTGAAATCAGCAGTTCCCTTCAGATACCTCAGTATTCTCTTAACGGCTTTTCAATGTCTTGGACTGGATTGGATTGGTATCTACTCACCATTCCAACTGCAAAACATATGTCGGGTCTTGTACAAATCATAGCGTACATCAAGCTCCCAACAGCACTAGCATAAGGAACATGTTTCATTTGTTCCTTTTCTTGTGGAGTCCTTGGACACAGTCTATGGCTCAATCCTTCACCTTTTGCAATAGGAGTGTCTATGGGTTTACAATCTTGCATACAAAATCGTTCAAGAACCTTATTTATATAGGTTTTTTGCGAAAGAGACAACGATCTCTTCGAACGATCTCTTGAAATCTTAACTCCAAGAATGTATGTAGGCTCACCCATATCCTTCATCTCAAAATTGGAAGACAACCAACTTTTGATAGTATTAACAAACTCCATATTGTTTTCGGCAATCAGTATATCATCAACATATAATGATATGATCACAAATTGATCCTTGGATCTTTTGATATATACACAATGATCCTCATCAATCATTGTAAAATCATATGCCATTATGGCATTATGAAAATGTATATACCATTGCCTCGATGATCGCTTAAGGCCATATATCGACCTCAAAAGTCGACATACCTTTTCTTCTTGGCCTTTCACTATGAAACCAGCAGGTTGTTCCATATATATTTCTTCCTCTAATTCTCCATTGATGAAAGCAGTCTTTACATCCATTTGATGTAACTCAAGATCCATACTAGTTACTATTGCCAGAATAATGCGAATCGAGGTAAATCTCACTACAGGAGAAAACGTATCTTCATAATCAATTCCTTCCTGTTGATTATACCCCTTCGCCACAAGGCGACCCTTATGCCTTTCTATCGAGCCATCAGCCTTTCGCTTTATTTTGAGAACCCATTTGTTCCCAATAGGTCTGCATCCTTTTGGAAGATCAACCAGTTCCCAGACTTGGTTTGATTTCATTGACTCCATTTCCTCTTCCATTGCATGAATCCATTTTTCCTTACTAGGGCAATTCAGAGCCTCATTAATATTTCTTGGCGCATCCTCATCTTGTGGAGCAACCATAAAAGTTTCCCCTTCAATGTCAAAACGTCGACGGGGAATACTTTGGTGACTTGTTCGCCGTATGGGAGATTGTACACTCTGCACATTATTTCCCATCATGCTCCCACTTGGATTAGGTAATGATGATGTCGTCTCATCATGTGGTTGTAATTGAGAATGAGTTGAATTCAATTCATCACTTCTCATATTACTCCCACTCGGATGAACTCCACTAACATCATTATCCTGATCCAAGGTCTCAAATAGGGAGTGATCTTCCCCTATTTCACCCTTCTTAGGAAATTCATCCTCTAAAAATGTGACATCCCGTGATTCAAATTCAGTTATATTCCCACTTTCCGGCTCACCTATGAACACATACCCTTTTGAGTGTTCTGAGTATCTTATGAAAATACTCTTCTTTCCTTTGGGACCCAATTTCCCAAACTTGTGAGAGGACTCATGTGTACAGGCAGCACAACCCCATGACTTAAGAAAACTTAAGTCCGATTTTCTACCTGTCCATAACTCATATGGAGTGGAAGTAACTGATTTGGAAGGCACCTGGTTAAGTATATAGGCAGCAGTTAACAACGCATCACTCCAAAAAGTGATAGGTAAGTTAGCATACGCCATCATGGACCTAACTATTTCTAGTAGGGTTCTGTTTCTTCTCTCCGCAACACCATTTTGTTGAGGAGTATACGGAATAGACAACTGTCTTTCTATTCCTTTTTCATCACATAGTTTTCTGAACTCATCAGATAAATATTCTCGACCTCGATCGGATCTCAATGCTTTTATTTTCTTGTCTAATTGATTCTCTACCAGGTTCATAAACCTTTTGAAACAACTTATTGCTTCAGATTTATGAGAAATCAAATAGACATATCCGAATCGAGTATAATCATCAATAAAGGTGATGAAATAAACAGCCCCATGCATTCCTCTCACATTCATTGGACCACAGACATCAGAATGGATTAAATGCATAGGAAATTCAGCTCTTTTACCTTTCCCAAATGGTTTCCTTGTCGTTTTCCCTTCTAGGCAATGCTTACATATGGGCAAATCGACTTTTTCAATGTTGCCCAACAAGCCCTCTTTGGCTAGTCTATTCATACGTTGTTGGCCAATGTGACCAAGTCTAGCATGCCACACATTCACATCATTATCATATGTATTAGAAGATGTGATAAGGGAATAACAAACATTTGCATTAACATAGTCAATATATAATATAATGAAACCATCCAGAAAATAACTACGACCATAGTAATTTGTATCTAAAAACAAATCCACACCTCTATTACAGAAGTTCATATTAAAACCTAGTATAACCAACACTAAAACAGACACTAAATTTCGACGAATCTCCGGAGCATACAAAGACATCATGAAGGAACAAAGTGCGTCCACCACGCATGTTCGGTTGGCGGTGCCAATTCCTTTCACTTTAGCTCTGGAGTTGTTTCCCACATAGATCCACTTAGTTCCTGTAGGTACTCGTCGGAATTCCACGAAGGATCCTCTATCCTTCGCTACATGGTCTGTCGCTCCTGAATCCACAGTCCACAAAGGATTAGACTCAGTTAAGAACACAGAACTCGACACAAATGCAAAGTTCTGAAAAGTACAAGGGGTGCATACCTTCTTTGGCTCACGACAATCGCGAGCATAGTGACCCTTCTTGTCACAGTTGTAGCATTTCACCCTTGCAAGCTTTTTCATGTGAGGACGCTTTCCTCTTTCATGTTGGTTAAACTTGGGTTTCTTCCCTGAAGGACCTGCTTGCTTGCCTTTCCCTTTATCAAACCAGTTAGGGCGCTTGCGCTTGGAGCTCGAAGCTCCATTTGAGCTAGAACTAGCACGATAGAGTTCAGCATCCGGCTTAGCCGCCAAGAGGCGGTCCTCTTCCAGCTCAAGATGACGCATTGCATCCTCGAAGGTTTTGATATTTTCATTATGAGTCAGGTGCACCTTCATATGCTCCCAACTCGAGGCAAGGAACGAATCACCGCTTGCACTTGCTGCTCATCCGTGAGGACATGGCCAGCATCTTTCAGCTCGATTATCATGTTTGACATCTTTCTAAGATGTTGCTTCATGGTCTGACCATGAGGCTTCTTGTAAGAGTCAAACCTGATAGTGAGCTGCCTCAGTCTGGTCACCGAAGTATGACCAAATCTAGCTGCCAATGCCTCCCACATTTCTTTGGCATTGTCAAAAGGCCTAAACTCTCGCATGACGTCATTTTCCATGTTGCTCAGCAATGTGATGCGAGCTAGAGAGTTCTTTCTTTTCCACGCAGAAAAAGCTTCATTGTCTCTTTTGTGCTGTGCAGTGGTTCCCTCTTCAGGTTCTACCATGGTTAAGTTAAGAGCCTCAAGTGCTTCTTGCTCTTCCAACACATACTGGATTTTCATTTGCCAAATTTCATAGTTGTCACCATTGAGCTTTTCACCTTTGTTCAGCTCGGCAACTATGCTCTTTGTGGTGAAGCCATTGATCGAACACATCGGACAAATATGCACAAATTATTAATGCCTATCACTTATGCATCCCTATTTACATAGACCAATCATATTAACGAATAATTTCAAGTAAGGCTTCAGAATCAAAAGGTCACTACGTTTCCAATCATCATCCAAAAATCAATTCTATGAAGCTACAAAAACTTCTAAAAACTACCCACTGCTAATTACCCACAGCAACCAGCAATAACAGAAAGCAACAGATAATTGGAATCCAATAAAACAATAATGCTTTCAATTAACACAACTAACATATAGGTTGCTACATCAACAACAATCAGGTAGTCGACAATACATAAGATGTCCACAAAGTACACTTATCAAATATCAGCCAATACAACTAACACCAAGTTAGCACACGAACTGGGAAGGATCCTCTTTTGTTCAATTTCTTGATCTTTTCCCTTGTAACAATACAGTAATATTCATCTACAAAATCCATTATAATTTTCTTATATGAAGCAGCTCCGTTGACATCCCATATGCGATTCAACACATCTTGCCATTCGGGTGGAAGAGTGTTTATGAAAAATCGCACAATCTCTCGACTTGTGACATAGGAAGACCATTCCATATGACTGTTGAATTTTCCCGTTGACTTCAAGGACGTGATCAATTAAGTCACCACTCTCCCATCGATGATCAGTCAGCTCAGCTATCAACTTAGACAACTTAGACAGCCTATCCTTTTGTTCATCGATAATTACGCGAATAGGTGTGCGCAACCTCAGGGGAGGCATTGTTCCTGCAACAAATGTAGAACAAATAAGGGATCACATATAATCCACATAGACTTAATTGAAAAAGAAACACATTCTTTTCCTTTTTTTCTTTTTTTTTCTTTTTTTTTTCTTTGGTCAACGGTCAACGGTCAACGGTCGTTAACGGTCAACGGTCATCGGTCGGGTCGTCGGTCGCCGGACCGGTCGGCCCGGTCGGACGAACCGACCTCACATGCCGTGCGCGTGCGCGGGCTGACGTCACGCAGACGTCAGCCGGCACGTGCCTCGTGCGTGCCGGGCGTCCGCGGGTCGGGTCGGGTCGGTCGCCGGTCGAGTCGCCGGCCGGTGACTGCTCGGCCAACCGTCGTCAGTGCTGATGTCATCAATGACGTCATCCCAGCGGTTACCGACCATTGGGTGACGTCATGCTGACGTCAGCACGCGTCGGTCCATCGACGGGTGCGTGCAGATTCGCCGCTGGCGGCGCGCACGTGTCGGTTCGCCCACCGACACGTGTGCCGCACGCGCTAGCCAATGCCAGCGCTTCGAGCGCGTCGTGCCCATTTGCAGCGGCTTCTGGCCGCGCGTGTGGGCGTGTGTGGCGTCGCCTGGCGGCGCTCGACGCATGGCCAGACTCGTCTCGACGACCCCTTTCACCCAGTGCCTTCAGATTTCGATTTTGACTTACGAAAACTCGGAAAAATGGCCGAACAGCTCTCGGGTGTCGGGATTTCTCGCCCCGATCCGTACGGCCGAAAGTTTTTTTGTGAAAAATCAATCAAAAAACGTCAAACAGGTCGGGAAAACGTGAACTGGGGCTTTGGTACCAATGTTGGGATTAACGGATCCCCGTAAACCGGATTCGACACTAAATCGAACCCCTGAAGCAATGCGGAAGACGAACCCAGCCAAACAACACGTATCACCGATCCTAAAGCACACCACGGATTTGAGCGTACTTTGTTAGCCACAGATTAGACACCGACGCCGATTGAGGAAGAAAATCTGGTCCTGTTCGATCCGATGCAGCAATGAAGGGAAGAAAAATTGCCAAAGCCTTACTGTTTTTCTTTTTCCTTTTGGAGGGAGAGAGAGCGCGCGGGAGAAAGCATACGTGCGTTTGTTTCCAACATGTGCCATCTCTCTCTCTCTCCTCCCTTTTATACCTTCCCCCATCCACGGGCCCTATTCCCGTGGGCCGGGCTTTTTTGGCCCAACTTGGGCGGACGGGCCTTAAGCCCATCACTAATAAAACCATCAGCTTGTAATCACTAAACTTCCTAGAGTTAATAGTAAATTTGTAATGGAAGTATTTGGTTTGATATTATAATGTATACCTTTTATTATCCCTATTGTTTATTAATGGTTAGAGATGTTTGGTCTGCTTCTGCTTGCATATAATCAAAAGATAAAAAGAACGGGTCAGCGACATGTCCTGGGACGTCGCAATTTCATGACCGAAGAGATTGAGAGATGCCGCGCGCTCGAGGGTCTGGGCGTGTGTGGCATCCGGGTTTTCATTAGACCTCGAAAATGTGACGGTCCGTGACAGATCGATAGAAGTATCATCGAACTATGTCATTGGTACCATTTACGGACACCGTTTCGTTATCATTGTTGGACCGATACGTTACGTTTAGTGATGGTCCGATTGTCGAATAAATTATAGTTTCATCGAAAATCTTTCTTATATTCTAGCAAGACCGAGTCTCATCTTAAATAATATGTCGACAAGATATCTATTATACTAACTCTAGCCATTCAACCCTTTAGACCACGATATTTTCGACCCCGCTGACCTGTGCACATTTTTTCGATGGCCCAACACAACCATACCATCCAAATAATTATGTAACAAGAGAGGAATTTGGACTTTATCATAATAGTCTTTTTGTGAGCCAAAGGAAGGGGGATTTCGGCCACGCATGAGGAACATGCATGCATGCTTGGGGAAAGGAAATCACCCACGTCCAAGCCGCCCCAACTTCTCTCCATTTGGTCGACGCTTGAGTCAACTATGAGGGGGATTGTTGACCGCGTGAGGGCCAGCAACAGACACGTTGCTTTGGAAGCCGACCGTCAGCAGGAGTCCAAGGCATTGCAAGCTGAGGACACATCTTCCCCAACTGTGCCTCGACTAAGCTGCCACCGAAAATTTACATGCATTGACTAAGTTAGTGAATTAAGTGAAGGAGCTTCGGAAGCTGACCGTCAGCAGGAGTCCAAGGCATTGCAAGCTGAGGAAACATCTTCCCCAACTGTGCCTCGACCAAGCTGCCATCGAAAATTTACATGCATTTACTAAGTTAGTCAATTAAGTGAAGGAACAAAATGCTCGAAAACGAGAGCAAGAGAGAGAAGGAACCGAGCAAAACCAGCGAGTGAGAGAGAAACCAGCGAGTGAGAGAGAGAGCAGCGAGCAAGAGTGAGAGGGAAGGAAGGAGACCGTCCCCTCCGCCCGTGCACACGCGCTACCGCCGTCGACACCGCTTGTACTTGCTATTGTCGAGCTATGTCCGTGACCGCAAGCTTCTTGATTTGTTGTCGTCGACACTACCGAAACATAAGGCAAGTGAAAGTCTACTGGCCTATGTAATGCAATGCCGTTGTCTGATGTAGTGCAGTTAGATTAGAAAAAAAAAATGAGATTTGGATGTTGGTTGCTGAATTTTAGAATGACTGAAATAGATTGGGAGTAGGGAATTGAGGAAATCCTCAGCTTTTCTCTGTGTGTTTCGATTCCTTTGAACTTCAATCGAAAACAGATTTTGGGGACTACGAAACCTTGAAAAATTTGGCCGTAGATTGATTTGGAAAAGAAAAAGCCTCCCGATTTATATGAGAAATTCTATCTACCGTGGCACTGACCTCAAATATTTTTAAGAAAATGTACAGTGCTTTCAAATTTCGAATTCGATATCAATTTTTCTAAACCATTGAAAATCGGGTTGATTTTTCGGATTTACTATACGAGTTTGTAAATGTACTTGTTGTTTTGGTAAATGAATTGTCGCAAGCCAAGAGTGTGGATACTTCTCTCGGATTACTTTTGATGGATTTTGAAAATGCTGAAGGATGAGTTGTGAACATGGAATATCGAAAGGAATCCAAAGGATTTTAGATGTTGTTGTTGTTTTGAAAATATTTTGGCATTGAAATGATTTGGATGCTATACCATGGCTGAGATGCTAATGCTGCCGTCGGACCCTCGAGTCGACGATGCCCCGAAAGTCGGGTTGCCCATAGAATCGTAGGGGTCGATGCCTCTAGATGCTTGGGGACTGGTGAGCGCCAGAGGTTCCTCGAGAGTATCAGGATGCCCAGATGTATGATTCCGAAGGGTAGGGGTAACCATTTACATTGCGAGCCTTAGAGATTCCTCGTGATGCTAGGTGAGGTGCGAGATGCCTAAAATGTGTCACATAACACGCTCTGGATGCCCGGTGACTGAAAATCGGAGGCTTTCACGACGCCAGCTTGGGTGCGAATGCCCAGAGGGACGCAAACACTGGTCCTCCGGGAGAAAAATCTTTGAGTTTTAAAATTGATTGTTCTACTGAGTTGCGCCTGATTATGGGACAAAATTGTGTGGCATGGTATGGGACGTGTCATCACAGTTTGGCCTTATAATCGGGCCCATGTGATTGAAATGATGTGTTCTAGTTTTGAAAGTGCACTTGCTATTACTTTGACAAGTTCTATTGATTTGATGCATACCTATTCATTTGATTATGTGTTTTATCTATATTGCATGAAATTAAATGGTGATGGTTCTGCGTAATATAGTTTAGTAGATCTTTCACTGTTAGGTGGTTGTACTCACTCCTTTTGGGGACTAACATTTCGGATTAGACAAGATGCCTTTGCTGCCCGCACCTCCTGGTGCATTCTATGGATTCTCGATTGACCTACAGTGGGAGCGGTCGGAATACCAGGACCCTGAGATACGAGGACTGACGTTCGTAAGGGTGAGAGTGATTATGATGTTCGATATTGGTCTTCCCACCGGCCTTGTACTCTAGGAATACAACGCTGTATTCGTCCATCGGTATGGATGAACGCTAAGGCCACTGCCACCACCACCAGCAAACGGACCGAGTGGCTAGGTGTGACCGTGAGATGGGGTTAGTAGAGGAAGGAATTTTTTTATGCCGGCACTAATTGATGGATAGAGCCGTTGGAAATATTGGGTATCTTTTGAAGTATAGCCGAGTATAGAAAACTATGGCTTTTTGTTGTACCAACAAAACGATGTCCATCTAGTTTTATGTAAATAAAAGTGTCCGTCTATTATCTATAAAAGTGTTTAGTTGGTGTGCATCGCTTCTAATTATAGGAAATGGAGTTGTTGGATACGCTTCCACCGTATTTTGCATAGGGACCAATGGAAAAGATGTAGACCCCCAGAACTCAAGAACTTATTGAAATCTTATGGTATCAGAGAAATTGACTTTCAGGTCACAAGAATGGTAGTGATGTGTGGCGACCCTAATGAATTGGGGGCCGTCGGGGGGTGCCACAGCGAGTGGTATTAGAGCTTTGGTTTTATCTGGAGTGATAAGGTACATTAGCAAGAAAGGAAAAATATAATGATGCACACTATAGGACACTAACCAAGGGTAGTTGACTAACTATGAACAACGGGTGATTGAGTTCACTCGTAAAACACTGGTAATGATTGTGAGTAACATTTTTATGTTACTTATGTGATCTCAGTAATGTGTGAACGTTACTTTTCTTTCTTAGCTAATTAGTGACACTGAGTTACTAATTGTTCCTGAAGCGAAATTTTCTGAGTCGTCTAGGTATGTCCTAGATTGATTGAGGATCGAGAGGAAAAGGTTAAGAGATTTCTGAAAGGCCTGAGGACGGATATTAGGAGACAACTAGTGCCTCTATATATGAGGGATTATAATGAGATTTACGAACTGGCACAGCTTATAGAGCAAGAAATGTTAAGAGAACAAATGGAATCAAGGAGACAGTTGACATTGAGTGATGCCCGACAAGGTAAGAGATCCTATCCAGCCCAAGAGCCGCATTGGGATTCTAAGAAAAAGCGAAATTTTGGAAATTTCAGAAAGACCAAGAGTGGTCAGGCTCCAGGAAAAGTGTTGCATCAAAACAACTTTTGCCAAAGGTGTGGTAGATCACATGGACAAGGACCCTATAAAGATCAACTAAGATGTTTTCGTTGTGGGCAGAGTGGACACTTTAGAAGAAATTGTCCACACGAAGGATCGCAACCGAATGTCAATTCGGTGCGGTAAGTGCAACAACGTGTAGGTGGACCACCTCAACAAGGGAAATCTTAGAGACCACCAGCACAAGGAAGGGTGTACGCGATCACCCAGGAGGAAGCGAAAGCTTCCAAAAACCGTTAACCCAGGTACGATTTCTATAAATGATAAGAAGGGATATGCATTATGTGACACTAGTAACACGAATTCATTTGTGTCTGAGAGGTATAAACGATTGGGAGAAATAAGAACCAAATCTTTAGATATGCCTCTTCGTATTTCTACACCACTGAAGAACATGGTGTTGTCCACGTTAGTATGTGAGAAGTGTAAGATAACCATAGGGAGACAAGATCCGGAAATGGACTTGGTAGTGATGGTTATGTATGACTTTGACGTCATCGTGGGAATGGACTAGCTCCGTAAGCAACGGACTAGGATGGATGATCTCCTGGAATAGTGCTTACTCGTGCGCCAAAGAATAAAACCATGAGGCTTACTATGGGATAGGCCAAGTGGATAATATCTCTGTAAGTTAGTCCCCATTGAAACGAGACCTTCTAGTGGATGTGTAGTTCGGGTTCGAACCAGGCGAAAGCTAGTGTACCTGCAACGACCTGGTCCAATGAGGGCGGGGAGTGGACGCCAAGGCCAGAGCACCTAAGCAAGGAGCGGCTCTTGGTAGGTTTCTAGGATGGCAAAGGGGGTAGGAATGAACTGAACTATGAACTGAACTGGAGGGTAATGTTTCTGGGATAATTTTATTAGAGTGGCGCAATGGAAGCATGGTTAAGCTTGTAGAACTCTTGTTTGTGAAAAATAAGGATGGGTCGATGCGTTTATGCATTGACTATAGGCAGTTGAATCAAATGACCATTAAGAATAAGTACCCATTACCTAGAATTGATGACCTATTCAACCAACTGCAAGGAAGTTCGGTCTTTTCTAAGATTGACTTGAGGTCGGGATATCATCAGTTAAGGATTAAGAAAGAAGACATTCCTAAGACCGCATTTAGGACTCGCTATGGACATTACGAGTTCCTAGTTATGCCATTTGGACTAACAAATGCCCCAGCCGCATTCATGGACATGATGAATAGGATATTTAAGTCCTATTTGGAGCAATTTGTGATTGTCTTCATTGATGATATCCTGATATATTCTAGAGGATCTGAAGAGCATGAGCGACACTTGAAGATAGTGTTGCAAACCCTTAGAGATCATAAATTGTATGCTAAATTCAGTAAGTGTGAATTTTGGCTAGACCGGATAATATTTTTAGGACATGTGGTGTCGGGAGAAGGAATTGCGGTAGACCCAACGAAAGTTGAGATGGTAATAAATTGGCCAAGACCCACAACGTTGACTGAAATATGGAGTTTCTTAGGACTAATAGGCTATTATAGAAGATTTATTGAAGGATTCTCGCGACTTGCAGGTCCATTGACGAAGTTGATTCGGAAGAATGTAAAATTCGAATGGAATGGAGAATGTGAAAGGAGCTTTCAGGAACTTAAAAGAAGATTGACCACGGCTCCAATCCTAACTATACCATTTGGATCTTATGGATTCACGGTATATAGTGATGCGTCTCACAAAGGACTGGGATGCAATCTGATGCAGCACGACAAGGTCATAGCTTATGCATTGAGACAATTGAAACACCATGAATTGAACTATCTAACGCATGACTTAGAATTGGCAGCTATAGTTTTTACTTTGAAAATATGGAGGCATTATTTGTATGGAGAGAAATTTGAAATTTATATGGATCATAAGAGTTTGAAATATTTGTTTCAACAAAAAGAACTGAACATGAGACAGAGGAGATGGATGGAATTGTTAAAGGATTATGATTGTGAAATACGGTACCATCCAGGAAAGGCGAATAAAGTGGTAGATGCTCGTAGTTGTAAGTCGACTATAGACATGGCTAGTATAAGAGTTACATAATGGAACCTATTGGAAATGATGGTAGATTCAGAACTTAAGTTGGAAATAGATTATCTCACTAGTATGCTTACTGCATTAAGGATTGAACCGGAAATTATCCAGAAAGTTAGAATTTTGCAAGAGTTTGACCCGGAAATTGTGAAAATATGAAATGGAGTGTCTTTAGGAAAAAGACTAGAATTTCAAGTCTCTGAGGATGGGATAGTAAGATGCCAGGGACGACTATGTGTTCCTGACAATGAAGAAGTAAAAAAAGAAATCCAGTCAAAAGCACATAGGAGTAATTATAGTATTCATTCGGATAGTATGAAGATGTACAAGAATTTGCGCCAACAGTATTGGTGGAATGGCATGAAAGCGGATAGAGCTAAACATGTTTCCCAGTGTTTAACATGTCAACAAGTGAAAGCGGAACACCGCAAACCCGCAGGATTGTTGAGACCGTTAGACATACAAGAGAGGAAATGAGATCATGTGACGATGAATTTCATGCAAGGGTTACCAAGGATATCAAGTGGTTACGACTCTATCTGGGTGATAGTAGATTGCTTGACTAAGTCTGCCCATTTCCTAGCAGTTTGAGTAGATTATTCGATGGATAAATATGTTGACATATATGTAAGCCAAGTAGTACGCTTACATGGTGTTCCCGTAACTATTACATTGGATTGAGACCCAAGATTTACTTCAAACCTTTAGCGAAGTCTTCAAACCGCCTTAGGGACTAAGCTCCAGTTTAGTACCGCTTTTCATCCACAAACAAATGGACAAACGGAAAGAGTGATCCAAACACTAGAAGACATGTTCAGAGCTTGCGTCATTGACTTTAAAGGAAGTTGGGATGAAAAGTTAAACTTGGTAGAATTTGCATATAACAATAGTTTTTAGAAAAGTATACGCATGGCTCCCTATGAGGCATTGTATGGGAGGAGATGTAGGACCCCTGTCTGTTGGAATGAGGCAGGTGAAAGAAAATCGACAGGACCTGAACTAATACAAATTACTATAGAGGCTGTTGAGATCATCAGGAAAAGACTTAAGACAGCCCAAAGTCAATAGAAAAGCTACGCAAATAAGCATAGAAGACCCTTAGAATTTAACGTGGGAGATCACGTATTTCTTAAGGTATCCCCGATGAAAGGAATATCACGATTCGAGATGAAGGGCAAGTTGAGCCCTAGATTTGTTGGACCCTTTGAGATCCTTGAAAGGATAGGAGACGTAGCTTATCGGCTAGCACTACCTCCTAAGCTTGAAAATTTACATGATGTATTCATGTGTCGATGCTGAGAAGGTATCGGTCTGACCCTAGACACATACTCGATCATGAAGCCATCAAAGTGGATGAGAAAGTGAGGTACCTGGAAGAGCCGATCCGGGTACTAGATTGAAAGGAGCAAGTCCTTCGGACAAATAAAATTCCACTAGTTAAGATATTATGGCAACATAACGATATGGAAGAGGCCACATGGGAAAGTGAAAAAGAAATGAGGCAGAGGTACCCTCATCTTTTCAATGACATGTAAGAGGTGTAAAATTTCGAGAACGAAATTCTCTAAGGAGGGGAGAATTGTGGCATCCAGGTTTTCGTCAGACCTCGAATATGTGACAGTCCATGACAAATCGATAGAAGTATCGTTGAACTATGTCATTGGTACCATTTACCGACACCGTTTCGTTATCATCATTTGACCGATACGTTACGTTTAGTAATGGTCCGATCGTCGAATAAATTATAGTCTTGTCGAAAATCTTTCTTACGTTCTAGCAAGACCGAGGCTCATTTCAAATAATATGTCGACAAGATATCTATTATACTAACTCTAGCCGTTCAACCCTTTAGACCATTATATTTTCGACCCCAATGACCCGTGCACATTTTTTCGATGGCCCAACACAACCATACCACCCAAATAATTATGTAACAAGAGAGGAATTTGGACTTTATCATAATAGTCTTTTTATGAGCCAAAAGAGGAGGGGATTTCGGCCATGCATGAGGAACGTGCATGCATGCTTGGGGAAAGGAAATCACCCACGTCCAAGCTGCCCCAACTTCTCTCCATTTGGTCGACGCTTGAGTCAACTATGAGGGGGATTGTTGACCGAGTGAGGGCCAGCAATGGACACGTTGCTTCGGAAGCCGACTGCCAGTAGGAGTCCAAGGCATTGCAAGCTGAGGACACGTAGCTGCCACCGAAAATTTACATGCATTGACTAAGTTAGTCAATTAAGTGAAGGAACAACTAAGTGAAGGAACAAAATGCTCGAAAACGAGAGCAAGAGAGAGAAGGAACCGAGCGAAACCAACGAGTGAGAGAGAAACCAGCGAGCGAGAGTGAGAGGGAAGGAAGGAGACCGTCCCCTCCGCCCGTGCACGCGCGCTACCGCCGTCGACGCCACTCGCACTTGCTGTTGTTGAGCCGTGCCCGTGACCACGAGCTTCTCGATTTGTTGTCGTCGACTCCACCGAAACTTAAGGCAAGTGAAAGTCTACTAGCCTATGTAATGCAATGCGGTTGTTGTCTAATGTAGTGTAGTTAGATTAGAAAGATTTGAGATTTGGATGTTAATTGCTGAATTATAGAATGATTGAAATAGATTGGGAGTAGGGAATTGAGGAAATGCTCGGGTTTTCTATGTGTGTTTCGATTCCTTTGAACTTCAATCTTGGGGACTACGAAATTGAAAAATTTGGCCGTAGATTGATTTGGAAAAGAAAAACCTCCTTATTTCTATGAGAAATTCTATTTACCGTGGCACTGACCTCAAATATTTCCAAGAAAATGTACGGTGCTTTCAAATTTCAAATTCTATATCAATTTTTCTAAACCATTGAAAATCGGGTTGATTTTTCGGATTTACTATACGAGTTTGTAAATTTACTTGTTGTTTTGGTAAATAAATTGTGGCAAGCCAAGAGTGTGGATACTACTCTCGGATTACTCTTGATGGATTTTGAAAATGCTGAAGGATGAGTTATGAACATGGAATATTGAAAGGAATCCAAAGAATTTCAGATGTTGTTGTTTTGAAAATATTTTGGCATTGAAATGATTTGGTTGCTATACCATGGCTGATATGCCAATGCTGCCATCGGACCCTCGGGTCGATGATGCCCCGGGAGTCGGGTTGCCCATCGGATTGTAGGGGTCGATAACTCTGGATGCATGGGGACCGGTGAGCCCCAGAGGTTCCCCGAGAGTGTCGGGATGCCCGAATGTATGATTCCGGAGGGTAGGGGTAACCATTTACATGGCGAGCCCCAGAGATTCCTTGTGATGCTAGGTGAGGTGCGAGATGCCTAAAAGGTGTCACGTAACACGCTCTAGATGCCCGGTGACTGAAAATCGGAGGCTTTCGCGACGCCAAGTTGGGTGTGAATGCCCGAAGGGACGCAAACACTGGTCCTCCGGGAGAAAAATCTTTTCAGTTTTAAAGTTGATTGTTCTACTGAGTTGCGCCTGATTATGGGACAAAATTGTGTGACATGGTATGGGACATGTCATCATAGTTTGGCCTTATAATTGGGACCCATGTGATTGAAATGATGTGTTCTGGTTTTGCATGTTTAGGAAATTTGGTCTTGTTAGGGTGTCTATCTTTATTTTCCTAGTACATTTTTGGGAAATGCCCTTCTTGTAAGAACTTTTCATGAATAAATAAATAAAAAAATGGGAAAATCGATTAGATCATTAGGTGATCATGGAGTGATCCCGCTCACCCATCCGAGAGCTAAAATGACTGATCAAAAAGAGCTAATCTCGTCAAGCAAAAGTGCTACGATCTATCTTCAATGAGAAATTGCGACTCCAAGGAGAAAGCCAAGAAGACTTTTTGAACCATATCATTTTCCTGAGGTAGCCAAATTTGATGCCATCATGGAGAGACCAGTGACATATAAAGAGAGAAAAAAACCTGAAGGGTTTGCATCACAAGATCAAGGAGTGTGAAGAATTCAAGTACACATGATTCGTGGTCTTAAGTAATTCGATTTCCTCATTTAATTAGGGGCATGCACCTTCCCCTGCGTGGGAATTCTTATCGCTTTTTAGAGATTGATGTCAATTTCTTCTGTGCTTGAGCATCACATTCCAATAAATGTAATTTGATTAATGAATATCAATATAATTACAAGTTTTGTTTTGAGGACATGATGGGGTACACCAAACGAGCCCGGTGACGATATCCAACAATGAAAAGAAAATATCATCCAAGGAGAATTTTGACGACTAGGCTTCTTCATGCTTCCTCATCCAAAAAAAATTGCAAAAGAACAAAAAAAAAAGATCATTTTTCAAGCCATTTCCAAAAAGCATGCATTAGATTAGCCTTGTTTAATTTTCTGACTCATTTACTTCATGTTTCAGAGCATTACTTTCTTGACCCGATAAGAAAGCATCTAAAAAAGGCACATCAGGTTGCAATTGGTTCAATTGTTACTCAACAAGTTTCTAAAGAATTAATGTCGGTCACATCTCGATACTACTTGAAATATCCACCTTGAAGGGCCAAACAAAGTGTGTTCCATTTCCATGCTTGACGGAATTTTCATTCTTCCCCATTAAATGAGGGGCAAGTTAAAAGAGGATCATCCATCTTTGGTGAAAGAGGTACATCTCATCTTTAAACATAAATAATTTTGGGAGATGACGCTTCGTTCTTTTCCTTGCAGATGACGAATTGGGGGCACTACAGATTCTAGTAGTGACATGATTGGGACAAAATCTTGATCCGAGCCAAAATGGTTGTGCAATTTGAATTTACTTTAATGTTGCATAGTATCCTATTCATGCACGTTGTTTTGTGCAGGGGCAAAAGCAAGATTTCATCAAATCAAAGATCAGATTTTCATCCTCGATTGATCAATTTGTATGTCTATTCCCTTTCGATAGAGGCAATCTAGGGACATCCATTGCTGAGACAATCCATTCATGGGACAATTCCTTGAATGAATGCTTGAAATCATGTTTGAGTGTAGTAAATTGTTTGTTTTGAAATCACAAACGCTTTTTATGCTTAAAGTTGCTGAACTCTTTTGAAAAGAAAATTTTCATATTGATTTAGCTCACCAATTTCATGTGGAGATTTGTCAAGATAGACAATTTAATGGAGTGACAACAATGCTTAAGAATGCTAAATGAGACGTGTCAGTATGATGAAAGGCAAGCCTTATCCTATACACAATCCCCTACTTATACACTTATACACTTGTGAGATGAGTGTAGGAAGTTCCATATCTACAAGGTAAAGAGTTCTCTCGCAAAAGGTACGATGACCGAAATGATGAGGGGCAGTTCATTTCTCTATCCCAAACACTACAGGTGATACATTGCTTAATCCATTTTGAGCCCCATACACTTGTGGAGATTTTTTTCAAATTATCCCTGTCAAGAACCACCCCACATTGGGGCAAGTTGGAGGTAAGACAGCATCATGAGGTGAGGAAAATGAAAAGAAATTTCTTGCTCTCACTTGCATTAAATCTTCAAGTCGTGCTATTACATTGAATTGATGTGGTAATTTAAGTGCCTTAGGATGACGAAGAGCATTTCTTTCTCTATCCTACATACTTATATCCTTTGCACAGCCCATTTGAGCCTGCAATTTTTCATTTCTTTAAACCTAGTTGGTGATCATCCCCCACATTAGGGCAAGGCAAAAGGTAGATGAAAACTCTTGAAAAGTTCGAGTGTCATTCAAAGTGCAATTGCTTGACGCATGCATTGTGTGCAAGAATTGAATTCAAAATAAAGGGGCATGAAAAAGCGGTGTGCCTGGTAAAAGCAAGGCCAATGCCCATAGATGAAAAGGAGAGTCAAGATAAGGTGACTGTCAATTGCAAGAATTGAATCCTGATGGAGCAATACTCAAAGAACTCAAAAGTTGAGTTTTTACAATCAATGGGGCATTTCATGAAGACAATCCCCGATGATGAAAAAAAAAACTGGTGGCAATGCCAAGATGATCACCAACTCTCACCATTCACACACATTTTGAGCCTAATGATCCTTTCATTTCTCAACCCATGAACCCAGCCTACGTTACCTCCTTTACAAAGTCTCTTCAGATTAGGGCACTTGAATTAACATAGGAGTTCATATGTTTATAAGCATTGCTTGAAGAAGTGCGAGCAAAATTATTTCTTTCTCATTTTGCAGGGTTCTTGACTTGTAAACCCGGAGATGATTACAGAATTGTTTTTTCAATTGCCTTGACTCAAAGAGTCCCCTTTGTTAAGCCATTGACCAAGCCCACATTACGATCTCTATTAAAGACCTCTCATATTGGTAAGGTCGTACCGCTTGCGAGAATACTTGGACCCTTGTTAGTATGATGATAGTGAGACGGAGTGATTCAAATAAAATAGCCTCTAAATGAGAGTGAGTGAAAGTCCTTTCTAACTGAAAGTCCCTCATTTGGTATTCTTAGGAAATCCATGTCACGAGTGAAGATTGTCTTGAGTGATAATTATCTCCAGTGGAAATTTGGGTGATGGAAAGGTCATTATGCATGAACCCCGATTGAATTAATGAAAATCTCACTGAATTTTGAAATGTGCATTCTAGAGGAGCTCAAATTGTCTATCTCTTTGATGAATGCATATAAGTTTTTACTCTAAATCATGTCTGACAGGTAATTCAAGTTCCTTTCAGAATGTTTCATGATATTAGGCGATAAGAAACCTCCACCATGAGGTGAAAGACCTCCACAGGATATCTAAATTCCAGAAGACATATCCCCAAGAATTAGAGATATCACCAGGTAAGTATATCTCTAACTATACTCTAAATACTTGTCATTGTGTAGGTATCCTCTCTCAAGTGCATCGACACTTAACTTGGTCAAGCTGTCCAATTATATCGACCTGGCGTGCTTTCATAGCCCAGAGTCATTTTCATCGACTCAGCGTGCTTCTGTAGCCCGATGTCCCTTTCTTGACCTGGCATGCTTTCGTAGCCCAATGTCCCTTTTAATAGACTCGGCGTGCTTCCGTAGCCTGATGTCCCTTTTATTGACCCGATGTGCTTCCGTAGCCCGGAGTACCTGACCTGGCGTGCTTTCGTAGCCTAGAGTCCATTTTATCGAACCGGCGTGCTGCTGTAGTCCGGATTTCTTTTATCGACCTAGCGTGCTTTCGTAGCCTAGAGTCCCTTTTAATCGACACTTGATTGAGCTGTCCCCCAAAGACTTTTCTCCAAATTCAATCTGATTAAGGCGACTGAAGAACGGTTCGGGTCCTGATCAGATGATCTGTGTTGCAACGCTGGGCGACCGAAGAATGGTTCGGGTCCTACCCAAGCAAAGTCCCCGTTTAGGCGACCGTAGAATGGTACGGGTTCTAAAAAACATTTATTGCTCTAACAGACGACTATAGAATGGTACGGGTTCTAAAAAACATTTATTGCTCTAACAGGCGACTATAGAATGGTACGGGTCCTAGAAAAGCAATTTCCTCATTCAGGCGACCGTAGAATGGTACGGGTCCTGAAAAATCAATTTTTCGTCAAGGCGACCGTAAAATGGTATGGATCCTCGACAACACCTATTCCTTATTCAGGCGACCGTAGAATGGTACGGGTCCTGGAAAGTGAATCCCCGTTTAGGTGACCGTAGAATGGTACGGGTCCTAAACAACATTTATTGCTCTAACAGGCGACCGTAGAATGGTACAGGTCCTTGGAAAAGCAATTTCCCAATTCAGGCGACCGTAGAAGGGTACGGATCCTGAAAAATCAATTTCCATCAAGTCGACCATAGAATGGTACGGGTCCTCGACAACACCTATTCCTTATTCAGGCGATCGTAGAATGGTACGGGTCCTGGAAAGTGAATCCCCGTTTAGGCGACCGTAGAATGGTACGAGTCCTGGAAAAGCAATTTCCCCATTCAGGTGACCGTAGAATGGTACGGGTCCTGAAAAATCAATTTTCCGTCATGACGACCGTAGAATGGTACGGGTCCTCGACAGCACCTATTTCTTATTCAGGCGACCGTAGAATGGTATGAGTCCTGGAAATTGAATCCCCGTTTAAGCGACCGTAGAATGGTACAGGTCCTAGACACAACCAAACATTGTCATACTGGGTGACCGTAGAATGGTACCGGTCTTGGGAAAGCAGTCTCTTCATAAAGTCATGTTACTATTCTAGGCGACCGTAGAACGGTACTGGTCTTGGACATGTAACACCAATTACCTTGAACTACACTATCCTCCTTGAAGATAAGTTATTCCAGGTATGTTCATTTATCATTTGCATTAACATTTTCATACATCATACAAATTGCATTAAAAAATGGAATTCATGTTCCCACAAAAAATCATTCATTGCATGTGCATGATCAAAATTTATGTCTCAATTTATCTTTGAAGGCAACCTCTACGAGCTCACCTTCAAAGAGGGGCAGCTGTTGAGACCTTAATTTTGGCGACCCGATTAATTATTTATCGCATTAAAAAAATTAGGGATTAATTTTAACCCCTAAAAAAATATTAGTTAATTAATTAATTGCATAGCATATAGTTTTAGGTGCATTTATTTTAATTTGCATTAACATTGGGCCGGTGACAAATGGGTTCAAATTGATGGTTCAAAATATTAACTTGGTGAATTGGACTAAGCCCACGAAGGGAGTAAATCGGTCCAAGCCCGTATCCTCGGAAAGATTTTACGGATTGATTTGTGCGAGATTTCAAATTTTAGAATAATCCTCTTGCAATCCTAAAGCAAATATTGCATTTGGAAAAAGGAATTTTCGTGGATACGGATTTGGAAAAATTAAAACCCTAACAGTGGCCTATAAATAGATTAAATGCGTAGGGTTTGAGGGGGGGCCACACAATTGAGAATACACGGCCACATTGGGGGTTTTCTTCATCTTGATTGCTTGGCAAAAAGAAATAGAAGCCAAAAAGAGAAAAATTCTCCATCGTTTTTAGGGTTTTGTAAGAGTCAAAGGGTCTTTGCTTTTGCTGGAAAAAGTGAAAAAAGTGCAGCAGGAATAGTGACAAGAGAGAGAGAGAGACACGTGCAACAGAGCAGGAAAAAGAAAAAAAAGAAGAAGAAGAAAACAGGGTCTTCTTCTTCCTCACGCGGCAACTTCGTCGAGCCCTGCAGCCGTCTGGGCTTCACCTTCACCTGAGTGACCAGCAGCTCCCATTTGCCACCGCCGCCACTCCGCCGTGCCCCTGCCTCGACGTGCCTTCGCTACTGCTGTCCACGCCGTGCCGGTCATTGCACCAGCACCGCCGCGACACCAGCGATCAGTGAAGTCCCCGCCCCTCGCTGCACCATCGCACCGCACCGCGCCTCCACCCAACGCCGGCAGCAGAACCGACGACCCGACGCCCCTGCTCTATCCCGGGCTCCCTTGTTTGGTCGCCGATTCACCTCCGCCCGGGATCCGTCTCCGACGCTCCTGCAGCTTCTCCACCCGTGACGCCACAGCTCGCTACGCCCCACCTCGCCTGCAGCCATCCAAAGCTCCACCTCTCCGTCCCTGCACGTCTGCCCGAGCACCAGGTCCCGAGTCATTGCGAAGCCGCCTCTGTCCGATGCCGGCGGATCTGAGCTTGCCTATAGCCTGCACCGACCCACGATGGCCCGACATTGCTCCTGCTCCGCCTCTGCCATCGCCGATCTGTAGTGCCCCTGTCTGTGAAGCCATCGCCGATTTGCCTCTGCCGCCATGCCGACTGCCGCCCTTCATCGAAGCTCCGACGACCACCCCCTGCTCCGAACGCCGGCAGCTCGGCTGCCCTTGGTTGTGCACGTGTTGCCAAGCCTTGTGTAAAAAGGAAAAAGGGAAAAACAAATTAGGTAGTTTTTCTATTTACCCTTTTTTAATTTTTATGTTATTTTTGTTAGTAGAATTATTTCTAATGTATGATTGAGATTCGACATGAAATTGCCTCTGAAATTTGAGATTGACAGTCCGATTTTCATGCCCAAAATCCGACTCGTAATCGCAATCACTTGCAAAATCGTCAATCCGATCTTCCACTCGAGATTCGATTCTCGATTTATTTAAAAATTGGCCAACCCGATCTCACGTGTGAGATATGGTTCGCCAATGTTTTGATATCAATCCTATCTTATTTGATTTGCTGTCATGTTAGTTGAATCAATTTTCTTTTTTTAAAGAAAAAATCCAAAAAAATGCATTGATTTAGGATGTTAGTTTAATTTAGGTTGCATGTTTAATTATGTGGCAATTTTAAATTTCAAAATAAAAAAACATAAAAAACATCATGCATATGTCATGTAGATTATGGCATCTTTGTACGTCATTGCATATTAGATAGATTGCATTTTAGGATTATTTGGGTTAAGATAATATTTCAGTTTAAATTAGGATTTGACTCAACCTAACTCCTAATGCAAATTGAATAGAATCTTAATCTAGTTAGATAATTTTCACATTTTATTTAATTTTAAATTTCATAAAAAATACAAAAAATGTCATAGGTTAAATTAGTTTTATTATTTAGGGTAAAATGCATTCTTTTAGGAAAAAGGAAAAAATGTCATACACACGTCATTAGGATTAGATTCATTGAGATGCATGCCATTTGGTATTTTTGCTAGGCCCATTTAATTAGAAATTACATGTCATTAGAATTAGGTCATTTAGTTAATATTGCATTGCATATTGCATGATTTTCATTAATTAAGTGAAAACAAAACAAAAACTGCGTGTTAATTAGAAACCATATGAAGGGTTGTTGATGTGGATTTTAATTTAACATTGCAGATGATTTCGTTGCTTTGAGGTAAGTTTTGCGATTTATTCATTATTTATCTGGGTGTTAAATTGGTGGATTGCGCACCCGCATGATCACCTCACGTGTTAGGGAAATAAATTTAAAATCAATCCAGACTGCTTGCCAAACATTTTTCAAAATAAAAAGAAAGGTACCGAAAGGGCTTTAGAGAAATCTAGCGTAATCAAGTCCCCGAACTCATAAATCTCTGGTTCGTAAGAGTAGAATAATTCTCCCATTATTTTACTTAGGTGTCTAATCTACCTATCATAAACCTATTAGTGGTGACTCCTATTTAAAATTCATTTGCATGCTAAATTTTGAACCTAAAGTTGCGAATTGGTATGGGCTTGGGAGAGCCCGAGTTAAGTCTAGGCTTAACAATCCATTAGCTAAACTCTAGGTGGTTCACACCCGAAAAATTTGGTCGCGACACCTTATTAGATCAACCCCGTAAAACGGTAATTACAATTTCAATTAATGTAGCCCACATAAAGAAAACTTTTACTTCCTCCCACTTAGGCTATTTAATTGAGACTGTACTTTATGTGCGCACCTTTATGTTAGTCTAGTGGCAATTCTTAATAGTCAATCCTATCTCATAAAGTCTCTAATACCTAATTATGGCGGTAACTGCATGTATTCATACAGAGTATTCCATGGTCACAAATGCTTTCAATTTTATTGATATGGATTCAATATGATTGTGTGGCAAACGGATAACACATCATAAAGAGTAATACATTATGTGTTATCTCCCTTGTCGGTCACTATTCTCTTACCTTAAGTGTCACAGAAAACTAGATGTGCCACTAGAGAATATCCTTATGATTCTAATGAATCCACATATGTCTTATCTTTATGGTTAACATTTCTTTATGTGTAATTAAAATATATGTTCAAGGCTGATAACTAGATGCCCCAGCCTTCACTCAAGGCTTACACAATACCTTGAGATTTTCATTACATATAATCAATTCAATATGGTGACTACACATTTATGGACAGTTTATTTAATGTGTAACATATATAAGTTTTATTATAGCAAAATCAAAACAGCTCCCACCAAACAACAGCATCTAATGATGCTCTTTAGCCCATATTCACGACACATCGTTCAAGTACACAAGGGCGAAAATCTTTAATTAGTGGGTCTACAACCACATCATCTGTGAAAATATGCTCTATTGTAATGTCACCATTTTGTATCGTTTCGTTATGGTCAAAAACCTGACCATCATATATCTAGACCCCTCGAGACCCTTATTATTGTTGATAAACAACACTAAAGAGTTATTGTCTCGATACAACCGTATGGGTTTATTCATAATATCAAATATAGCCAACTCCTTAATGAGGTTCCGAAATCAAATATCTTGAGTAGTAGCTAAAAGGAATGTTATAAACTCCATTTATACGGCAGAGGATAACATAAATTTTTGTTTAACACTTTTCATAATACCGCACCTTCTGCTAATACAAATATATATTATGTTATCAACTTCTTATTATCCTTATAGCTAGTAAAATCTGCATTCGAATATCCTACTAGCTCTAGATCCTGAACATATTTGTCAATATATAGTTTTCTTATCCTTTTCAGAATCTCAAAACCTCATAGGCAGCAATCCAGTGATCATGTCCTAGACTTGACCGATATCTGCCTAAAAATCTTGCCACAAAAGCAATATGTAGTCTAATGCAGACTTAAGCATGTATGACACTTCTAAGTGCACTAGCATAAAGTGTATCATTCATTTGGATTTTCCCAAAATTTGCACAAGGATAATGCCAGATATTCAATCTATCAGCCCTAACAACAATAGCAACTCCTAGCTTATTGAATATTTTCAAAATACAATCAACATATGCAATCCAAGATAAATCTAACATACGCCAAGAACGATCTTTATAGATCTTAATGCCAAGGACAAAAAGTACTTGACCAGGATTTTTCAAGTCAAAATTCCTTGACAATATCTATTGTATCTTATGCAGTAATCCAATATTGCTATCACAAGCAAGTTATCACTTACATGGAATATGAGAAAACTAAATTTTCTCCCACTAACCTTGCAATATATTCACTGATCTACTTTATTTTCAGGAAAATTGAATGAAGTGATAACACTACAAAACTTCAAGCATCGTTTGATCTACAGACTCTCTTAAGGCCATAGCACACACAAGCTTACCTGAATCATCCGCTGCAAAACCTTTGGGTTATACTACATAGACTTATCTATCAAGGTACTTATTGAGAAACACAGTTAGAATAATGTATGTAATGTAGCTCCATAAAAAATGAGCCAATAATACCATAGTCACTCTAAAATAATCTTTAGAAAAGACTAAACTTCCTTCTGAGTGAAATCCTTTATTAGCAATTTGAGTTTAAACTTCTCAATGTTTCCCTTGAAATTTCTCTTAGTCTCATATACCCATTTGCAGCGGATGAGCTTGTGAGCCTCAACCAATTCAATATGTTCCCAAACACTATTACGTTTTAAATTGCATCTCATCTTCATCATATCCAACCACAAATCAAACTGAGGACAAGAAACAACATTTACATATACAAGTCACTAGATCGACTATGTAGCAGATATCGTAATCATGTTCTTACAAATAGACTATATAGTACGATGGTATAACTGAACATCTTTCCGTAATAGATCTCTTGAATGTAGCTATTATCATTTTATCTTGTACTTGAGAGGCTTGAGAAACTTTATCAGGAATCGTATCAATAACAATATCCTAAATCTCACAAGCTTAATATGTGATGTAAAAGACTCCACAACTGTCTGAATAGGGAAAGGTAAAGACACAATGGTCCCCACCATACTATTATCTTTAATAGTCTAAGAGCAACTATCATCTGTATTTTCATTGAACTTTAGAGACTTTGCTGTCTGTGATTCCACAATTCTTGTGCCAAATTGGGATAATAAAACCTTATATCCCTTCAAATGATCTGGGTATGATACCGAGTGATTCTAGATTCCAACTTATTTAATGTTTGGTTATATAACCAAACTTCTGCAGGACGCTCCAAACCTTACGATGATTCGAGGCAAGTTTACGTCCAATTTACAATTCAAAAGGGAGCTAATGGAATACCTTTTGTAGTAATGCGGTTTAATACATAATGGGCTTTTCACCTCATAGAAAATTTGATAAGTTAGTCCTAGTAATTATACTCACTATCATGTCCATCATGGTGCAATTATGCCTTTTGGCCACACCAACTTGTTCCAAGATTTTCGGATATAGTAAACTAAGTTATCATCCCAGAATCTTTATAAGTATTTGACAAATGACTCTTTAAGCTATCCAGCATTGCCATATATGTCAAAATACTCACCACTGTAGTCATATTTGACAATCTTTAAAACTCATCCCTATTGTTTCTTGACTTTAGTCTGAAAGAATTTGAATTTATCCAAAAATTCAGACTTTTCTTTAATCAAAAGGGAATAGTTGTCAATATTTCTATACAACTTTACCATATATGGTCACCAATTTCAATGTCAATGACCTCTAACAAGTTAGGACTTCAGACTGCAGTTTTCTTATTTATCTTAATCATCTTGCTTCTACAATGCATAAGATTATTCTTCAAGTAAATCTCTATTGGAAACAACATTTTCAACCGTAAAATGACATACATATCCTTGGGAAATTAGTACAATTGGTACAATTCATTTGACCCATTGTAGCATCCAACTTCATTTGACTTATAAATCATTGAAACAACATTTTTCTTTGACTCAAAAGAATAGCCGTACACTTTCAGACATGATACGGAAGCTAGGTTCCGTCTAAAGGAATGTACATAAAAGTGTTTTTCAACGTCAGATGCTAACTAGTATCCATAGTCAAAACCACATCTCCCACTAAAACAATGTTAAAAGTTGTTTCCCGTGATGAGTTACGATTCATTTTGATTTGGCTTCCTTAGATTTATGAATCACTTTATGGCAAACAACATAATTTGTTGCACCGCTATCTAGCCACCAAGAACCAGATAAGGCTTTTGATAGGAATTGAATTCATAAATGAATGCCAATGAATCATCAACTCTAGACTCACGCTTGGACAATCAAGTTTTATATCATTACAATATCATTATGCGTCATTTCTTCCTACAATAGTAGTAAATGACACAATTTCTTTTAAAATATGTTATCTTAAAATCAGATTGTCAAAATGATTGACAGTTTTATGAATACCCTTATGAGTATGATTCTGGACTTCAAATCTACCATCCTTAGGACGTAATACTTAACCTCATCAAAACCATCACACCTTATGTTGAAGAGTCCTTGCATTTATACCAATCTCGGTAATAGAAAAGACACAATTTCAAGTCACTAGGGCTTCTTTCATTCTTTTAGCAGTGCAGTCATCTAGTAAACTATTTTCAAGTGTTCTTAAATGGAACGCCTTATTAATGATGGACAAAATCAATTGCGTTTTCCTAAGCAGCAAATAATGCTTTTCTAATTCCATATCACTAATAGTGAGATTGTTAGCTTATTCAAAGTAAGTGTAATATTAACATCTACCAGCATCCATCTTTAATAGAAAATCCTCATCACTACTTAAAATTTGACCAATAGGAACCTCAATCACAATGGAGTTGCCACAACTGATAATGTAACTTAATAACAAGCAGCATATGTAATTGGCATCATGTGAGTATTGTGTAACATAAAAACCTTATAAGTACACATCCTGAGAGTTACACGTATCATCATATAAACACCTTTGGGCAAAATACATGACATGCAATTGCATACTCAACCTCAATCACAATGGAGTTGCCACAACTGATAATGTAACTTAATAACAAGTAGTATATGTAATTGGCACAATGTGAGTATTGTGTAACTTAAAAAATTTATAAGTACACATCCTAAGAGTTACACGCATCATCATATAAACATCTTTGGGCAGAATACATGACATGCAATTGTATACTCAACCTCAATCACAATGGAGTTGCCTAATAACAAGCAGCATATGTAATTGGCACAATGTGAGTATTGTATAACTTGAAAACTTTATAGGTAGACATCCTGAGAGTTACACGCATCATCATATAAACACATTTAGGTAGAATACATGACATGCAATTGCGAGAATATATTGTGACCTTTTCCAAATTCACCACCTTTTGCAAAGTCACTCCTCAACCATATGCTGTACACGCATCACTCCATGAACTAACACACAATTACCTCATTTGGAGTATAAAAATGCATCAGAATAGGAGACATCCCATACGATATGAAACCGTTGTTTTTCAAATCCCATCAAATGTGCCACTTTGGTGGTCACAACCCAATTGAATTATCGAAGTTCTCTCATATCAGGGATATAACTTTATGACTCACATTCACCTTTCACATGTGATTTTAGACTTGATAACGAGCAATTCGTCATTAAAATCACACGTCACGCCAATCACATTAATCCATTTGTTAATACATAATGAACCTTATACATGTTATCATTAAATCAATGCTCTACACATTCCTTATGTGATAATATACATGTGAGCTCGCAATGTATTTCCAAAATTATAGAGAAATACATGAAAAATACCAAAAAATATCACCAAAATCACGTAACTTAGGGTTTAACATGCATTTTCACATTCATAAAATCACCAAAATTATAAAATAAACATATAATAGAGTAGAGAATAGCCATACGAGCACAAACGTCTAAGCCATGCACCAATTCGACGTCGTACGCGCCTTAATGCGCTGCTGGAATGTGTGGCGCGTGAGGCCCACGCGCTTGCGCTCTTTATTCTTACTAAACCGATCCGACCGGTCAACGGCCCGACCGATCAACGGGTCGAACTGGTCAACGTTCAACCGGGTCGGGTCAAAATCGGTCAACACGGGTCGGGTCGACCCAGTCGACATCGGGTCTGGTCGTTGGTGACATCATCGATGACATCACATGCCACGTGGCGGTCACACGTAAGGCAACTTACGCAATGTCATCATGACGTCATCATCGGACACTTGTCCATGGCAAGTCGGTGGGTGACGCCTCGAATGACGTCATCATTGCATAGCTGTTCGTGGTGAGTTGGCGGGTGACGTCACGGATGATGTCATCATCGCTAAGGCGGTTCACGCGATGGCACGCATGCACACGCGTGGGACCGCGCGGCGGCGTGTGGCACCGCCTCCGAGCTCTGTCTCGGCGAGCGCAGGCGCATGCAGCCGTTTCTGGCCTTGTCTCGACACGCGCGAGCCATCAAAATTATCGTATTGATTCATAGAATATATATATGTGATCAAAATTCACGAAAACAGGCGGAACAATTCAAGTGTAGGTGAAATCCGAACTTTTCATCGCCGGCACATTTGACCTCTGCTAGAGGCGTGCCACCCACCGAAACGCTCAGCTCGACAAGAAGAATCCAAATATGTTTTCAAAATGAAGTTTTAACGGGCAAAATTTATGAAAATGGGCCAGAAGCAACAGTTTGAGTTCTAGGCTATGAGGCTTTGATACCAAATGTTGGCCGCCGATGCAGCTTCCCAGGATCGATGTAGCTATAAGACCAAACATGTAGGAGCAGAATACGAGGATTTGTGTACCTTATTTGGAATCCATCATTTTTTATGCGGAATGACGGCGATCCAATGCTCGAATGACAAGCCGACGCTTAGGTTCTTCTCCTTTATGACCCTCGGCTCCTAGCTCGATGAGATCACCACTCACAGTTTACCATATGTGAGGTGAGAGAGTTTCTAGAAGCATTAAGGGCTAGAGAAGGGACCTTAGCGCTATTTTATAGAGTTTTGGATGGGTCCTCTCATCACGGGCCAGGCCCAACTCAACCCACACAATGCCAGGCCCATATTCGATCTTTAAGAAAATCTTATGCCTTACCTTATTAGACCAACCCGTAAAACGGTAATTACAATCTCAATTAATGTAGCCTACATAATGAAAACTCTTACACGAACAACTTCCTCTTTCTCACTGGCGAGCGGTGCTATCCTAGCCTCACCTTCAAGGGCGATTTGATTTGACACAAAGCACAGAACCTGTCAAAAACCGAAATGAGAAAGAAAATGTGCATCGAGGCACAATAGACGCCGCACCGCCTCACCTAGTTTTTGCATCTTGTCGGCGAGAACGCCGAGGTAACGCGTGACTCGATCAAGCTTCGCGTTGGAATACTCCTGCACTTCGCTTGCCTCTTGTCTCAACTCCAAGTAATCCTGCCTCGCAAGTTACATCCAAAAATCGCTCTTCTCAGAGTTTGGCAACAGAGAAGGAATCGACCAAAGCAAGAAGCAAAAATTCGAAATAGGCAAATTCCCCAACTTAATCGGGAACCAAAATAGAGCGTGAGACGATCAGAGTGTTTCGGAAAAACCTGGACATTGTCCGCGAGCCGCTGGACCTTGGAGGCCAGCGGGAGCTGCGACGGCAGCGAGGAGGCGGCGGAGATTGAGTACCGCTGGACGAGGGGGGTGTGACATCCAGATTTTCAGGTTCTAATTTCAACTAGATAAATAGGGCCGTTTTCGTTCAGTTGAAGCCGGGGATTGTGAAATTGAGGAGTATGAGGGATTCTTGGATAAATAAAATAATCAATTTGATAAGTGAGACAACAATTGATTTTATGAGAGTCATTTGAGAGAAATTCAAGAGGGATATTGGGTGATTTCCTCCTTTCTCTCTCTCTTTCTTTCTTTCTTTTTCCTTTTCCTTTTTCTCTCTCTCTTTCTCCTTTTCTCTTTTCCCCCTCGTGCGCAGCCCCCTCCACCGAATGCTTGGATGTCTTCCTCTTTACTCTTTCTTTCTTTGACTTTTCAAACCTCTCTTCTCTTTCTTCTTCCCTCACTCTCTCGTGACCGACTCTCTCTCCCTCCTCTTGCTTGTGCGAACTTAAGACAGCAGAAAGTGAAGCGGCGTCCGGCGTCGCCGGAAGGAGCCGCGACCAGCTGCCTGGACGCCGTCGCACCGGAGCTGCCGCACCGCCGCCCGCGCGACACCGCACGCTCCGCCGCCTCATGCTCGCGCTTGCCGTCCCCACTGTGCAACCCCAGCCCCTGTTTTGCCTCGGTTCAGTCCTGTTCAGCCGCTTTCAGCCACCGCCCGACCTCCTCCGGCCACCGTTCGACCTCACCGGAGTGCCCTCGCCCTCCGCCGGCCCTATCTAGCTCGAATCAGCCCTAAATTCGGCCCCAACCAGCAGCGTACAGGGAGTTCGAAAATGGGTATGGCAGCCCACGTTTGGCCCGTTTTGGCTGCCTTCCCGAGCCCGGATGCTCGGCCCGCCTTGAGGAAAGTCGATCCTCGTGTCGTCCTCGTCGTTTTGGTCCGCTCAGCTCGCTAATCCAGTGAGTTTCACTCACTAAACCTTGATTAGAGGGTTAATGATACTTTATGGGTGCTTAGTTATGTTAAGTGTTATTAGGTGGTTAATTTAATTTATTTAAGTGTAGATTATATTAAGGTGTTTGATTAACTTAAATTGTGTTTAATTTAACGTTAAGTGAGTGTTTATATTAGTATAAACCTTGATGTGACATAAATGAATTTATTTTTGATTTATTTAAATATCTCGAAATTATTAAATAATTAAATAATATTTTAATATTCGAAATTATTAAAGTATTATTATTTAATTATTTTCGGAATAAATTTAATTATTTATTAAATTCTGAAAATTTTGTCGGAACCTTAAATTCTCGGAATTTCGCCGATCACTTTGTGTAGTCAGATTTTGAAATGGATGATTGGATATTATAAATTGAGTGTGGATCGTGAAAAATATGGATATTATTATTTAATTAATTTTCGGAATTAATTTAATTATTTATTAAATTCTGAAAATTATTTTGGAACTTTATTTTCTCAGAATTTCGTGCCGATCGCTGCTGTGCATTTAGAATTTGAATTTGATGAATGGATGTGGCAATTGAGTGTTGATTGTGGTAAATAGGGATTTTATTCATAAAAACCCAAGTGTCCAGTTTTGATGCAAAAATTGGATTTTAATGATTATATTAAATAGTGGGGTTTGAAAAAGTGAGATATTGACTTTTTGATTCGAAATTAGCGTGTCACCACACACGCGAGTAATTTCTGGAATATTTTTAATATGAAGAAAAATGGCCGGGATCACTATTTTAAGTGGAAGCATTAAGTGAAATATAAAGTGTCTTAGGGCCGAGTATGATTTGGCTATGTGATAATTAAGAGGAATCGTCCTGGGCTGTTGAGCTGGACTTGCCCCTATATGGGATGCCCACGCGGTGATTGCGGGTCGCAGTAGATTCTGGGCCCATGCTCGTTTGGGAATGCTGTCGACGTACTGACGAAGCCGCGCTCCAAGGGGGGAGGCGATGCCTGGCTATATGCCAGTAGATAGCTAAACTGCGAGTAGGCTATGCCCTTGTGTGGCAGTGAATAACAATTGGAATGCATGTTGAGTGTTGTTGATATGTCGGATTATGGGACGGAATTGTGTGGCATGGAATGGGACGTGTCATAACGATTTAGTCTTATAATCAGGACCCCCGCGATTGTTGGTTATATGAAAGTGAATGCGTTCCGGTTGTTTATGTTCCTATTACTATCTGTGATTGAGTGATTTGAATTGTGCTAATATGCAGGAAGGAATTGAGGTGAGGTAAGTTCTCTGTGTGATGTGGCTAGGCCACCCTTGGGCGTATTTTCTTTCTAATAGGGGTTTAGAGGGTTGAACTTGCTGAGACATTGTCTCATCCCGGTTTGGGGATTACAATTTCAGGTCCCTGGTGAACGGAGCGGCTAGATAGCTTTGGCTGACCTTGAGGAGTTGCATATGTGAAGTCATAAGGATTGGAGAACGTGTCCGACTTGTAGGTCGTAGGACAGTTCCTTTTTAAGAGGCGGTCTTTTGTAGACTTTTAGCTGTAGGCTTCTGTTTGTAATTCTGTTGAATTATGAAAGTGTTATATTGTGGTTTTGCTTCCTGCTTTTCTATCCCGTATTTCATTGTCAAGGGTTTTATAATACGTTCCGCTTGCGCAATAATAAATGAATGGGGTCGGCGACACTACCTGGGAATGTGGCATTTGCATGACCATGGTGGGATGTTGGCGCGCTCGAGGTTCGTGGAGTGACATCACCGTTTAAGTGGTATCAGAGCATGGTCTGTGTATGGAGTGATAAGGTGCAATGAGTCATGGGATAGTTAGTAGGAAACGCTTTTTAATATGCTGATGCATGTGAGTGATAGCTGATTGGTAGCTTGTTGTTGGGTCACTCAAATTCTAACCTGATGTTGGAATCGGAAAACAGGTGTCTATAAAAAGCCTGTAGGATGAGTGACCAGAAGTGGAGAACTCCTTGGAAGAGGTCGATAGGATCTGTACCTCGGGGTAGGATGTTGACAAGGGTCGGTACCCGGGGTAGAGCGCAGGCTTAGACTAGCGCAAGTGTGAGAGTACCGCCGCAAGTTGGTACTTAGAGTGTAGCAGCGCCGAACGATCTTAGGTTCGTTGGGATCGTTCAGGCACTAGTGTTCCTTGGAAGCTTGTTGGGTCAGTAAGTTCAGGACCGAGCCACCGCTGTTGCCGTTGTTTCTACCGTTGCTAGTGTTGCGACCGTTGTTATTGCCATGCCTGTTGAGGCCTAATCTGGAGTTGTGATTGAGGATCAAGCCGCCGTATCTTAGTCAAGGTTCAGTTTAGACAGAGATTGAAATCGATTGGGGAGAAAGGCCAATGTTAGAAGAAAGGTGTCCTATTTCACCCAACCGGAAGAGTAGAATTGGAAAGTCAGAGCTCAACTCGATCGATGTGTGTCGTGTCTGTAAGGGAAGACATGGATCTGTTATGTGCTGTAAGAGAGAAAGGACTTGCTACAAGGGTCGCCAATACAGTCTTTTGATCAAAGATTGCCCGTATAGACAGATGGAACCACAGTTGTTTCTGTCACTGCCGTTGATAAGACAAAACAGAGGAAACATGCTTCGGGACATTTAGTGGGGTACTTGGAACGAATCTTAGTGCAAAGAAAGGTGCATGATGTTCCTTGATGGGAAGTAGAGGACTCACCGATTTTGTGCCGAATTTGTGGAAAGAGGCTTGAGTTAGCCCAGTGTCAGAGCAAAAAGAGAGCATGCTTTGAATATGGCCAACACGGCCTTCAGGTTAGGAACTATCCGTGTAAGTCCAGGAGAGCGTAATTATCGTTACTACAGATGGAATGCCACTAAGATGGACCGATCATGCGTCGATCAAGAGAAGAATGTTTTTGAGATGTTTCTATCGGAGTAGCGTAGCAGAATTTTCAGTGAAGGTTGTAGGATTTTCGTTGTGGTAATAAGGTAATAGAAATGTGAATCTCTGACTATAGTTGTACTTGAAGGGTTAGCTTAAGTATGACTTGGAAGTCATTTATAAAAGGGTTTGGCTCAAGAAGCTTTCTGTTTTGAATCGTGGTAGTGATCTAATTCAGTTTGTTTAGTTGGCGTGCGAAATTTGAATCACTGAAAGTCGAAGAGGAACTTCAATCTTTGTTATTCGTCACGGAGGATGACTTGGTTCTAGTTGTTGGTTACCGAATCTACTTGGCAACTGTAATGGATGTGTTAGTTGAGGAGCCGATTATGAAAAACTGAATCGTGGTGCAGAAGTTTTCTAAGGTATTTTCTGAAAAATTGTCAGGTTTGTTGTAAGAAAGAGAAATAGAGTTCGTGATTGAATTATCACCCGGAACAGAGCCAGTCCCTAAGGCTCCTTACCGGATGGCATTGTCAGAGCTGAAAGAACTGAAGGTGCAGATGCAGGAATTGTTGGATAAGGGATTCATACGTTCCAATGTATCGCCTTGGGGAGCGTATGTTCTATTCGTGAAGAAGAAAGTTGGTTCGTTGTGTTTGTACATTGATGTTCCTCAAAGTCGATTAGAGGTCAGGGTATCATTAGTTGAGGATTAGGAAGAAAGACATACCGAAGTTAGCATCTCGCACTCGATATGGCAGTTATGAGTTCATTGTAATACCGCTTGGTTTGATAGACACCTTAGCTATTTGTTTGGGTCTTATGAGTAGAATGTGTAAGGGTACTTGAATCAGTTGTGATCGTGTTCATTGAAGTTATCCTAGTGTGTTCAAAGGGTGCTGAGGAGCACGAGAGACATTTAGGGATGGTACTTCAGACCTTGAGTACTTTTGGATTTTACAATAAGCTTAGCATATGCGAGTTTTGGATGACTCGTGTTGCGTTCCTAGGTCATGTGATTTTAGGAAAAGGAATCTCCGTAGACCCCGTCCAAGATGGAAGCAGTGAACAGTTGGCCGAGATTGACTACAGTGACAGAGATTAGAAGTTTCTAAGGATTAGCAGGATATTACAGAAGTTTTATGGAAGGGTTTTCAGTGTCAGTGTTGCAGTTAATTCGACTACTGAGGAAGTAAGAAAAGTTCGTGTGGACAGATAAGTGTGAGCGTAGTTTTCAAGGGCCTAAGAAGAGGCTGACTACCGCACCTGTGCTGACTATTCCATCTGGTCCTAGAAATTATGAGATCTGCAGCGATGCGTCGTTTAAAGGATTGGGTTGTGTGTTGATACAGCATGATGGAGTTGTTGCATATGCGTCCCGTCAGTTGAGACCTCGGGAGTTGAATATGAAACAGCGTCGATGGATGGAACTCATTAAGGATTATGACTATGATATTTTATATCACTCTAGAAAGGTGAGCAAAGTCGCAGATGCACTGAGTCGAGAGTTCTTAGTTGCACAGTTGGTACTCAAGGATTGGATCTTATTTGAGAAAGCTCGAAATTCGGTTTTCAAATCTAAGTTAGGCCACCTTTTGAATCTTATGACTACCTTCAGAATTGAGCCAAAAGTTTAGATCAGAATCAAAACGCTTCAGTGGACAGATTCAGAAATTCAGAAGACTATAAGAGAATGTAGATGAGAGAGGTTGATTTTCAGATTTTTGAAGACAAAGCGCTAAGGCTCTGAGGATGATTGTGTAATTGACGATACAGAGATTAAAGAAGAGATCTTATGGGAAGCTCATCATAGTAACTTTAGCGTTGTCCAGACAGTACGAAGATGAGTCAGAATCTACATCATCGGGATTGGAAGATCGGTATGAAGATAGATATCGTTGAACAAGTTGCAAGTATCAGAGATGTCAGTAAGTGGAAGTTCAGTAATGCAAACCAGGAGGACTTTTACCATCAGTTGAGAGTCCTAAGTGAGAATGAAATTATATTACAATGGAACATTGTGACGAGCTTACTGAGGATTCAGGGGATTACTGATACCATTTGAGGATAGTAGTCGATCGATAGATGGAGTTGGTCCACTTTGGTACAGTACGAATAGATCTTGTTTTGAGTGTGTGACATCGTGATTTTCAAACTCTGATTTCGATTGGTTAAATTGGGCATTTCATCGACACGATTCTTTGTGTTTTTCTCGAGTTGGCCACTTACGAGATAACTAGACTAGTTGGGTGAGTTATTAAGGACTTTAAGGCAAATAGACTTGAGAATTCGACTAGGAATCGACTTCTCGACCGTGCTCATCTTTAGAGATCATTACGGCATAGTTAAAAATCGAATTAAGATCAGAGATAGGTCGGTTCGACTGAGATGAATGACCGATCGTGGGTGACTCCACTAAATTGGAAAACTCTTGTCAACTTATACTAATTTGATTTTACTGTCGTTTTGGTACCCTGTGTCCGTATTTGAATCATCGAGATTTTCACGACAATCGAGAATCGCCAATGTGTCGAGTGGGTTCATCGTGGCTTGAAGAAAATCGACCACGGGTCATTTGTCCTAAAAAGCTCTGAAAACTACTCAGTAGCCTAGGTCACACTAAAAGCATATCGGAGTGAAATTAACTGCCAATCTATGTTTGATTTCAGAAATTGAAGATTATGTAATGTCACAGAATAGATATACCGAAGTGTGTGTGCATCAGATAATTTACCGGCATGGAGTGCCGGGGATGAATTATATTTCGAATCTAAATCAGAGATTACAAGTTTGGCAGAGTTTTCAGAGGGTTCTTTCTTAAGCAGTGCATAGCAGAGAGTACAGAATTTTAGTGGTGAAAAGAAAGTGAAGTGAAGAAAGATCACAGACCAGAGTCAGCTCAGAAATCAGTGTTTGCAGTTGTCAGATCAATGTTAGCGTAAAGACTAAACAGAATTGTCAGAAATTTTGAATTGTTGAACTTCAAAGGTTCATTAGGGAGTCGAGAAAAACAGATCAGATGTGAATGATGGAGTGCCATATATGAGAAGCTTAGTTCAGTTGTTGGTTCAAAAAGAGCAAATTTTGTATACCAAGATGGTCTCCTTGGTCACAATGGTCGGACAACACCACAAAACCGAAGGATTAACATGGAATAGTGAGACTCAATGAAACGACAATACCCCCACCTTTCGTATAAGGATTGGTAAAGGTTTAAATTTCGAGGACGAAATTTTTATAAGAGGGGAAGAATTGTGACATCCAGATTTTCGGGTTCTAATTTCGACTAGATAAATAGGGCCGTTTTCGTTCAGTTGAAGCCGGGGGATTGTGAAATTGAGGAGTATGAGGGATTCTTGGATAAATAAAATAATCAATTTGATAAGTGAGACATCAATTGATTTTATGAGAGCCATTTGAGAGAAATTCAAGAGGGATATTGGATGCAAAAATGCAAGAGGGGAATCAAGAACTCTAGTATGAAATTCTTTTGGAAATTTATGAGCTTATTCAAAAGAAATTGAAATGAGAATTTTCTATTTGAGGAAATTCTTGTCTTTTGAATTTATTCTCATTTCCCTTTCCCTATTTGGCCAAACACCTTTCCTCCTTTCTCTCTCTCTTTCTTTCTTTCTTTTTCCTTTTCCTTTTTCTCTCTCTCTCTCTCTCTCCTTTTCTCTTTTCCCCCTCGTGCGCAGCCCCCTCCACCGAATGCTTGGATGTCTTCCTCTTTACTCTTTCTTTCTTTGACTTTTCAAACCTCTCTCTTCTCTTTCTTCTTCCCTCACTCTCTCGTGACCGACTCTCTCTCCCTCCTCTTGCTTGTGCGAACCAGAAGACAGCAGAAAGTGAAGAAGCGTCCAGCGTCGCCGGAAGGAGCCGCGACCAACTGCCTGGACGCCACCACACCAGAGCTGCCGCACCGCCGCCCGCGCGACACCGCACGCTCCGCCGCCTCATGCTCGCGCCTACCGTCCCCGCCGTGCAACCTCAGCCCCTGTTTTGCCTCGGTTCAGTCTCGTTCAGCCGCTTCCAACCACCGCCTGACCTCCTCCGGCCACCGTCCGACCTCACCGAAGTCCCCTCGCCCTCCGCCGGCCCTGTCTAGCTTGAATCAGCCCCGGATTCGGTCCCAACCAGCAGCGTATAGGGAGTTCGAAAATGGGTATGGCAGCCCATGTTTGGCCCATTTTGGCCACCTTCTCGAGCTCGGATGCTCGGCCCGCCTTGAGGAAAGTCGATCCTCGCGTCGTCCTCGTCGTTTTGGTCTACTCGGCTCGCTAATCCAGTGAGTTTAACTCACTAAACTTGATTAGAGGGTTAATGATGCTTTAGGAGTGCTTAGTTATGTTAAGTGTTATTAGGTGGTTAGTTTAATTTATTTAAGTGTAGATTATATTAAGGTGTTTGATTAACTTAAATTGTGTTTAATTTAAGGTTAAGTGAGTGTTTATATTAGTATAAACCTTGATGTGACATAAATGAATTTATTTTTGATTTATTTAAATATCTCGAAATTATTAAATAATTAAATAATATTTTAATATTCGAAATTATTAAAATATTATTATTTAATTATTTTCGGAATAAATTTAATTATTTATTAAATTCCGAAAATTTTGTCGGAACCTTAAATTCTTAGAATTTCGTCTGCGGAGTCGGGCTATGTGAATGATTTTGAAATTGATGATAAGATATTATAAATTGAGTGTGGATCGTGAAAAATATGGATATTATTATTTCTTTAATTTTCGGAATAAATTTAATTATTTAATAAATTCTGAAAATTATTTTGGAACTTTATTTTCTCGAATTTCGTGCCGATCGCTGCTGCATTTAGAATTTGAATTTGATGAATGGATGTGGCAATTGAGTGTTGATTGTGGTAAATGGGGATTTTATTCATAAAAACCCAAGTGTCGGGTTTTGATGCAAAAATTGGATTTTAATGATTATATTAAATAGTGGGGTTTGAAAAAGTGAGATATTAACTTTTTGATACGAAATTAGTGTGTCCCCACACACGCGAGTAATTTCTGGAATATTTTTAATATGAAGAAAAATGGCCGGAATCACTATTTTAAGTGGAAGCATTAAGTGAAATATAAAGTGTCCTGGGGCCGAGTATGATTTGGCTTTGTGATAATTAAGAGGAATCGTCCTGGGCTGTTGAGCCGGACTTGCCCCTATATGGGACGCCCACGCGGTGGTTGCGGGTCGCAGTAGATTCTGGGCCCATGCTCCTTTGGGAATGCCGTCGACGTCGACGGCCGCGCTCCAAGGGGGAGGCGATGCCGGCTATATGCCGATAGATAGCCGAACTGCGAGTAGGCTATGCCCTTGTGTGGCATTGAATAACAATTGGAATGCATGTTGAGTGTTGTTGATGTGTAGGATTATGGGACGGAATTGTGTGGCATGAAATAGGACGTGTCATAACGTTTTAGTCTTATAATCAGGACCCATGCGATTGTTGGTTATATGAAAGTGAATGCGTTCCGGTTGTTTATGTTCCTATTACTATTTGTGATTGAGTGATTTGAATTGTGCTAATATGCAGGAAGGAATTGAGGCGAGGTAAGTTCTCTGTGTGATGTGGCTAGGCCACCCTTGGGCGTATTTTCTTTCTAATAGGGGTTTAGGGGGTTGAACTTGCTGAGACATTGTCTCATCCCGGTTTGGGGATTACAATTTCAGATCCCTGGTGAACGGAGCGGCTAGATAGCTTTGGTTGACCTTGAGGAGTTACAGATATGAAGTCATAAGGATTGGAGAACGTGTCCGACTTGTAGGTCGTAGGACAGTTCCTTTTTAAGAGGCGGTCTTTTGTAGACTTTTGGCTGTAGGCTTCTATTTGTAATTCTGTTGAATTATGAAAGTGTTATATTGTGGTTTTGCTTCCTGCTTTTCTATCCCGTATTTCATTGTCAGGGGTTTTATAATACGTTCCGCTTGCGCAATAATAAATGAATGGGGTCGGCGACACTACCTGGGAATGTGGCATTTGCATGACCATGGTGGGATGTTGGCGCGCTCGAGGTTCGGGGCGTGACAGGGGGCGCTCAGCCTGTGCTGGTGGTCGGCGTCGAAGGAGGCGGAGGTCGAGGTCGAGGGAGTGTCTCGAAGGAGCCGCTCACCTCCCACTTCCACCAATTGCTCCTCGGCTTCGACTGAAATTTTTTCAAAATGGTGCCTCTTTGTGCAGCTTGAGGGAGTGTCTCGAGGACAGCGGAGGCGTTGTGCCGTGCCGAATGCGATCGAGCAAGTTTTGTGAGAGAGAGACTTCGTGTGGGAGAAGACAGAAGAGAAAGGGCACTTCAAATGCGAAGGGCGGGAGAAGGATGCGGCCATTAATGAAGAGAGAGAAGGAGAAGGCAAAAATTTGGCTAAAAACAAAAGCGAGACCTAGCTCCAGGTGGCAACACGTGTGGCATCCTGATTGGGCGAGCACACGGTGACGTGGAGCGCCTAGTGCACCCAATATTTTCTCAGGTGGTGTGGTCTGGGAGCACCAGTCAGTATGGTCCCGAACCAATTATGAAGCGCCATGTGGACCGACGTGGCAACGTGGGGCCGGCTCGCCAAGATGGAGTTCTGCACTTAAAATAATCATTTTTCTCTCTCATCTAGCTTGCACGGTAGCCTGCGGTCTCTCTCTGCACACATTTATTGTTTTCTTTCTCGTCTTCTTCGTTCTTTGGTCTCTGCCGTTGTCCGACGCTCGCTTGGTCTCTGTTCCGGCGCTTGCTCACTCACTCGCTGCTCCAACGCTCTCTCTGCTCCGGCGCAGCTTTCCTTCGAGCATTAATCTGCTGTGTTGGCTGAGGTCTGAGGGATCCCATTTCTGCAACCACCTGTAGAGCAGCATCAACGTTCTCCATTAATTCATTGATCGCTGTCCCATCCCTCTCGGTCCTCTCTCTCCCCCGCTTCTTCCGATTCTCGTTCCATCTAGCTATTAAAGCTGTGAATCGCATCATTGAGTTGAATCTCTTCTCATTTCACCTGCTACTGCTTGTTACTTTGCGTTTCCTTTGGATATTAAGCCGAGAAAAGTTGCAAGGGATGATTTTTATTTCAGGTCGTGCGTTTTCCTTCTTTTCAGCCAATTGATTGTTTGGTGTTTTGATCGCAGATTTAGTTTCTTCAACCTTAATTTAGTGCCTGAACCAACACGTGTCAATTGCCAGCAGCGATCTCAATTTGCTCGACTCCATGTCGTTTGGGACATTGTCGTTTGAGGAACTGTTAGGTCATTGTAACGAGGTTTTCAAGAAGAACCAGAGCGACCTCGCTCAGCTTGAGGAGCGCCTTAAGAGCTTTGGTCACGTCCCCGGTACTTTGGGCTCGACCCATTTTCTGCCTGTGTATTTGATTGCGAATAATTGCGTGGAACTAGTTTACTTGGTGTTGAAGTGTACGTCAATATGCTGGATCGATAGGTCAAGAATGCTGGGGCAATGGTAAAAGAACAATGAAATTAAGAATGCTGTGCAAACCTTGATGTCCTGGTTTTCTTTCGTAGAGGTTGACGACGTTGAAGAAGATACGATGACATCGAGCCCTTTCGCACTTTACCAAATGATGGATTTGACCAGCCATCTTCATGTTCGGGGCAACTTACTGCAGCGGTTTCTATGATGAAGAGTTTTTAAGTCCATTCTCTGTCAAGCCCTCTCGAGCTGTTAGTCTCTGCAACAAGGTTTTCAAGAAGCGAGAGTCCTGGTTAGTGATTCCAGTGCTTTTTATGGAGGGGCCTGTTCTTCCCTGTTATTGTTATATTTTAGTTGATCGCTATGACTTATGCCTTCTCGTTCTTCCTCCAGCAAAAGCTTGCAGTACTCATTCGGCAGCATTCAACTATCAGAACTCCTCTCCTTTGCAAAATCTCAGGAATACAATCCTTCTGATCGTGTCCTAGTCACTGATACGATCAGTTAGTCAAGGAAAACGTGACAATTCAATTTTTTTTTTTTATATGATCCGGGAACTGCCGTACAGCTGGCAGCCGGTGACATAGACCCAGGGCGACCCGCGAGGACCCACCTCCCATGACAATTCGATATTTGTGCTTGGAAAATCTCAATTTCTTTCCTTAGCTTCAAGATACAATCAAATAATATTTCGCCATGAATAACGAACGTATGCAGGTGGACTATATCCTGGGAGACAACCCCAGAGCCACGAGCTACATGGTCGGGTACGGGAACAACTACCCGAGGCAGGTCCATCATTGGGCGACTTCCATTGTGTCCATCAAGGAGGATTTGTCCTTCGTGAGCTGCTGAGGTGGTTATGCTGCCTGGTTTAGCTGGAAAGCAAGCAAACCCAATCTCCTCACTAGTGCTATCATCGGTGGTCCCAATACATATGATAACTTTGCTGATCAAAGAGACAATTACAAGCAAACGGAACCTGCTACTTACAATAACGCTCCGCTCCTCGGCATATCAGCCTGGTTGAGTGGTGGTCACAGCGGTTACAGTCAACTCCTTCCAGGTATTTGATCTTTGAAAATTGTTATTATTTTAGACAAAAGCAATGTCTTGACATATCACCCGTTTGTGGTGTCTTGAAGTGATTTCAGCAGTGTTCTATCAAAGAATTGCAGAATGAACAAAGCGTGGCTGACCACAAAAGATCACAGGGACGAATTCTAGTTCACTGATTAAACCAACAGGGCAAGATGGGCTTCAGCCTGTCTACATAACCATGAACAAAAAACAGAATGGCAGAGCGTAGTAAGTTCCCCTAATCATAGGATGTCAACCCTGCAAAGCATGACCCCAAAACCAAATCTTAATCAGACATTCTAGGAATATCTTGCACATGCTTTCATATAAAACCAACACCATAAGATAAATTAAGCACCTTTGAAAGAACACCAAGTGAACTTTTGCAAGTATAACCCAGAAACGACACGAAGTAGACAAAAGGGATAAGACTTGTAGATTTATCACTTCAAGATTTCTAGCAAAATGTTTGAATAAATGAAGTGTCTTTTGGGGGGGAGAAGAACAAGAACAGATCCCCTGAGCTAGACAGCTTCAATGTGTTAGGGAAATCCCTTATGATGTTTTGAAGATGACAAAATAAATCAAAGGCTACTAGCATGTTTGATGGTTGAGTAATAGACCATGCAGATGATAGAACATGTAAAGGATATTATCAAAGTCGAAGACGGCGGAAGACTGAACGTAACATATGCCCAAAGTATATTTTGAAGATTTCCGGACTTCTCGTGTCAAAGTCTCGAAGACTGCGTACTTTAGTGTCAAAGTCTGTTCTACATCGAAGTCTGTCAACTCGACTAATTCCGGATCGAACGTGAATGATTAACCAGAAGATAGACTCTATGCTGAAGCTGAACCAGAAGACAAACTCTATGCTGAAGCTGAACTTATTCAGACGGTGTTCAGACCTCAAAGCTAAATCTGTTCAGAAGCAGATATGTTCAGACCCAGATTGCAAAGTCTATCACACTGAGACTTAGATTGTAAAGTCTATTGCTCTCAGACTTTACATCCAGAACGAGACAGAACGTAATACAAGCCCAATCATATAACGGCTAGTGATCTGGTTTGGATTCCACATCAAGATTGATTTGATTGATTCAATCTAATTGATTGATGATTGGATCTTGAAGACAAGAACTTTCTATACGAAGAAGCTTTACTTATGGAAACTAATATGTCGTTTGTATGGGCGATCGGAATCAATTTGGGATTCTACCTTTGTCACTCAACGGCTACCAAATCTTCTAGATACAGAGCTGTCCAATGGATATATTGGAAGACGATTCTCCGGGATATTGTCCAACGGCTAGTTTGGAAGTGGATGAGTATTTAAGGAGATGAAGGACCGATGAGCAAGTAAGAGATAGAGCGTAGAATTTATAATTCCAAAATCTGAGCGACCTTCGATCATACACTTGTCTTTGGAGAGCTTAAACGTTTGTGATCGTGAGAGAAATACAAAGAAGTGACTTAGTGAGATAGTGTGATCTACTAAGAGTTTGCACTCGAAGTTGTAATCTCTTGTTGATTGCATAGTGGAATCCAGCCAAGAAGGCTGTTAGCGTGGGAGAGTGGACGTAGGCTTGGATTAAGCCGAACCACTATAAACCTTGTGTTCTTATTCTCTTCCCTAACTCCTTTGTTTTATTTGAAGTTTATTTTATTCCGCATATATTTGCCAAGATTTATTTTAAGCACCTACTCACCCCCCTCTAGGTGCTTATACTAGCTATATCAATTGGTATCAGAGTCAAGTGCTCGGTTTATAAAAGTGTTTTTACTTTTGAGCTAAAGATCTTTTATGGCTAGTATCTTGGCACTAGGACTTATGGAGGGACAAAGCAACACAAGGCGACCATATTTTGATGGAAAGGAATACGACGTATGGAAGAACAAAATGAAAGCATTCCTAAGATCCAGAGATCTCTTACAATGGGATGTTGTGGAAAGAGGAATCAATCCCATTACTGCGTCTACGTCAAATAAGAATGGCAAAGACAAAGAAAGCAAACCTTCCGCTCCTATGTCTCGGACGGAGATGTCCAAAAGAGAAGCGCTTGATGCGAAAACAATTTATTCTTTATATTGCGCTTTGTCTCCTGCTGAATATAACAAAATCTCTTCATGTGAAACAGCAAAAGAAGTTTTGGATAAACTTCATGTTACATATGAAGGGACTGATCGTGTAAAAGAGACAAAAGTAAACTTCTTGCTTGGCAAATATGAATCCTTCAAGATGAAGCAAGGAGAATCGATTGGAGATATGTTTAGCCGTTTTACAGAAATTATAAATGGTTTAGCATATCAAGGTCAGCAAATTTCTGCCCCAATTAAGGTCAACAAACTCTTGCGAGGTCTCTCAAAAGATTGGAACCATGTCAAGACCTCAATCTGGGAGACTCAGAAGATTATGCCGCTTTCCGTTGATGAATTGATTGGCACTCTTCAATCCTATGAAGTGGAACAAATCAACGATGAAGATCCCGAAGGTAAGAAGTCCATCGCTTTAATATCTAATGCTGTTTTTGATGAAACAGACTCAAAAAATAACATGGACGATGAAGAACTTGCTTTTATGATCGAGAAATTCAAAAAGCTGAGTAGAAAAGGAAGGAGGTTTAGTGAAAGAAGACAATACAAGCATAATGGCTAGAAAAGAATCATGAAATAAGATGAGGAGCAAGAAAATATATGCTTAATGGCACATTCAGAATCAAAGTCTGACTCAGACACAGACTCAGAATCCGATGAGGAGATCGAGGTAAGCCATTCAAAAATTCCTCTAAAAGTTTTAAAGTATATAAATGAGCTTTGCTTAAATCTCAAATCTTCTCTTAAAAAGATCTCCGAACTTAAAAAGGAGAATTTTTGGCTTAGACAACATGATCTTTCTCAAAAAGAAAATTTTGAAATTTTGCAAAAAGATTTTCTACAAACAAAAGAAAGTCGAGATTTACTTGTCAAAGAAAATGATTCTTTGAAGAAAGAATTTTCAAATATTTCGACAAGATTTTCAAATGGATCAAAAACATTAGAGCATATCATTTCTATACAAGTTCCTTACTATAATAAGTCGGGACTTGGTTTCAATAAGGAAAATGATTCTCTAATTGATTTTCCTAAAGTCAATGAGAGACTTAAACAAAGACCCCAAAGGCAATTTTACAAAAATCATCTTCAAAAAGTGTTTGTAAAACCTGTTGGTGGAAATGACATCAAGTGTTCAAATTGTGGAGATTCGAAACACTTTGAAAAAGATCGTCCCAAAGTCTGGAGACCTATTAAGAAAAATTAGGTAAAAACGGCATATTCTACTAATTCTCATGGACCCAAGAAAAAGTGGGTACCAAAGAAAAGATGAGTTATTTTTTTGCAGGATATAAAGAAGAAAGAAGAAAGAGAATTTGGTAAGGAAGGTAATTTTTCAATTTGATTTGGGAATATAATTCTCATTATGCTTGATATTCGATATATCCTTGGTTGATTGAGATTTTATAATGATCATATTCCTTGATTTGTTTTATTGAAGAAAGAATCACATGATTTGTTTTTGTGATTCGAGATTTAATTTGATACGTGTGATCATTTTTGATAACATGCTTAAAGACAAAAGAATTTATTTGGTTTGATTTTATACTCTCAGATTTGATTTAATACGTGTGATTATTTGAGATAATTCAAATTATTTTGTCTAATTTTATGCTCTCAAATTGTCATATTTTGCAAAGTAAAAATCTGATTCTACGTGATACTAATTTTGCAAGATATTTTTTTCTGAGATACTCAAGGATTTTATTCTCTCTGATTTTATCGTATTATGACTAAGTGAGAATTTATTTTTCAAGATATTATTGTGCATAATATTCTTTCCTTAAATAACATGTTATGATGAGTTTAGAAAGAACATTTGATTATCTATGAGATTTTATATTTTGCTCTAACGTCAAGGAAGGATCCAAATTGATGGATACCAAAAAGGAAATGAATTGATTGCAGGAAATTCAATAAGGCAAGAATGATTACAAATCTATGCAGATTTTGGTGTAATCAGAAAAAATATCTCCTATGAAGATTGGTAATGATTTTTATTTTCAATGGTATATTTCAAACATATACTTGGGTAAGAGAATTATTTTTTATCATCCCGCCTTATAAATTTCTACGTGCATTTATCATAATTTTGGATGATTGTTTATTATATTGCAAATATCTTTTGTTATAAATATAATGCATTGCAATTTTTACACGTGACAGAAATATCTATTTTACTTTTGCAAAATGCATATCTGAAATGTATGCTCAAGGAAATCTCTTTGATCTCGAAAGATATTACTGCATATTTATAGATATTCTTGCTATATTCTTAGAAGATATATTATATCTAGCAAGCTTGATCCGCAAATCGAAGGAAAATATTACGTGACATTTTTGCAAAGATTATTATCTGTTATATAAGAATTTGCAGGTCACAAAAGAATCTTCCATATGGATTTTGAAAAGTTCAATTCAAAAATTATGGAGATTCTATACTATCTTCTGGAGGTTCAAAAATTCTATTCCTTATGGAAAATTTTTGCTTATTGAGGAAATCCCTTATGCATCATACAAAAAGGTTGAGTAGTTCTGAATTTTAATTATTGATAATATTATAAATGCTATTCAATTTATTTATTTGAAGAAAATGGCATTATATATTACATGGATATTATTACAACATATTTGTGGAAAAAGTTTGTTAAGTTGATGCAGGATGAATTCGAGACGAGCTTGATTGAAGAAAATAAAATTTTGCCTCGAATTTCAAAATGCAAGTGATCGATGCGGATATTGTTACTACAAAGGAAATACTGGGAAAATATTCTGCTCAACGTGCACAAGCCACAATTGTTTCTATCCGCAAATATTGTCATGATCACAGGGGGAGAAAGCAAATCCAAAAGAAAAGGAAAAAAATCGTGATCATCTCAAAAAGGCAACAAATTGAGGGGGAGTTTTGATCAATTATGGAAAAATCTTTTTGGATTGATCGTGATCTTGTTATGAAAAGAAGGAAAGGTAAATGTGTCATAATTTGTTATAAAAAATCCGGTTAGTACATTTTTTATTACCTTTTGTCATTAATAAATCTTGTATTGATATTATCATTTTATTATGACAAAAAGGGTACGTGAATTTTATGATGCATCCATGATTTTTATTTGCTGATATATATGATCGAAGTGAGCTATATTGCATATCTTTAATATTCGATTTACTTTATAAAAGATGATTTTTGGAAATTATGTTTCATGCAAGATATTTTATCATTCTCTACATGATAACTTTTTCCATTATTATCGCTTTTTGATTATGACAAAAAGGGGGAGAAGATATGAATATGCATGTATTGATTGGTTGATATTATTTATTGCATAATATTGAGTTGCGATTATTATTTTTCTATATATTGTTATGCTCAAATCTGCATATTCAGAGATTGTTTTGTCATCATAAAAAATGGGGAGATTGTTAGGGAAATCCCTTATGATGTTTTGAAGATGACAAAATAAATCAAAAGCTACTAACATGTTTGATGGTTGAGTAATAGACCATGCAGATGATAGAACATGTAAAGGATATTATCAAAGTCAGAAGACGGCCAGAAGACTGAACGTAACATATGCCCAAAGTATATTTTGAAGATTTCCAGACTTCTGTGTCAAAGTCTGAAGACTGCCAGACTTTATTGTCAAAGTCTGTTCTACATCAGAAGTCTATCAACTCTGACTAATTCTAGACTGAACGTGAATGATTAACCAGAAGATAGACTCTATGCTGAAGCTGAACCAGAAGACAGACTCTATGCTGAAGCTGAACCAGAAGACAGACTCTATGCTGAAGCTGAACTTATTTAGACGGTGTTCAGACCTTAAAGCTAAATCTGTTTAGAAGCAGATATGTTCAGACCCATATTGCAAAGTCTATCACACTAAGATTCAGATTGTAAAGTCTATTGCTCTCAGACTTTACATCCAGAACGATACATAACGTAATACAAGCCCAATCATATAACGGCTAGTGATCTGGTTTGGAATCCACATCAAGATTGATTTGATTGATTCGATTGATTCAATCTAATCGATTGGCGATTGGATCTTAAAGACAAGAACTTTCTATACGAAGAAGCTTTACTTATGGAAACTAATATTTCGTTTGTATGAGCGATCGGAATCAATTTGGGATTCTACCTTTGTCACTCAACGGCTACCAAATCTTCTAGATACAGAGCTGTCCAATGGATATATTGGAAGACGATTCTCCGGGATACTTGTCCAACGGCTAGTTTGGAAGTGGAGGAGTATTTAAGGAGATGAAGGACCGATGAGCAAGTAAGAGATAGGCGTAGAATTTATAATTCCAAAGTCGACGCGACTTTCCACTTGTCTTTAGATCCGATCGTGAGAGAAATACAAAGAAGTGACTTAGTGAGATAGTGTGTGTGACACCCCTCGACGGCCCCCGATCCGATTAGGGTCGCCACAGTTCGCTTACCATTCACTTTTTCCTAATAACATGTCACTCTGATACCATTTCAATTGCAGCGGGTCCATACAACTTGGGGGTTTACATTTTTTTTTTTTTTCGATCGGTCCCTTGCGCAATTTATATGCGGAAGCACATCCAACAACTCCCTTCCCTATATTCAGAAAACGATGCACACCTACTAAACATCTTATATAAGTTAAAACCGAACACGTTTATTTACATAGAGCAGATGGACATCATTCATCGGTACATCAAAATGCTATAGTCTTTCTATACTTGGCTACACTTGAAAAAAATGACCGATATCTCCTCCCACAATCGTATGCTTAAGGTCCATCGACCCGTGTCGACGTCCAAAAGTTCCCTCCTTTGCTATCCTTCTCCTCGCGGTCATATCCAACCGCTCAATCCATCTACTAATCTGAAATGTTGGTCCCCAAAAGGGATGAGTACAACCACTTCAGCGGGTAAAGGAATCAATAACAACTCAATGCATCATGCATATCATACATGCATTGCGGGCATAACTTACCTTGCATCCATGCGCAATACTATCATGCATCATCATGCCTTATCATCATGCATATCATATCATCATATGTCATCATCATAATCATCATCATGGCATCATTATATCATACATGTCATCCTTATCATGACATCATCACATCACATATTATCATCGTCATCATGCATATCATCATGCATATCATATCATCATATGTCATCATCATAATCATCATCATGGCATCATTATATCATACATGTCATCCTTATCATGACATCATCACATCACATATTATCATCGTCATCATGCATATCATCATGCATATCATGCCATGGGTGATCATCATATCACATCACATATCATCATCATCATCATGCATATCATCATGCATATCATACCATGGGTGATCATCATATCACATCACATATCATCATCATCATCATGCATCTCATCATGCATATCATACCATGGGTGATCATCATATCACATCACATATCATCATCATCATCATGCATATCATCATGCATATCATACCATGGGTTAATTTTCATCTTTATCTTTAAATTTGATCACCACATCACCCATTCCTCAATTCATCAATTTCATCTCATCACTCGCATCCCATGCAAAACCTCCGGGCATGTATCCAAGATACTTGGCCGGGCATCCGGCCCCCACATTCCGGGCATCTCGTATCCCAACTAGCATCACGAGGCATCCTCCGGGCATGTATCCAAGATACAACCGGGCATCCGGCCTTTACCCTTCTAGCCGGGCATCTCGCACCCCAACCCATCACGAGGAATCTCTGGGGCTCGCCATGAAAATGGTTACCCCTACCCTCCGGGCATGCATCATGATACAACCCCTCACCCTCCGGGTATATATCATAATACAACCGGGCATCCCGACACTCCCGGGGAAAACCTCTGGGCATGTATTCATAATACAACCAGGCATCCAAAGGGCATCGACTCATTCGAACCTTTGGGCATCCCGACACTCCCGGGGCATCCGGCAATGTATCTCTATACATTCCGGCCATCATCCTCCACCACAACCATTTCCTCATTTACCATTTCCACATTCATCATCCTTTTGATCTCATTATTACATGGCATATGATTCACACATGCATCACAATTCATGATCATACATACACCAATGTCATATAACAATGCATAATAAATTCAATGGAATTCATGGCCAATAAAATAATCCATTTTTATTTTTTATTATTTTATTATTTTATTATTATATTTATTTATTTTCATAAATAAATATTAAATTTAATATCTATGATTTTCCCAAAATCATAATATTCAAACAATCATTAAACAAACCAATAGGATGACAATTTCATACAAAATTCATGGCCAAATTGAATTTCACACAATTTCACAATTTCCACAAAATAGCACATGATATTCGGATAATGACCAGAATGCACAGTTTCCAAATAAATTCGATTAAAATACTCATATGGCCTCCAAAAATTATGAAATTTTACAGGGTGATAGCCAAGACATTTTTGTACAACTTTCATGAAGAAATCCAAGCCATATTCTTTTTAGATTATTTTATACAACCCCACGAAGCTTCTGGAACCACTACCGCATCGTCCAGAATACACATCTCCGAAATATTAAGATTTCACCCATCTATTCTCTTTCGTTCCCTCTGAAATTTGAGTATGTTATGTATCAAGGTGTCCTCTACAAGTTTCATGAAGAGATCTAGTTCAAATTACCAAAATTATGGTCACCATTTAAGTCCATGAAGTCTCGGGTGTCTCGGAACACATCACCAGAACCATCGTCTCCAAGATCTAGCCGATTTACTAGGCTATACTGGTTCATTTCTCTTCAAATTTGAGTATGTTGTATTTTAAGATGTTACCTACAACTTTCATGAAGACATCAAAGTCAGATTTTCATCACAAACCAACATGCAACCAAGAATCCAACAAGAGGTCAGTGAAAACTTCACAGATCTGGGGTCTCCGTAGAATAGGACTTTGACCCCTCATATCTCCATAATTTTCCACGAAATTTTAGTATGTTGTAGTTAAAGATGTTAGCTACAACTTTCATCAAGAGATCAAAGCCAAAAATCGAACTCTAAACATGCATGCAAGCTCTCACAACATTCTGACTCGAGCGGATTCATGCGAAAACATTCCAGATCTGACACCTCCGTAAGATGAGAGTTTGACCCAGAAAATCTCCATCATTTTCCATCAAATTTTAGTATGTTGTAGTTTAAGATGTTAGCTACAACTTTCATGAAGAAATAAAAGCCAAAATCGGACTCTAAACACACATGCAAGCTCAAACAATTTTCTGACTCCAAATAGTTCATGCGAAAACATTGGTGCGAGAGTAGAAAGTGGATTCCCAACTTGCCTCTAGACCTCACGAACAGCACGAGGCGGACGGCCTTCTCCGGTCTCTCGGGCTCCTTTCTCTCCCTCTCTCTCTCTTCCTCTCTCTCTCTTCCTCTCTCTCTCACTGGCCAAAATGGCTAACCAGCCATTCTCTCTCCTCTTTTTTGTACCCTTTTATATTGCATGTATGATTTGCCCAAATGGCCAATGCATGGGAGGAAGACAAGTGTCCACCATGCATGAAGACCTCCATGCCACTTGTCCAACACATGCAAGATGCTGATGGGCCTTCTTCTTGGGCCTCCTTTTGGGCCAGCAAATGGGCTGGTCGACCACTCCTCTTGGGCCTCTAATTGGGCCGGCCAGCTTGGCCCATTAAAAGCTCAGGCCAATGGGCCTAAGGCCCAACCTAATTAAAATCAATTTTACCCCCCTTTTTATTTTTTCTTTTTTTATTAAACTTTAAATTTTCCACATTGCCAAAATCTTGACATTTCATTTATTGAAATTTAATTTATAAAGTGCATAGCCAAGCATAGATTATTAATTTATCCTATAGTCCTAAATTCAAAATTCATAAACACAAGCACAATAACACATAGCCTTAAGAAAACTAATGGCTAACACATAGACCATAGGTAATTTCATTACCTAATTATAGGCTTTAATTTCTCTAGAGGATGACTTGAATTTTGGGATGCCACAATTCTCCCCTCCTTAGAGAATTTCGTCCTCGAAATTAGACATTTCCTATGTCTCTTGAAATAAATGAGGTACCTTTCTCTCATCTCATTTACACTCTCCCATGTGGCTTCCTCCACATCATGATATCGCCATAATATCTTAACCAAAGGAATTCTCTTGGTCCTGAGAATTTGTTCCTTCCGATCCAATATCAGCACAGGCTCTTTAATGTACCTCACTTTCTCATCTATTTTGATGGCTTCATGATCGAGTATGTGTCCTAGATCGGGCTGATACTTCCTCTTAAGTTAAGGATGCAAGCTCTTAACATATCTTAATTTATCTCAACACCATAAACAGTTTTAAAACAATAACCACATCTGAAATTTCTTTTGAACGCTTGAAAATCTTCCTTCATGAAATCAAACAATACAAACTGAGGTTTTCAAAAGCATTCAACAACAACAACAAGCTTTGAAATCATATGTCATTTCCATGTCGAAACGTTTTCAAATCACCAATGTGGAAAATCCTTTGAGTTCTCGAAAATTCCACTTCATGATATCAAATAATGTAAAATAGGAATTTCAAAGACACAGCGGTATAACAATGATAGTATTTGAGAATAGGTCAATCTCATATTGTTGAAACCAATTCACAAAATCAAAGTATGATACCAATTCCTTAAAATCCATGATCACGTTTAAATTTCAAATGTTTTTTTTTTTTTTTTTTTTCGAATCCACATGTAAAACCTTGAGTCGTACTTGCATCACGGCGTGAAATAAAATACTTTATCAAAACCCTTAGTAAATTTAAATCGGTATGTTGGCAAAATTCCAATCTCAATCCCAACTCCAATGGGTTGGAATGTTTTCTATAAAAAGTTCATAATTCTTTGAAATAGAAAACACTTCTTAAAACATTTGGGCACGGTGTCACAGTACTCATAAGTTTTGATGAAATTCAAGAGATTTTCTAAAATAGTTCACAATGAAAATCTGCTTTTCGATTGAAGTTCAAAACTTGGAATGTACAGGTGATAATTTTCTCCAAAAACCATAAGCATTTCTTGAAGTATTGAAAATCATAGTTCGGCGAGTCGATAATATTGGTCCAAGATGTTTGAAACCAAAAACTTTGAAATACCAAAATCCTAAGCCTTTCTTGAAATATCGAAATCAACACATTGGCGAGTCATCAAACTCAGTCCCGACCTTAAGATTTTCAAAGTAGTTTGCATGCAAAATCTTAGAGCTTTGAAAACATCCAAACTCAAGTATTTCCAATCTAACTGCACTACATCAGACAACAATGGCAATGCATTATATAGGTTAGTAGACTTTCACTTGCTGGCATTTTAAACACTAGGAAACGTGTTTAGCTACATCCGCCTTCATGCTATTCCACCAAAATTGTTGGTGTAATCTCTATACCTTTGTCACCACCAATTCAAGCCTAGAACCATCAAAATCGATACCACCAATAACTCATTTGGTTCAGTCCAACAAAGACATTCACTATGCATTCACCGCAACATAGATTCAAGCCTAAAATATAATACCATTCATTCGGTTCAAATATCGATAGTCCACCAAGACTCATTCAATTCAAAGATCGACAATCCACCAAGATAAAACTTGTCTAGTTTCCACCGAATATATCTCGAGATCTCATCCTAAAGGATCATCACTTAGACTAATCATTCATCAAATCCACAATTTGAACTTCCACCATTTCACCTTGGAAAGACTATAACCACAAATGATCATATTCACTAGTTCCACCAAACCTTTCAAACTAAGATCATCACCTAAAATTAAAAGTTGATTATCGTCAATTAAACCTATTATTCCAATATATAAACCATAAATAATTTCATGTCTCATATGACCACCCAAACTCATGACTTCCAAGATCAATCTATACATACTAAATGTCTCCATGTAATGCATCAAGACTTCCAATGAAATCCTCAAATAGGAAGTCACTACTTAGTTCAAATGATCATAACTTAATCCTCAAATTCATAACTCACTCTCCATAATTCACTTCTTAAGCCTTGCTTGCAACACTACGCTTAGATGCTACGCATGCTCTTTAGGTCCTTTAGAATGTATCAAATGAAGACAATCACAATTTGATCCAAATAAGGCTTAAATATCCTATTCATTAAATCCATGAATGCAGCTAAGGCTTTCATCAATCCAAATAGCATAACTAGGAACTCATAGTGTCCATAGTGAGTCCTAAACACGGTCTTAAGAATGTCTTCTTTCTTAATCCTTAACTTACATCTTGATCTCAAATCAACTTTTAGAAAAGACCGAACTTCCTTGCAGTTGGTCAAATAGGTCATCAATTCTAGGAAATGGGCACTTACTCTTAACAATCACATGATTCAATTGCCTATTATCAATGCACAAATGCATCGACCCATCCTTCTCTTTCACAACAAGAGTTCTACAAGCTTAATCATGCTTCCACTGCGCCACTCTGATAAAATTATCCCAGAAACACTACCTTCCCAGTTCAGTTCATAGTTCGGTTCATTCCTGTCCCCTTTTTGCCATTCTAGAAGCCTACCGAGAGCCGCTCCTTGTTCAAGTCCTCTGACCTCGGCGTCCACTCCTCGCCCTCATCAAACCGGGACGTTACAAGTACACCAGCTTTCGCTTGGTTCGAACCCAAACTACACATCTACTGAAGGGTCTCGTTTCAACAGGGATTAACTTACAGAGATATTATCCGCTTTGGCTTATCCCATTCTTAGCCTCACGGTTTTATCCTTAGCACACAGGCAAATACTATCTCAGGAGATCATTCATCCTAGTCCATTACTTACGGAGTTAGTCCATACTTACAACGACGTCAAAGTCATGCATAACTATCACTATCAAGTCCATTTCCAGATCTCATTCCCCTAGGGTTATCTCACTCATCTCACATGCCAACGTAGATAACAGCATATCTTTCAGCGATGTAGAAATACGAAAAGGCATATCTAGAGATTTGTTCCTACTCCTCACAATCATCTATATTTTTCGGACACAAATGAATGCGTGTCACTCATATCAAATAACGCATATACCTTTTTATCCCTCTATCGAAATCATACTTGAGATAACACTTTTGGAAGCCCCCGTTTCCTCTTGAGTGACTGCATACACCCTTCCTTGTGGTGGTGGCCTCTGTGGGTTCCTTAGTAAATTTGGTCCAATGATACTTTGTTGTACCTGTTGCACCGAGCTAATATTCGGCTGCAACCTCTTTTGTGGACAATGTTTCTTAAAGTGTCCTATTTGCCCACATCCATTACATCTCAGTTGACTATTACAAGGTCCTGGCCCATGCCTCCCATCACACTTTCAACAAATATCAGGTGGATAGGGTGCCTTCCCTATATTCAGACCACTCCTTGCCCCTCCAAAATTTCCAAAGTTACTCTTCTTCTTAGATTCCCAAGTCTGACCTTGACTAGGATATGGTCTCTTACCTCTTCGAACATCATTAAAGGTCATCTGCCTCTTAGATTCTGATTGTTCTCTCACTAACTCTTTCTCCACCAACTGTGCCCTCTCATAAATCTCATTATAATCCCTTATATTCATAGACACTAGTTGTTTTCTAATATCAGTCCTTAATCCTTTCAGGAATCTCTTAGCCCTTTCCTCTCGATCATCAACCAACCTAGGAGCATACCAAGACAATTCAGAAAATTTTGCCTCATACTGGTCTACCGTCAGCTCCCTTTGTTCTAACTGAACAAATTCAGTGATCTTCCTATCCTTGGCACAATCAGAGAAATGCTTCCTATTGAAAGCCCTAACAAACTCATCCCAGTTCACATCAATACCTAGTGGAAATATTGTATCCTTCGAGGCTCTCCACCAAAACTTTGCATTTCCCTCCAGCTGGTACTCTGCCAAAACTATTCTCTCAGCATCACTGCAGTCCAACAACCGGAAAATTCGTTCCATTCCATCGATCCATCGTTCCGCCTCCTCGGGACTTCCCATCCCACTAAACTTAAGTGGTTTCAACTTTAGGAATTGTTCCACCAGTCCCTGAGGGCGACATTCCACTCCGGGTTGTTGCCGCACTTGCCTTTCCATCAGATTTCCAATATTGGCCAATGCTTGCAGGATATCTTCCATTCGGGGTTCAGCCCTTGTAGCCTTCAATCGATGGATGAGCACTTCCAGCTTGCACCATGACTTTCCTGCAATTTCCAAGCATTGCCTCAAGAATAATCTAAGACTCACTATCTCTATCCAAAGCAACTACTATTACTACATAAGTAACATATACATGTTACTAGTACCTAAAGGCAACTCAAAACAAACTACTAGGGATCTACGAGTGAATTCTCATCACCCGTTATTCAATTATTTCATTTTACATCCTATGGTGTGCATTATTCTATCCTCATTTTCATCTGACGCTCGTTATCACTCCAAATAGACCATAGCTCTGATACCAAAAGAGGCTGTGGCACCCCTCGACGGCCCCCGATCTGCTAGGGTGACCACAGCTCGCTTTTCCTTTTTCTTTCCCAAATAACAAGTCACTCTGATACCATTCTTAGTTGTAGCGGGTCCATACAACCATGGGGGTTTACATCTTTTATTAACGGTCCCTTGCGCAATTTTACATAACGAAAGCATATCCAACAATTCCCTTCCCTACATTTAGAAATCGATGCACACCTACTAAACATTTATAAGTAAAAGCCGGACACGTTTATTTACATAGAGTAGATGGACATCATTCATTGGTACATCAAAATGCCATAGTTTTCTATACTTGGCTACACTTCAAAAGATGGCCGACATTTCCTCCCACAATCGTACGCTTAAGGTCCATCAATCCAAAGGTGTCGGCGTCCAAAAAGTTCCCTCCTTTGCTATCCTCCCCCTCACGGTCATATCCAACCGCTCAATCCATCTACTAATCTGAAATGTTGGTCCCCAAGAGGGGTGAGTACAACCACTCGGCAGGTAAAGGAATCAATAACAACTCAATGCATCATACAAATCATACATGCATTGCATGCCCTTGAAGCCATGCATATACTATCATGCATCATCACCACAATCATAACACATACATGTGTATCATCATGTCATACTCATATCATCGTCATCATGACATTATTATATCACACATGTCATCATCATCATATACATGACAACATCATACCATACACATATCATCATCATATGACATCATCCTATCACATGTCATCATCATCATGACATCATCATATCACATCATGTCATCATCATCATGACATCATCATATCATACACATGTCATCATCATGACATCATCACATCATCACATGTCATACCATGGGTGATCATCATGACATCATCACATCATACATGTCATCATGCCATATCATATATCATCATCCTCATCATCATCATCATGCATGTCATACCATGGGTGATCATCATATCACATCACATATCATCATCATCATGCATATCATCATGCCATGAGTTTATTTTCATCTTTATCTTTAAATTTGATCACCACATCACCCATTTCTCAAATCATCAATTTCATCATCCCTTCGGCAAGACCTCCGAGAAACCTCCCGGCATGTATCCCCAGATACCCGGGCATCCGGCCCCCACATTCCGGGCATCTCGCATCCCAACTAGCATCACGAGACATTCCCTTCGGGCATGTAAAGATCCGACCGGACCGGGCTTCCGGCCTTTACCCTTCTAGCCGGGCATCTCGCACCCCAATCACGGCAATCTCGAGGCATCCCCTACCCTCCGGCATGCAAACCCCCTCACCCTCCGGGTATATATCTTCCAACCGGCATATGTACCGATGTATTCATAATACACCGGGCCTCCAAATTATCGACTCATACCAACCTTTGGGCATCCCGACACTCCTGGGGCATTCCGACAATGTATCTCTATACATTCCGGACATCATCCTCCACCACAACCACTTCCTCATTTACCATTATCCACATTCATCATCCTTTTGATCTCATTATTACATGGCATATGATTCACACATGCATCACAATTCATGATCATACATACACCAATGTCATTATCACAATGCCTAAATAAATTCAATGGAATTTATGGCCAATAAAATAATCCCTTTTATTTTTTTTTTATTTTTTATTATTTTATTATTATATTTATTTATTTTCATAAATAAATATTAAATTTTTAATATCTATGATTTTCCCAAAATCATAATATTCAAATAATCATTAAACAAACCAATAGTATGACAATTTCATACAAATTCATGGCCAAATTGAATTTCACACAATTTCACAAAAAAACAGCACATAATATTCGGATAATGACCAAAATGCACAGTTTTCAAATAAATTCGATTAAAATACTCATATGGCCTCCAAAAATTATGAAATTTTACAGGGTGATAGCCAAGACATTTTTGTACAACTTTCATGAAGAAATCCAAGCCATATTCTTTTTATATTATTTTATAAAACCCCACGAAGCTTCTGGAACCACTACCGCATCGTCCAGAATACACATCTCCGAAGTATTAAGATTTCACCCATCTATTCTCTTTCGTTTCCTCTGAAATTTGGATATGTTATGTATCAGGGTGTCCTTTACAAGTTTCATGAAGAGATCTAGGTCAAATAACCAAATTATGGTCACCATTTAAGTACACGAAGTCTCGGGTGTCTCGGAACACATCACCAGAATCATCGTCTCCAAGATCTAGCCGATTTACTAGGCTATACTGGTTCATTTCTTTTCAAATTTGAGTATGTTGTATTTTAAGATATTACCTACAACTTTCATGAAGACATCAAAGTCAGATTTTCATCACAAACCAACATGCAACCAAGAATCCAACAAGAGGTCAGTGAAAACTTCACAGATCTGGGGTCTCCGTAGAATAGGACTTTGACCCCTCATATCTCCATAATTTTCCACGAAATTTTATTATGTTGTAGTTCAAGATGTTAGCTACAACTTTTATCAAGAGATCGAAGCCAAAATCGAACTCTAAACATGCATGCAAGCTCTCACAATATTCTGACTCGAGCGGATTCATGCGAAAACATTCCAGATCTGACACCTCCGTAAGATGAGATTTTGACCCAGCAAATCTCCATCATTTTCCATAAAATTTTAGTTTTTTATAGTTTAAGATGTTAGCTACAACTTTCATGAAGAAATAGAAGCCAAAATCGGACTCTAAACACACATGCAAGCTCAAACAAGTTTCTGACTCCAAACAGTTCATGCGAAAACATTGGTAAAAGAGTAGAAAGTGGATTCCCAACTTGCCTCTAGACCTCTCGAACGGCGGCACACCGGCGACGATTCCTTCTCCTCCTCTCTCGGCCGCTCCCCTTCTCTCTCTCTCTCTCTCTCTCTCTCTCTCTCACCCTTCTCTCTCGGCCAAAATGAGAAAATCCGGCCACCCTCTCTCTCTCTTCCCTTTTGTACCCCCAATTCCTCATGATTACTTGCCTACAAACCAGCCAATGCATGGCCTTCTTCCCTAAGCCAATGCATGAAGACCTCTTGCCACTTGTCACAACACATGCAAGATGGGCTTGGGCCTCCTCTTGGGCCTCCTTTTAAAAGGGCCAATGACAACAGCCCCCTTTTATGGGCCTAATTGGGCCGACTAGCTTGGCCCATCAAAGGCTCAAGCTATTGGGCCTAAGACCCAACCCAATTAAAATCAATTTTACCCCTTTCTTATTTTTTCTTTTTAGAATTAAATTACTAAATTTCACATTGCCAAAATCTTGTAATATTTTACATACAGGAATTTAATTTATGAGGTGCATAGCCAAGCATAGATTATTAATTTATCCTATAGTCCTAAATTCAAAATTCATAAACACAAGCACAATAACACATAGCCTTAAGAAAACTAATGGCTAACACATAGACCATAGGTAATTTCATTACCTAATTATAGGCTTTAATTTCTCTAGAGGATGACTTGAATTTTGGGATGCCACAAAAGGAGGGAAGGGAAGCTGCAGCGCGGGGGTGTTCATTCTTCGAAGGAGGAGAGAGAAAAATGCAGCAGCAGATCTATTAAGGGCCGTAAATTTTTAAATAGAAAAGAGAAAATAATATTTTTATGCAGAAAAATCAGTGCGGCCGGGCGTGCGCACGTGGAGCCACGCGTCACTTCCTGATTGGTCGGGGCGCTCGCTGACTTGGTCGACCGAGCAAGTTTTCTTCGGTTCTTCCAACAGACGGGTCTCACTTGCCGGCTGGTCCGGAAATTCAATGAAAGAAGCAGAGCACCTACCGATGGCGAAGCTTTGATTTTTCGTCCCTTCTCGTTCACCGCTTGCACCTTCTCTCTCTCATTTATAGGCCTCGCCTGCGAGGAAAACTTTTAATGGTTTCGATCATCCCCCTTGCCTCTTCTTGGTATTGCTCTTGCACAAGAGGAGCATTGAATCAATTCTAAGACCATGTTGACTTGCCCTTCTCCTCCACCTCCTCCACCTTCTCCTCCTCGTCGTCCTCCTCAATGAAAATACGATGTGTTCGTGAGTTTCCGAGGCAAGGATCTGAGGAGAAACTTCATATCGCACCCCTTCTCCGCTTTGGGGCAGGCCTCGATCAAGTACTTCAGGTAAAATCTATTCAGACCACCTAGTTTCTCTCTCTTCCCCCCTTGACCTCCGCGCCTCCCCCGCGGTCACCAGCGCGGCCTCCAGACCGGAGATTTGGAGGCATGGCCGAGTCTAGATCTGGAGCATGGCCGTGTCCGAGCCGGATCTGGAGACACCAGTCATGGACGACGCGGAGGGCTCGAGGATAATGGTTGCGGCCGCTTGAGCGGTGGCTTGTGCTAGGGCGGTAATGTATGGCCAGGGTTGTCACGGTGGAGGAAGAGAGAGAAATGAAGTGATTAATTATATTTTATTCTTAATTTATTTAATTCCACGTCAGCGTTTAAGTGTGGAGCTGTTGCTGGATATGAGCACAAAATTGCTCGCCATGTCAGCTGATACGAAATGAGAACAACCTGTTAAATATTTTCTCAATGCTTCAGTGACAACGCGAGAGAAGACATTGGGGAAGAAATCAGATCCAAGCTTTTCAAAGCGATTTGGCATGCGGGGATTGCCCTAATCGTGTTCTCCAGGAACTATGCTGACTCGAAGTGGTGCATGAACGAGCTGGTCGAGATTCTGAACTGCAGGAAGAGGTCTGGAAATCATGGCCACTTGGTTGTTCCCATCTTCCATGAGGTAAAAGCCGGAGACATTTCGAACTTGACAAGCGGGAGTGTATTCGCTCAAGGTTTTGAGAGATTGTGTGGAAACGAGAGAGATGATGGTCAGATACAGAAATGGAGGGACGCCCTCACAGAGACTAAGCATTTGACAGGATTCGACTTGAGGAACGATGCCGGAGAGTACGTATCTTTTCCTCACGTACATTGCATTATCATTTTGTGACTCGGATCATCTTGATTTAGAGTTATGCGTACTTGATGTTGAATGAAAATTCAAACTCTTTCAAGTTTTTGCGATTTTTTGGTCCATGATAGGCTCATGCAAACCATTTCTCCTCCTGAAAATATTGGAAAGTCAAAATAATTTTCCTTTGGTACTAAGTTTTTTCTTTATCCTAATCAGATGATAAACCAGGAGAGAATTTTGCTAATTTGAATTTGTTTCCTTAATAAGCATCAAAATCCAAAATGATCTGCTTTAGTAGTTTTTGCTCGAGAGATCGTTCAAAGATTTCTATTTATAGATAATTTGTTGGGATTCTAATCATTTAGTTTTAATGGTAGAGCGATGTTACTTTTTTTTTTTTGGTCGGTGAGCAATGTTACTTCACTAGGGGTGAAACTTCTCATTTCTTAAGGCCTTAAAAACATGCCGACCTTTACCACCGGCCGTGGTTGCTCCGCTAGATAAGAGCTCCATTGATCCTTCCCCAAAGGTGAGGGGTTCAAAACCCAATGGAGGCATTTAGTATCTTAAGTGTGGCGCCGGGTGGTGGGTTATTCGCTAGTGTCACCTTAGGGTTTGCTCGCCGGCTACCGGCTCTACGGGGTTCTTTGGATCATCAAAAAAAAAAAAAAAAAAAAAACAAAACACGTTGACCGTCGCCGCCTATCGCCTCTATGCTTGTCGTTAAGGTACCAGTGACGGCCACTCTGCTCGCCGTTATAGTGCAAACTCCCGACCGTCCCTGTTCCCAAAGCTAGTGGTCGCAAGACTCTTGAGGAAGTCTATAGGGGCGGTGCTAGAATGGTTTTAGGACGTAACCAGCTCTCCTCATCGCCTCTACATATTGCTTTTTCTTCTTTGTTTTCTGCAATTATAGTAAAATATATGTTCGATTCGTCATCTATGTGTACCTCATTTATCAAATTGCAGAACTTTGACAAAGTCACAATCATTTGACAACTTATATTATATTACAATTAAATGATATTTTACCCGTCTAATAATAAGGGGTTTTCTTATGCATTCGGTTCAGGATCCAATGGTTGTAGGTTCAATTTTTGCCTTGAGAATTTAGATCTAAGTAAGGGCCACTGTTGGGGGTGCTCTGCTAATTTTCCTCTAGATAAATCAGGCAATTACGGTCATGCCCCTAAGTTATAAAAAATTAAGGGTAGACATTTCATAACTTTCTCATAAAGAAAAAAGAATGGACCCCTGAAACAATGCATTAAAAAAAAAGCATAAGTGCCTCCATAGATGCACCATTGAACATCCAACGCACAGGACTCCCAATGTGAAATAATTGGTGATAAGCGCATGCTACATCAGCAGAAAAACTTAACAATAAGCACTGATCTAAGCCAAGTTGGATTATCTCAAACGTATTGTATCTCGGTGCATATATTTACGTTTATTTCTCTTATACTCTTAACTACACTCAACATTAGGAATGAAAGGAGACTCGTGGACATAATAGTAGAGTACCTTGTCGAGAAAATCCGCGAGACACGGCAACTCCACTTTGCGAGAAACGCAATTGGGTGGACTTGTTGGTAGGCGAGGTGATTTCTTTAATTAGAATGGACCAAGAGGAGGACGTGCGCGTCATAGGTATATGTGGAGTAGGAGGAATAGGCAAGACGATGGCGGCGGCAGTCATCTGCGAGCGCATTCGTGGCGATTTCGAATGCTTTGTCTTTCTTGATAAAATCGGAGAAGCAGATCGAGTTGATATATTAGGCCGACAAAAGAAGCTGCTCCATAATCTCGTGAAGGTGGAATGATTGAGGACCTACGGCAACATTCAGACCAACATCAACGAGATAAATAGTAACATGTGCTTTAAAAGGATACTTCTTGTTCTTGACAATGTTACTAGTAAAGACCAGATTGACTACTTCTGGGCAGGAGACCGAGAACTGCTGTGTCCTGGGAGCAGAATTTTGATCACAACCCGAGACCAGAACTTGCTAAAAGATCTCAAGGTAGACGACAAGTGTATCGTCAAAGGATTGGACCCGAATGAAGCGCTCCGGCTCTTTTGTCGCCATGCCTGAAAGAGAGAAGAACCTCAAGAAGGCTATGAGGAGTTGTCCCGAAATCTAGCTCATTATGCAGGAGGTCATCCATTGTCTCTTAAATGGTTGGGCTCATTCCTAAACGGCATGTCGAAACAACAATGGCCTCACATAATGGAGAAGTTGGTTAGAAGCCCTTATCTCGATTCGCTTATTCATTCCTTCGAATCAGTTGGGCCATATGGAGGTCAAGGCGGTGATGCTTTTGATGATGGGACACACAATGGGGTGAGGCAAATTAGGCTGTATGGACAATCAATAATTGAATCCATCACCATCGATTATGATCACGATGGGTGTTTCGTGAGATCCTCCCAGCATGGTGGACATGCCCATGACAATGAAACGGTCAGTTTTCTGCCACTCTAGCAGACTGAGTATATATTTTACTACTCGACGCTTATAAGAACGAAAACAGAATCAATTACACGTTGAATATCATTATTGTGCGTCTATAGTAAAATCTACTTCAAAAATTATCAGAACGAGGAATTTAAGTTTGTCAGGAGAGGATGGCCAACATGTAAACATCTACGGAAGTGTTAGTGTGTTACTACTTCACGTAACTTTCCCAAGTATGAAGTTATAAATTCTATCATTCCTTTTTCTTCTTTTCTTCTTTTATGTATTTACTTCGTCTCCTTTTGATTTGTTTATGAAACTTTATTATCTTGACTTTCATTTGCGGCAAAATGGGCATGAGGCAACTTTGCTGAAGGATGAAAGCCCAAAAATTTTCCTTTGTTCCTTTTAAATTAGGGATATGTACTTAAACCGAATTCGGCTAAGTAATTTATCTTCCCCGGTAAAGTAATTTATATTCATACAAAAAGCTCAAATTCACCAAATATATATATACACACACTAGGTGTTAGATGGATGCATTGCTCGTAACCCTCATGAAACCTTTTGCATATATATACACACTAGGTGTTAGATGGATGCGTTGCTCGTAACCCTCATGAAACCTTTTGCACCTCTTGCAGCTGGTGAAATTGGACCATCCAAGGAAATACCTGATTTCTGTATCAGGCCATATCGATGATGATGGAAGTCATGATGTTGTTCGGTCTCTCAAGATCCACAGCAACAAGAAGGCGTACGGACCATTTGGTTCAGAAAGAGGACGGCCTTTTGATCTCTCACATTCTGATAGACAGATTATCGGGTTTCATGGAAAATGTAGCAGCCATCTCCACTCAATCGGAGCCTATTTCGGGCCAATTTCTCGTGTGTATCCATATGATGTTGTGGGACCATTTGGTGGTGATAGTGGTATGGACATTTGGGACGACGGAAAAAACACGGATGTGAGGCAAATCGTCGTAGGCTTCGATTCGGCAGTTAAGCCTATCTCTATCTTATATGATGAATGCGGACGCCCGGTTGGTCCGTTCACACATGGCACAAGTGGAGGCAAAACATATACGGTGAGCTTTGATATGAATGTCACCAACAGTATATGTGATTTTGTTGATATCCTCGATACTTTATTTTATTTTTTTCTTGGTAACTCTATCTCTTCATTGTGAAAGTAGATACCTGTTTTAGAATTCTTTAATTTTTATCCTTTTTCTTTCTTAGATTAAGCTCGACCATCCAATTGAGTACTTGACATCCATCTCGGGCTATACTGAAGAAGTTTCCGGACTCACCATTCTTCAGTCACTGACAATCCATACTAGCAGAAGGGATCATGGACCGATCAGAACAGCCAACAAAGGGAGGCATTTTTCATTTCCATACACCGGTGGCAAAATTATTGGGTTTCATGGGAGTTGCGATGGCCCTCATCTCGAGTCCATCGGAGCTTTTTATGAGCCGATTCCTCATACATATCCTGTTAAAGTTTTCGGGCCTTTTGGAGGCAAAGGCCAAAAATCCTGGAATTTCGTTGATAAAAAGGGGATTGTTGTTCATTGCGCAGACTTCATCGAGTCCATTGCTTTTAAGGTCGATGACGCCACCAGCTGCGAACCGGAAACTATTTATGGTGGAAATGGCGGGCATAGGACTTACTGATATAGCTAGTATAAGCACCTAGAGGGGGGTGAATAGGTGTAAAAATAATTTCTCGAGATAAGAGAGCAATACTAGGCAGATAATAAAAAGGAAGTTCTCCAAAACGGATTATGATCAAAGTAAAGCAGAGAGTAGGGAAGAGAGAATTGAACACAAGGTTTATAGTGGTTCGGCTTATTCCAAGCCTACGTCCACTCTTTCGCACTGACAGCCCACTGGCTAGATTTCACTATGAACAAAAGAGATGTTACAGCAATGCTTTCCCTTGATTCCACAGTGTAGATACTCTACCACACTTCCTCAAGGTATCTCAAAATATAGACTCTCTTTTGCGTACAAGATTTCGCTCAGTAAATGAATTGACTAAGAACAAGGAGCTTCAGACTTTGGAATTCTTCTATCGTACACACACTCGAACAACTGGAACGTCTTCCTTATATACTCCTTTATGCCATCATACCCGTTGGCACTTACCAAAGGAATTCTTCCAATCTTCCCGTTGGACAGAATCAATTAGGAAGATCATTCGAGCTATTAAAGGAACATGTCGATAACCCATCAATCCTACTCGCCCATATAATCAGGATCTCGATTTCCATAAGTAGAACCTTCCAAGTATACTTTGCCAATCATCGGATCCTTAATCAATCTTGATTCGAATAAAGGAATCCGTTATGTCATATCCAACCAAGAGATCTTCTCCAGTCGATAAGGCCAAATCCTTAATGAATCACTCAGTTCTAGATAGCCTTTCTTCAACGGATTAGAAACTGTCAATGAGAATAGACTTTGAGTCTTGAGTTTGGCAGTCCGGAGGTCTTCAGACTTTAACTAGTAGAGTCTGCAAATCTTCGGACTAGACTGATGGAAACGTTTTGTCAGCTTCAAAATATTCCATAAAGATTTTTCCAACAATCTCCCCCATTTTGATGGTGACAAAACTTTCCTGCAGATTTGAATAACTTTGACTTGCAAAACATTACTCAAGCAAATATGGATATCTCAAAAAGATTAATGGCTTAATGATAACACTAGAATCTGCAATCGCAGAAAATAGGTTAGTCTTGCATGACTGTAAAGCCATTCATAAGATATCAAAAGTACTTAATATAAGCAGTCAAATCCAAATCCCAAATTCAGTCCACATCCAGACACACAAGTCAAGTCAAACATCAAAACAAACTAAAAGTTCAACAAGTTTGAGTTCAAAGTTTTCAAATCTCGCATCTCTCCCCCTTTTTGTCATCATATAAAAGGTTGAGATGGAAATAGAATAGAGTCAAGATTGATTGGGAACGCGAACAAGCTGGAAATCTCCCATTGATTGGACGATGCCTTCTAGCTTTTTCAAATCTTCCTTCAGTTGAGCCACCTCTTCACTCTTAGCATTTGCTTGATTCTGAAGAGCAAGGGCTTGGATCTGATCATTCAAGGAAACTAAAGAAGCTTGTCCTGCATTCTGCAAGTTCTGAACTTCGCATCCCAGAGCATATATCTGACCCCGCATTTCCAAGAGAACATCAAGAATTCTGCGGAAATCAACTGAATTATTAGTTTGCATACTGGCTTCGGCACGATCAGATGGAGTAAAGGCAGACGATGGTACATCAGCATAGTCACACAGATTTGGCAATGAAGCATCATGTCCCTCCTCAGGAAATTGAGAGGCATGGATGTCCTCTGGATCTGCTGGAGAGCGGCTGACTCCTTCATCGGTAGCAGATATGAGGACATTCCTCTTTTCTCATCATCTCCCCCTATTTCCATGCCTTTAGGTGGAGAAGAGTGTTCCTCATGCTCTCCTTCCTCTTGATTTCCTCTTTCTTCTTCTTCTTCAAACCTTTCCTCCTCTGCATCTCTTTCTTCAGCTTCTCTCTCCTCTTCTTCTTTCTCCTCGTCTTCTTTCTCCTCTGCTTCTCTCTCCTCTACTTCTTTTTCCTCTGCTTCTCTCTCCTGTTGTTCTATTGATTCTGGAACAGAACGACTCAGGTTCTTCAATGCCATAGCAAAAATGGTGATGTCATCCTCATCATCATCTTCATCCTCAACGATGAGAGCTCTTCTCTTTTGGATGGAGCAACCATGGGCTCCTTCCCTTTTCTTTTTGCTCCCGAAGAGACTTGATGAGGCTTGGCAGGGGTTGTCTCCTTGAATTTCTCCAACGCCTTGTCGAGTTCTTTCAGACACATTTTGGACACCATTTTCAGTCCTACCACCATTTTATCACACGATCGAACATAGAGAATTTGTGGAGGCTGAACATTCAAATGTCTGAATAACTTTGACACAAGACCTAAATAAGGAAGTTGACCATTGTCCTTCACCACTGCTCTATACATGTGGAACAAAATAGTGTGAGGAAGAGAAAACTTTTTCCCAGCCTTGATGGCGTACATCAGCTTTGCCTCTGAGTTTGAAACATCAGTCTTGGAAGTAGATTTCGGTCTGAGGCAATTGATCACAATCTTGTGAAGCAGAATGTTGAACGCACGCATCCTTGAGTAGGAAATCCTTCCCTCTGTCCTTCTATCTTTAACAAGTTCCAATGTGGCACGGGCAATAGAGACATTGATGGGTTGATATCTCCCTCTCTCAACCCCAATCACATCAGCAAGCATATCTACATCCACCACAAAGTCCTGATCTCGGACACTAAAAGATTTTCTATTCGCATCCAAGAAACTAAGATTCGAATAGAAATATGCAGTTAGTTCAGCGTAGGCGTCTGTAGTGTCAGAACAGAACAGTTCAAGTTGAAGAAAACTGAACTTTTTCCTCAAATTAACGTTCACAGTATCAAGGAAATCAAAGTCCACACTCCTAGGGTTTATCACCCCACGCTTCAACAATTTGGAGTATAGATGCTTCTGTTCCTTCGATCGAAACAACTCTGTCCTTTTTCCCCGAATTTTCGCCGCAACACCCATTCTCGGTTGAAATTGGCTGTACAATTTGTCATCATCATTCCCATCGATCGGATTCAGTCCCCCAACACACGGATCACTTGGGATATTTGAGAGGGTTTCTTCTGCCAACCCCTTAGGAGCAATTCCCAAACACTCCATATTTCGCAAAAAGATGTACTCATTCCCATATCCCTTGTCCTTAAGAAACTCATCGATGTAGTTCAATGGAGTACCGGTCCTCTTTAAAGCACGGTAAAGCTTATAAATAAAAGAGGGCTTTCGAATTCTTATAGGATCAGCGCCTTCAACGATTTCTTCCTCTTGTCGATGACCAACACCCTGTGGACTAGTTGGTGGAGAATGACGTTGTTGACAATGTTGTGGGCTCTGTTGCTAACTGGGTGACTCCTCTTCCTCGGTGAGATCAAAGTGAGTAGGCCCCTCACTCATTTTCTGCGGTCCCCTGCTTGCGATCCTCGAAGACTTTCTTGAAGACGACATCTTTCTTAGTCTTTGAAAGATTCCTTGCTTGACTTTCCCAAGAAAGATGACAAATTTTTCGAAGATTAAACAAGAGAGGAAGAAAGGAATGGAAGATCGATGCTTTTTAGGGTTTTGGAGTTAAGCGAAGAGGAACCGACTGTATATAGGTCAGTCGAAGAGGGGAATACTAAACATCGTAAATAAAAGTAAAAGATGCCTTTTAAAAATAACTGCCTTTTTCAAAAATAGATAACTGCCATTTTTAAGGAAAAATTGCACTTATCATGGAAATTGAAGATAGCAAAAAAAAAAAAAAAAAACATTTATAGATAGATGATCGTACTTTTCCGATATTTAATATGAGAGAAAATAAAATAACTTACAGTCAAGAACCTTGTTTGGCTGAGTCTAAGAGTCTCTAGACTTTCAAGCTTCAGGATATTGAGTCTGGAACGGATGATTTCAAATTGATTTTTCTTCAAAGGCTTTGTAAATATATCCGCCAGTTGGTTCTTTAAGTCAACAAACTAAATAGAGATTTCTCCATTTTGAACATGATCTCTAATGAAGTGATGTCGAATCTCTATATGCTTTGCTCTTGAGTAAAGAATTGGATTTTTGGTAAGATTGATTGCACTGGTGTTGTCACAGTTAATCTCCGTGCATGAATCTTCAATTCTAAAGTCTCTTAGCTGTTGTTTTATCCACAGAATTTGTTAACAACAACTTCCGAGAGCTACATACTCTGCTTCTGCTATAGAAAGAGCTACTGTGTTTTGCTTCCTTGAAAACCAAGACACTGTCCTACTTCCAAGTAGTTGACAGGTACCCGAGATGCTCTTTCTATCAACTCTGCAACCTGTTAGATTTGCGTCTGAGTATCCAAGAAGAGTAAAGTCTCCCTTTTTAGGATACCAAAGACCGAGGCTTGAAGTTGAAGCAATGTATTTGATAATACGCTTTACAGCATTTAAATGAGATTCTTTAGGGTCTGCTTGAAATCTAGCACAAATGCAAACGCTAAACAAAATGTCAGGTCTAGAAGCAGTAAGATAAAGAAGTGAACCAATGATACTCCTATATAGCTTCTGGTCAACTTTCTTTCCTCCTTCATCTTTGTCTATCTTCAAGGAACTTGACATTGGTTTATTAGTCTTTTTGCAATTTTCCAGTCCAAACTTTTTCACAAGATCATTAGCATATTTTTCTTGATGGATAAAAGTCCATTCCTTCAATTGTTTCACTTGAAGTCCAAGAAAGAAGGTTAGTTCACCCATCATGCTCATTTCAAATTCATCCTGCATAGATTTACAGAATTTCTTGCACAAACTTTCATTAGAGGATCCAAAAATAATATCATCAACATATATTTGAACAAGCAGAAAACTTTTGCTTTCTCTTTTGATAAACAGAGTAGTGTCTACTTTACCTTTGACAAAACCGTTTTGAATTAAAAACTTACTCAGCCTGTCGTACCAAGCTCGAGGTGCTTGCTTTAAACCATACAAGGCCTTTTTCAGTATGAATACTGAGTCTAGTTTCCTTGGGTCTTCAAATCCAGGTAGTTGTTCCACATAGACTTCCTCATGGATAAATCCATTCAGGAAAGCACTTTTGATGTCCATTTGGAATAACCTGAAATTCTTATAACAAGCAAAAGTAAGTAATAATCGAATTGCTTCTAACCTTGCTACTGGTGCGTAAGTCTCGTCATAGTCTATCCCTTCTTCTTGCATATATCCCTTGGCCACGAGTCTTGCTTTGTTTCTTACGACCTTTTCTTTCTCGTTCATCTTGTTCCTGAAAACCCATTTAGCTCCAATAATAGATTTACCTTTTGGTTTAGGAGTCAACTCCTAGACATCATTAATGCTGAATTGTCTGAGTTCTTCTTGCATAGCTTCATTCCAGCTTTCATCAGATAAAGCTTCTTCTATGCTTTCGGGTTCTATTTCAGAAATAAGAGCCATAGCACTAGACTCTTCGCGCCTTTTGGATCTTGCGCGAATTCCTTCATTAATGTCGTCAATAATGAGATCTTTGGGATGACTGGACTTATGCTTCCAGTTACTGGTTGATTTTTCAAATTGATGATCACTTCCTTCATTTGAATCTTCAATAACCACTTGTTGCTGGTCTTTCAGAGTCTAAGCTGCTTCTTGAGATTTAGACTTTGTAGAGTCTGGAGCAGGTTCAGATTCTTCAAGATGAGTCTAAATAGATTCATTTTGCATAGAATTTTGGAATTTGACATTCATTGATTCCTCCACAGATTGAGTCTTCTTGTTATAGACTCTGTAGGCTTTGCTTGAGGTAGAATATCCAAGGAAGATGCCTTTATCTGATTTTTCCGCAAACTTGCCAACTCGATCATTTGCATTTTTCAAAATAAAGCATTTACATCCAAACACATGAAAGTATGAAACAATAGGCTTCTTTTCTTTGAATAACTCATAGGGGGTTTTTTCCAAAATAGTCCTTAGAAAAACTCTATTAATAATATAACATGCTGTTGAAACTGCTTCAGCCCAAAATCGTGAAGAGATGTTACTTTCAAACAAAAGAGTTCTAGCCATTTCTTGAAGCGACCTATTCTTTCTTTCCACAACTCCGTTTTGCTCTGGAGTATATGGAGAGGAGAACACGTGCTGAAAACCAGATTCATCACAAAATTTTGTAAAATCTTGATTTTCAAATTCACCTCCATGGTCTGTTCTTATACTTGATACAAAATACCATTTTTTCATTTTGAACCTTTTAAGCAAATTTTTCAAAGTAAGAGAAGGTTTCGACTTACTTGCCAGAAATATACCCAAGTAAATCGTGAGTAGTCATCCACAATTACTAGGCAATATTTCTTACCTCTAATGCTCGAGTTCCGGTTGGTCCAAAGAGATCCATATGCGAAGCTACAAGACACGATTAGTGGAAACTTGATTTATTGGTTTAAAGGAATTTCTTACCAGCTTTCCCAATACGCATGGTGTGCATAGATCAGACTTTTGGTATGATAAATTGGGTAAACCATGAACAAGCTTCTTTGCTGAAATTTTGGCTATCTGCTTCATATTGATGTGCCCAAGCTTTCTGTGCCATAAGCTCGCTTCGTCTTGAATTGAGATTAGGCATTGCGATTCATCTGGTTTTATGTCCAAGAGGTAGATATTTCCATGTCTTCGACCCATGAATGACTGAGTAGAATCTTTGCTGGTTCCTGAACATATTCCCTCTTGAAAGTTGATTTTGAAACCGGTATCACACAGCTGACTAATACTGAGCAGATTGTAGTTGAGTCCTTCCACTAGGGAAACATTGCTTATTGTGAGGTTTCCAATCTTTATAGTTCCAAATCCCACAATTCTTCCTTTGTTGTTTCCTCCAAATGAGACTTTTCCACCATTTACTTGAACAAGTTTTATGAAGCAATTTGAATCTCCTGTCATATGTCTTGAGCGTCCACTATCCAGATACCATTTTACCTTTTTCTTGATAGTGACCTGCATTTAAAAAAGAGACTCAAACTTTCTTAGGTACCCATATTTTCTTGGGTCCATTGGTGTTAGTATGAAATGCGGTTTTTGCCCATACTTTCTTAACAGGTTTCCAAACCATAGGACATTCTTTTTCAAAATGTTTTGCACTATTGCACTTTGAACATCTAAGAGCATTGTGACCTACTGGTTTTACAAAGATCTTTTTAAAATGATTTTTGTAAGCATCTCTTGTGGGTCTTTGCTTAATTCTTTCCTTCACTTTAGGAAAATCAATTAGAGGAATGGTTTCCACAGTCATTCCCAAACCAGATTTATTGAAATAAGGTCTTTGTGCTTTGAAAGAATTTTCTCAAGTTTCTCGAGATCCTATTGAAAATCTTTTGAAATATTTGATATGTCATTTTTAAAAATACATTTTCTTTTAAAAGATTATCTTCGCTTTCTTTAAGAGTAAAAACATTTATGTCTAAACATTTCAACTTTTCTTTCAAAACATTTTCCTGTTGTTTTAGTGCAGAGTTTTCCTTTTTAAGTTCGGAAATCCTTTTAAGAGAAGTCTTAAGACTAAAACACAGCTCATCAATGTATTTAGAAACTTTAACAGGGATTTTAAAGTTACTCACCTCAAATTCACTGTTTGAATCTAAGTCTGTCTCGGAGTTTGAATCTGAATCCGATTGTGCCATCAGACACATATTGGCATAATCATCATCACTTTCTTCACAGTCTGTATCACTCCAAGTTTCTGCTTTAAGAGCTTTTCGATACTTTTCAGCTTTTCCTTTCTTCTTCCTCATAAGAGGACAGTTGGGTCTGATGTGTCCCTTTTTCTGACATTCAAAGCAGACTACATCTTTGTTTGATTCATCATCCTCAACAGACTTAGTCTGTTGCTTTTGAAAACTCTATTTCTTTGGATTGAATCTTCTTCCTTTTCTGTTCAGCTTTCTGAATCTTCTTATCATGAGAGCAAGCTCCTCATCATCCATATCGTCTTCAAAATCTATAACATCATAATCATCATTGGATTTTAATGCAATGGATTTCTTACCTTTAGGATCTTCGTCTTCATTGATTCATTCCACTTCATAAGACTAAAGAGTTCCAACCAACTCATTGATAGATAGTGGCATGATTCTTTGTGTCTCTCTTATTGAGGTCTTTATGTGATTCCAATCCTTGGAGAGTCCACGCAGTAGCTTGTTTGCCTTCATGGGATCAGAAATTGGTTGACCTTGATTGTCAAGACCATTCACGATTTCTGTAAAACGACTAAACATGTCAGTTATAGATTCTCCTGATTTCATTTTGAAGGCTTCGTATTGACCGAGGAGAATGTTGATTCTGGTCTCTTTCACTCGATCAGTTCCTTCATAGGTAATATGTAATCTATCCCAGACTTCTTTTGCTGTAACATAAGAGGATATTCTGTTATATTCAGTAGGTGACAAAGCACAATATAAAGAATAAATTGCTTTTGCATCAAGAGCTTGTCTCTTGATTATCTCTTCTTGAGTCATTTCACTACACTCAACAGATTCTTTTTCTCTCTCTGAGACAAGTGCAGCTTTAGGAATGATTCCTTTTTCTACAACATCCCATTCCATAGGATCCTTTGATCTTAGGAACGCCTTCATCTTGTTTTTCCATATGTTGTAATCATTTCCATCAAAGTAAGGTGGTCTGGTATTGCTTTGCCCTTCCACGAGCCCTGGAGCTAACATACTAGCCATGGATCTTTAACTCTGAAGTAAAACACTTCAAAACAAAGTGAGTACCTAGAGGGGGGTGAGTAGGTGTAAAAATAATTTCTCGAGATAAGAGAGCAATACTAAGCAGACAATAGAAAGGAAGTTTTCTTTTGGTTAACAAAACGAATTATGATCAAAATAAAGTAGAGAGTAGGGAAGAGAAAATTGAACACAAGGTTTATAGTGGTTCAGCTTATTCCAAGCCTACGTCCACTCTTCTACACTGACAGCCCACCGGCTGGATTCCACTATGAACAAAAGAGATGTTACAGCAATGCTTTCCCTTGATTCCACAGTGTCGATACTCTACCACACTTCCTCAAGATTTCTCAAAATATAGACTCTCTTTTGCGTACAAGATTTCGCTCAGAAAATGAATTGACTAAGAACAAGGAGCTTCAGACTTTGGAATTCTTCTATCGTGCACACACACGAACAACTGGAACGTCTTCCTTATATACTCCTTTATGCCATCATACCCGTTGGCACTTACCAAATGAATTCTTCCAACATTCCCGTTGGACAGAATCAATTAGGAAGATCATTCGAGCTATTTAAGGAACATGTCGATAGCCCATCAATCCTGCTCGCCCATACAATCAGGATCTCGATTTCCATAAGTAGAACCTTCCAAGTATATTTTGCCAATCATCGGATCCTTAATCAATCTTGATTCGAATAAAGGAATCCGTTATGTCATATCCAACCAAGAGATCTTCTCCAGTCGATAAGGCCAAATCCTTAATGAATCACTCAGTTCTGGATAGCCTTTCTTCAACGGATTAGAAACTGTCAATGAGAATAGACTTTAAGTCTTGAGTTTGGCAGTTCGGAGGTCTTTAGACTTTAACTAGTAGAGTGTGCAAATCTTCAGACTAGACTAATGGAAACGTTTTGTCGCTTCAAAATATTCCAGAAAGATTTCTCCAACAATCTCCCCTTTTTGATGGTGACAAAACTTTCCTGCGAGATTTGAATAACTTTGACCTGCAAAACATTACTCAAGCAAATATGGATATCTCGAAAAAGATTAATGGCTTAATGATAACACTAGAATCTGCAACCACATAAAATAGGTTAGTCTTGCATGAGTGTAAAGCCATTCATAAGATATCAAAAGTACTTAATATAAGCAGTCAAATCCAAATCCCAAATTCAGTCCACATCCAGACACACAAGTCAAGTCAAACATCAAAACAAACTAAAAGTTCAACAAGTTTGAGTTCAAAGTTTTCAAATCTCGCATCTCTCCCCCTTTTTGTCATCATATAAAAGGTTGAGATGGAAATAGAATAGAGTCAAGATTGCTTGGGAACGCAAACAAGCTGGAAATCTCCCATTGATTAGACGATGCCTTCCAGCTTTTTCAAATCTTCCTTCAGTTGAGCCACCTCTTCACTTTTAGCATTTGCTTAATTTTGAAGAGTAAGGGCTTGGATATGATCATTCAAGGAAACTGAAGAAGCTTGTCCTGCATTCTGCAAGTTTTGAACTTCGCATCCCAGAGCATATATCTGACCCCGCATTTCCAAGAGAACATCAAGAATTCTGCGGAAATCTACTGAATTATCAGTTTGCATACTGGCTTCGGCACGATCAGATGGAGTAAAGGCAGACGATGGTACATCAGCATAGTCATGTAGATTTGGTAATGAAGCATCATGTCCCTTCTCAGGAAATTGAGAGGCATGGATGTCCTCTGGATCTGCTGGAGAGCGGCTGACTCCTTCACTGGTAGCAGGATATGAGGACATTCCTCTTTTCTCATCATCTCCCCCTATTTCCATGCCTTCAGGTGGAGAAGGGTCGAAGGATGAGAAATTTTGCATCGCACCAAAACCAAGCAAAGGTAGGATCATTGGCTTTTTCGGAAGGGTGGATCGCATCATAATTCTATTGGAGCGCGTCTGGAACCATATTAAATTAAACCTACTCCCTCCCCAAGCTTTTTCCTTTTTTTTTCTTTGGCTTGTGATTGTACGAATATTTTTTTTGTTTATTATTTCTTTTAACATGAGTTGTGTGATATCCCGATTTTCCAATTCTATTTTCAATAAATTGAGACGGGCATTTTGTTGGCACGCATATAGTTCTTTTCCTTGAGTTGGCCACTCATGTGAAAACTAGTTTATCAGGTGAAGCCATTAAGAAATTCTAATGCATCAGACTTGAGAATTTGACCAGGAAGCGATCTTTCGACCAAGCTAATTTGCAAGGGTCATTACGGCACAATTAAAAATCGATTAGAGATTGAAGATAGGTCGACTCGATAGAGGCATGTGATCAGGTGTTGGTGATTCCACCAGATCGCACAATTCTTGTCGATCGGCACTGGACCGACTTTTACCCTGTGTTTGTATTTGAAACCTTGAGATTACCCCGACAACCGAAAGTCGCCAATGTTTCAAAGATGTACGTTGTGGCTTGAGATGATCAACCACAAGTCAAATGCATGAAAATTTCTAAAGGCTACCCGGTAGGTTGGGCTGCGCTAGTATCGTGCCAAAGTGAAATTAACAGTGGAATTGAGATCGAGTTCAGAAATTGGAAGTCTGTGTGTGTCACAAATCATTTTAGGAATATTGACTCATCTTTGGAAAATTTTTCATGCAAGTCAAGTTTTTCGGCAAAATAATCAAGGTATGGTTAAATTGGTTCAGAAAATTGAAAGGCCCGCTTTTTGTGGTATTTTTGAAATCAAGATGGTTATATGGTCAAGTAATTATGTGAATTGAAGGGTGGTGACATTGGATTAATTTTATGGACTTTAATTTGGTTCAATTAGAAGAGAATTGAATAATGTGATGTACAAAGTTTAAAAATTGGTATGCCTCGGCGGAAAAGGAAATTGGACCCATTGGAGAATTGTTGTGGGAGATTTGAAGTTAGTGGAATGTGAGGTCAACTTATATCAAGGTTGGAGCCAAAGCAAATGGGGTGTTGACAAGTGTCGAATGCCCATTGGTTCCAAAAAAGCACCTCTCACTTCAATCTTCATCTTCTTCCTTGGGACTTGGAGAGAGAAATGCAAAAGGAGAAAACCAGCGACCGATTTCCCTCCCCTCTTCGTTCGAACTTGCCGCTCGGCCGTCCTTCCGCTCGTCGCCGGAGGTCCAGCCGTCGCCGTTCATCCGCACCGCTGCTTCGCCTGTCTGTGCGCTCGCTGCTTCGTCCCTGCTTTGTCCACCAACTCACTGCTCCGCTCCGCCCTTCGTCTGTCGCCTAGCAGTCATCGTCCGTCGCCCAGTAGCCCCAACTGCCCCCGTTCGCCACTCGCTAGACGCTGCCGTGTGCCGCCGTCACTGCCCGTCCGCCCGCGCTCGCCCGTGCTTGGCCGACGCCCGACCGTCTCCATCAATGTGGCATCCCAAAATTCCATGACAAGCCATAAGGTGTGTTGAAGTCTCTAATTAGGTGATAAAATTTCCATGGCTTATGCTTTAGCCATTTGTCTTTTTAATTAGATGATTTGTGCATATGATTGTGGAAATTTAAATTTTATAGATTAATAATCTATGCTTGGCCATAAGATTTATAAATTAAATTTCAATGAACAAGATGTCCCAAGACTTTGGCCAAGATGAAATTTGGAATTTGGAAATAATTATAGAAAGGAATTCCAAAAAAAAAAAAGAGAGGAAAAGGTTAATTTTAGGATGGGCCTTAAGCCCATTTGGCCTAAGCTTTTAATGGGCAAAGTTGGCCGGCCCAATAGTGGCCCAAGAGGAGTAGTCGACCGGCCCATTAGAGGCCCAAAAGAAAGGTGGCCGGCCCATGGATGGATCTTGCCAAGTGGCAAGAAGAGTCCCCATGCATTTGTCCATTTAAGTGGCATGTAATGATTGTCAATCATGAGAAGTTGGGGAAATAAAAGGGAAGAGAGAGAGGAGAGTGGCCGGATCCCATTCGGCCGAGAGAGAGGGTGAGAGAGAGAGAGAGAATTCGAGAAAGAGAGGGAGAGGCCGAGAGAGGAAGGAGGCGGAGCCGAGGGATCGTCGCCGTCCGTCCGCCGTGTTCGCTGCCCTACGCCGTCGACCGACTGGTCTAGAGGCAAGTGGGAGCCCTCTAGCTTCTCTTGCATGCTTGTATGTTGTTTGCATGTTGAAATTTTGAGTGTTAGATGCGAAAAACCGAAGCATGAATGAGTTGTGTGTGAGTGGTGTGACTGTTCTTGCTCGGATCGTGTGAGTCAGAAAATTGTTTGAGCTTCCATGTGTGTTTGGAGTCCGATTTTGGCTTCGATTTCCTCATGAAAGTTGTATCTAACATCTTGTACTATAACATACTAAAATTTCGTGGAAAATGATAGAGATATGAGGGGTTAAAGTCCTATCCTACGAAGACCCCAGATCTGTAAAGGTTTTACTGACCTCTTGCTGGATTCTTGATTGCATGTTGGTTTTTGTTGACGATCTCACTTCGATGTCTTCATGGAAGTTGTAGGACATATCTTAAGCTACAACATAATCGATTTTGAAGTGAAATGAACAAGTATAGCCTAGCTAAATGACTAGATCTTGAAGACGATGATTCTGGTGATGTGTTCCGAGACACCCGAGACTTCAAGGTCGTAAATGATGACTATGTACTGGTTATTTAACCTATATCTCTTCATAAAACTTGTAAAGGACATCTTGATACATAACATATCCAAATTTCAGAGAAAAAGAAAGAGAATAGGCAGGTTAAATCTCAATATTTCGGAGATGTGTATACTGGACGATGCGGTAATGGGTCCAGAAGCTTCGTGAGTTTGAATAAAATAATCCATAAGGAATCTGGCTTGGAGTTCTGCATGAAAGTTGTACGAAAATGTCTTGGCTATAACCCAGAAAAATTTCATAATTTTTGGAGGCCATATGGATATTTTAGTCGAATTCATTCGGAAACCGTGCATTCTGGTTCATCCGAGAATCATAGGATGTTTTTGGGAAAAATGTGAGATTTAGTAAAAATTCAATTTGGCCATGAATTTTGCAAGTAATTATCATCCTATGGGTTTGTTTAATAATTTCTTAAATTTTGATAATTTTGGGAATTTAAAAATATATATAATATAAATAATAAAATAGATTTTTATTTGGCCATGGATTCAATTTAAATTTATGTGGCATGTGTGATAAGGTCTTGGTACATGTATGAGATTGAATCGAGATGTATGTGTGATAAAGTCTTGGTATGTGTATGACATTGAATTGAGATGCAAGTGTGAATTCCATGCCAAGTGTGATTAGTTTGATGTCACGCCATATGCCATGTTAAATTAAGACCAAAAATGGTAAATGTGGATAATGATAAGTAAGGAGGTGGTTGTAGCGGAGGATAATGCCCGGAATGTACAGAGATGCATTGCCGGATGGCCTTGGGAGATTCAGGATGCCCGGAATGTGGGGGGGGGGGCCGGAAGCCCTGTCGGAGGTCTTTGCCCAAAGGGAATGCCTCGCGATGCCAGGATTTGGGGTGCGGGATGCCCGGCCATGGAGTGTAGATGCCGGAAGCGCTGTTGGAGGTTTCTGCCCGAAGGGAATGCCTCGTGATGCCAGTTGGGATGCGAGATGCCCGGAATGTGGGGGGTCGGATGCCCGGTGGCCTGGGATGGCTAAATGCCGGAAGCCTCGGAGGTCTTTGCCCGAGGGGATGATTAAAATGTGATGAAGATAATGATATGCATGATGATATGCATGATGATATGCATGATGATAAGGATGATGATATGATGATGATAGGCATAATGATATGCATGATGATATGCATGATGATATGCATGATTATAAGGATAATGATGTGCATGATGATATGCATGATGATATGCATGATGATAAGGATGATGATATGATGATGATATGGCATGATGATATGATGATGATATGGCATAATGATATGCATGATGATATGCATGATGATATGCATAATGATATGCATGATGACGTGAATGATGTGATGGTATCATAATGATGATGACGTGTATGTTATGATGATGATACACATGTGTGTATTATGACTATGATGATGATGCATGATAGTCTGCGCATGGCTCCAAGGTAAGTAACGCCTGCAATGCATGTATGATTTTATATGATGCATTGAGTTGTTATTGGATTCCTTATCTGCTGAGTAGTTGTACTCACCCCTTTTGGGGACAACATTTCAGATTAGCAATATGCCGCTTCCTGCCGTCGCGCGGGGTGCATTTTACACGTTACCGTCCGACGTTGAGGTAGAGTGTGAGGAGTTCAACTGCCCTTCCATGCCTGGACTCACCTACATACGCGTGCGTTGTTTTGTCACTTACGACATAGGCCTGGCTAGGGGCCCAGTCGTTCAGGAGTTTGTCTCTGTCCACGTTCGCCACGATGGGGTGATGAGGGGGATGCTGCCACTGCCACCGCCTGACGCACCAGACTGCGTGTGAGGCCCGAGCGCGACGAGTAGGGGCTGTGTTTTTTTTGGGAGTTAGTTAACCGATACATATGATGGGAGGTTGTACACATGTGATGTAGAGGGTCGAGGGTTCTTTTTGAGGTTTTAGGCTGGACATGGCAGAGTCCTAGCTTTTCCTTGTTATGTATCGACCCGAAAAGAAGTCCCATCCTGAAAAGAATATGTAAATAATGTGTCGTCGCTTGTTTATAAAATCCTGGTGTTTAGTGGTGTGTATTGGTATCATGGATTGGTAGGGGGATAGATGGTGATGCTTTGATTTGCTTCCGCTAATGAGCCGCGCTAGGACCGCTTTAAAAAAAATGCCTGAAATTAATGACGCTTCTTCTAAGTATAAGATGAAAGGGTAATAAGGTGTAACATTGGTGCTTGTGGCGACCGCCGAAGGGTTCGGGGTGCTACAACGCCCCTTTTTGGTATTAGAGCGATTGGTTATCGGTGGAGTGATAAGGAGCCTCATTTGGAAATTGAGGAACATGATGACAATGCACACCATAGGATATAAAACGGAATAATTGAATAACGGGTGATGAGAATTCACTCGTAGATCCCTAGTAATTTACCTTGAATTGCCTTTAGGTACCAGTAACATGTATATGTTACTTATGTGGTAGAAATAGTTGTTTTGAATGGAGGCAGTGAGTCTCAGATTATTCCTGAGGCAATGCTTGGAAATTGCAGGAGAGTCATGGTGCGAGCTGGAAGTGCTCATCCATCGAGGGCTGAAGCCTCTGCTGCAAGGGCTGAACCCCGAATGGAAGACATCCTGCAGGCATTAGCCAATATTGGAAATTTGATGGAGAGGCAGGCGCAGCAACAGCTCGGAGCAAAACGCCGTACTCAAGGACTAGTGGAGCAGTTTCTGAAGCTGAAGCCACTTAAGTTCAATGGAATGGGAAGTCCTGAGGAGGCGGAGCAATGGATTGATGGGATGGAACAAATTTTCCGGCTGTTGGACTGCACTAATGCTGAGAAAATAGTTTTAGCAGAGTACCAGTTGGAGGGAAATGCGAAGTTTTGGTGGAGAGCTTCGAAGGACATAATCTTTCCACCAGGTACTAATGTTAACTGGGAGGAGTTTGTTAGAGCCTTCAATAGGAAGCATTTCTCTGATTGTGCTAAGGATAGGAAGATTACTGAATTTGTTCAACTAGAACAAAAGGGGTTGACTGTAGATCAGTATGAGGCTAGATTTTCTGAATTGTCTAGATATGCTCCTAGATTGATGGAGGATCAGGAAGAGAAGGCTAAGAGATTCTTGAAAGGGCTGAGAACTGACATTAGGAAGTAACTGGTGCCTTTGAATGTAAGAGATTATAATGAGATTTATGAAATGGCGCAGTTAGTGGAGCAGGAGCTGTTGAGGGAACGGTCGGAGTTTAAGAAACCGGTGAATTTTAATGATGTGAGAAAGGGGAAGAGACCTTATTCTGGTCAAGGTCAGACCTGGAATGTGAAGAAGAAGAGTAACTTTGGAAATTTTGGAGGAGCAAGGAGTGGTCCGAATATAGGAAAGCACCCTATCGCTTGGTATTTGTCGAAGTGTAATGAACGCCATGGCCCAGGACCTTGTACTGGACAACAGAAATGTTTTGGCTGTGGACAAGTGGGTCATCTTAGGAGAAATTGCCCACAAGAAAGGTCACAAGTGAGTGTTGGCTCAGTGCAACAGGGATATCAGAGTGCTATTAGGTCAAACCCACAAGGAAATCCACAGAGACCACCTGCACAAGGAAGGGTGTATGCGATCACCCAGGAGGAAGCGGAAGCTTCCAAAAAATGTTATCTCATGTACGATTCTTATTAATGGTGAAAAGGCATATGCATTGTTTGATACGGGTGCAACGCATTCGTTTGTATCTGAAAGATATAGACGTTTGAATAAGATAGAAGTTATGCCTCTTGAGACGCCTCTTTGTGTTTCCACGCCTTTAAAGGATATGGTATTGTCTACGCTGGTGTGTGAGAATTGTAAGATATCAATGGGAGGAAAGGATTTGGAAATAGACTTGGTTGTAATGGCTATGTATGACTTTGACGTTATTATAGGAATGGATTGGCTTCGTAAGTATCGGGCTAGAATGGATTGTTTTTGAAGAGTGGTTCAATTCGTTTTACCTGATCAGTCTAGTTGTGAATTTTTAGGAGGTCAGACCCATTTTCCTGTAACACTTATTTCGGCAGTAGAAGCCTGTAAGTTACTTGACAAAGGATGTCAAGGGTACCTAGCCATAGTTAGAGATTATGCAAGGGAGGAGTCTAAACTTGAGGAAGTTCGAGTAGTTAATGAATTTCAAGATGTATTCCCTAAGGAATTGCCTGGATTGCCGCGAGAACGGGAGATTGAATTTGAAATTGAATTAATGCCTAGAACAGGACCAATATCAAAAGCCCCATATAGAATGGCCTTAGTCGAATTGAAGGAGTTGAAAGTACAACTGCAAGAGTTGCTTGACAAAGGATTCATTAGACCAAGTGCTTCACCTTGGGGTGCACCGGTCTTGTTTGTGAAAAAGAAGGATGGATCGATGCGCTTGTGTATTGACTATAGGCAGTTGAATCAAGTGACCATTAAGAATAAGTATCCTCTGCCTAGAATTGATGACTTGTTTGACCAACTCCAGGGATGTTCGGTCTTCTCTAAGAATGACTCGAGATCGGGATACCATCAGTTAAGAATTAAGAAGGAGGATATTCCTAAGACTGCGTTCAAGACTCGTTATGGACACTATGAGTTTCTTGTTATGCCATTTGGATTGACTAACGCGCCGGCTGCATTTATGGATTTGATGAATAGAATATTTCAGCCTTATTTAGACCAGTTTGTGATTGTCTCTATTGATGATATTCTGGTATATTCGAAAGGGCCTAAAAAGCATGAGCAACACTTGAGAATAGTTTTGCAGACCCTGAGAGAGCATAAGTTGTATGCTAAGTTTAGTAAGTGTGAGTTCTGGTTGGACCGGATAATATTTTTAGGACATGTGGTGTCGGGAAAAGGAATTGCAAAGTAGACCCAAGAAAAGTTGAAATGGTAGTAAATTGGCCGAGACCAACAACACCTACTGAAATACGAAGTTTCTTAGGACTGGCTGGTTATTATAGAAGGTTCATTGAAGGATTTTCACGACTGGCAGGACCTTTAACTAAATTGACTCGAAAGAATGTGAAATTTGAGTGGAATGGGGAATGTGAAAGGAGTTTCCAGGAGCTCAAAAGGAAATTGACTTTAGCTCCAATTCTGACTATACCTACTGGACCTAATGGTTTCACAGTGTATAGTGATGCATCTCACAAAGGACTAGGATGTGTGTTGATGCAGCATGGCAAAGTTGTAGCCTATGCATCCAGACAATTGAAACCCCATGAGCTGAATTATCCAACGCATGATCTAGAGCTAGCAGCAATAGTGTTTGCCCTGAAGATATGGAGACATTATTTGTATAGGGAGAAGTTTGAGATTTACACAGATCATAAAAGTTTGAAGTATATGTTCTCACAAAAGGAGTTGAACATGAGACAAAGGAGATGGATGGAGTTGTTGAAGGATTATGACTGTGAAATAAGATATCATCCAGGGAAGGCGAATAGAGTAGCAGATGCTCTTAGTCGTAAGTCAGCTATGGAAGTGGCTAGTTTGAGAATGGCAGAATGGGAGTTGTTAGAATCTGTAGCAAATTCAGAATTTAAATTGGAAATGGATTGTCTTACTGGCATGCTTAGTGCATTAAGGATTGAGCCGGAGATAATCTAGAAAATTAAAATCTTGCAAGAATCTGACCCAGAGATTTTGAAGGTGAAAGATGTTGTATCTTTAGGGGAAAAAGATCAAAATTTCAAATTTCTGATGATGGAATAGTAAGATGTCAAGGACGACTTTGTGTTCCCGACAATGAGGAATTGAGGAAGGAAATTATGTCGGAGGCACATAAGAGTAATTATAGTATCCACCCAAGAAGTACAAGGATGTACAGAAATTTGTGTCAGCAGTTTTGGTGGAACGGTATGAAGGCAGATACGGCTAAGCACGTTTCTCAATGTTTGACGTGCCAGCAAGTAAAAGCGGAACATCGTAAACCCGCAGGACTTTTGAGACCATTAGACATTCCCGAATGGAAATGGGAACATATAACGATGGACTTTGTGCAAGGATTGCCAAGGACATCAAGTAGTCATGACTCAATTTGGGTTATAGTGGATCGTTTGACTAAATCGGCACATTTCTTAGCGATTCGCATGGACTACCCAATGGATAAGTATGCGGACATGTATGTAAGTCAAGTGGTACGCTTACATGGTGTTCCAGTGACCATTACTTCAGATCGGGATTCGAGGTTTACTTCAAATTTTTGGAAGAGTCTTCAAATTGCATTAGGGACTAAGCTTCAATTTAGTACTGCTTTTCATCCCCAGACCGATGGACAAACAGAAAGAGTGATCCAAATAGTGGAGGATATGTTAAGAGCTTGTGTAATTGATTTCAAAGGAAATTGGGATGAAAGATTGCATTTGGTAGAGTTTGCCTATAATAATAGCTTTCAGAAGAGTATAGGCATGGCTCCTTATGAAGCATTATATGGAAGGAGATGTAGGACTCCTGTCTGTTGGAGTGAAGTAGGTGAAAGGAAGTTGACAGGACCTGAACTGGTACAAGTTACCACTGAAGCTGTTGATATTATCAAAGAAAGACTTAGAACAGGTCAGAGTAGACAGAAAGACTACGCAAATAGACGTAGAAGGCCTTTGGAATTTAGTGTAGGCGACCGTGTACTCCTTAAGGTATCCCCAATGAAAGGAATATCTCGATTCGGGATGAAGGGTAAGTTAAGCCCTAGATTTGTTGGACCTTTTGAGATACTTGAGAAGATAGGAGATGTGGCTTATCGCTTAGCATTACCTCCTAAGTTAGAAAATCTGCGCGATGTGTTTCAGGTATCGATGTTGAGGAAGTACCAGCCAGATCCTGGTCACATACTCGATCATGAAGCCATCAAAGTGGATGAGAAAGTAAGGTACATTGAAGAGCCCGTACGACATCTTTGGATCGAAAGGAGCAAATTCTTAGGACCAAGAAGATCCCATTGGTTAAGGTATTATGGCGACATCATGATATGGAGGAAGCCACATGGGAAAGTGAGGATCAAATGAAGGAAAAGTACCCCTATTTGTTTCAAGAAGGCGCAAGTGGTGTTTGAATTTCGAGGACGAAATTCTCTAAGGAGGGGAGAGTTGTGGCATCCCAAAATTCAATGACAAGCCATAAGGTGTGTTGAAGTCTCTAATTAGGTGATAAAATTTCCATGGCTTATGCTTTAGCCATTAGTCTTTTTAATTAAATGATTTGTGCATATGATTGTGGAAATTTAAATTTTATAGATTAATAATCTATGCTTGGCCATAAGATTTATAAATTAAATTTCAATGAACAAGATGTCCCAAGACTTTGGCCAAGATGAAAATTGGAATTTGGAAATAATTATAGAAAGGAATTCAAAAAAAAAAAAAGAGAGGAAAAGGTTAATTTTAGGATGGGCCTTAAGCCCATTTGACCTAAGCTTTTAATGGGCAAAGTTGGCCGGCCCAATAGTGGCCCAAGAGGAGTAGTCGACCGGTCCATTAGAGGCCCAAAAGAAAGGTGGCCGGCCCATGCATGAATCTTGCCAAGTGGCAAGAAGAGTCCCTATGCATTGGTCCATTTAAGTGGCATGTAATGATTGTCAATCATGAGAAGTTGGGGAAATAAAAGGGAAGAGAGAGAGGAGAGTGGCCAGATCCCATTCGGCCGAGAGAGAGGGTGAGAGAGAGAGAGAGAATTTGAGAAAGAGAGGGAGAGGCCGAGAGAGGAAGGAGGCGGAGCCGAGGGATCGTCGCCGTCCATCCGCCGTGTGCCACCGTGTTCGCCGCCCTACGCCGTCGACCGACCGGTCTAGAGGCAAGTGGGAGCCCTCTAGCTTCTCTTGCATGCTTGTATGTTGTTTGCATGTTGAAATTTTGAGTGTTAGATGCGAAAAACCGAAGCATGAATGAGTTGTGTGTGAGTGGTGTGACTGTTCTTGCTCGGATCGTGTGAGTCAGAAACTTGTTTGAGCTTGCATGTGTGTTTGGAGTCCGATTTTGGCTTTGATTTCTTCATGAAAGTTGTAGCTAACATCTCTTACTATAACATACTAAACTTTCGTGGAAAATTATGGAGATATGTGGGGTTAAAGTCCTATCCTATGGAGACCCCAGATCTGTAAAGTTTTTACTGACCTCTTGCTGGATTCTTGATTGCATGTTGGTTTTTGTTGAAGATCTCACTTCGATTTCTTCATGGAAGTTGTAGGAGACATCTTAATCTACAACATAATCTATTTTGAAGTGAAATGAACAAGTATAGCCTAGTAAAATGACTAGATCTTGAAGACAATGATTCTGGTGATGTGTTCCGAGACACCCGATACTTCATGGTCGTAAATGATGACTATGTACTGGTTATTTAACCTAGTTCTCTTCACAAAACTTGTAAAGGACATCTTGATACATAACATATCCAAATTTCAGAGAAAACGAAAGAGAATAGGTAGGTTAAATCTCAATATTTCGGAGATGTGTATACTGGACGATGCGGTAATGGGTCCAGAAGATTCGTGAGGTTAAATAAAATAATCCATAAGGAATCTATCTTGGAGTTCTTCATGAAAGTTGTACGAAAATGTCTTGGCTATAACCCAGAAAACTTTCATAATTCGTGAGGTTAAATTTATGTGGCATGTGTGATAAGGTCTTGGTACATGTATGAGATTGAATCGAGATGTATGTGTGATAAAGTCTTGGTATGTGTATGACATTGAATTGAGATGCAAGTGTGAATTCCATGCCAAGTGTGATTTGTTTGATGTCACGCCATATGCCATGTTAAATTAAGACCAAAAATGGTAAATGTGGATAATGATAAGTAAGGAGGTGGTTGTGGCGGAGGATAATGCCCGGAATGTATAGAGATGCATTGCCGGATGGCCCTGGGAGATTCAGGATGCTCGGAATGTGGGGGGGCTGGAAGCCCTGTCGGAGGTCTTTGCCCGAATGGAATGCCTCGCGATGCCAGGATTTGGGGTGCGGGATGCCCGGCCAGGGAGTGTAAATGCCGGAAGCCCTGTCGGAGGTTTCTACCCGAAGGGAATGCCTCGTGATGCCAGTTGGGATGTGAGATGCCCGGAATGTGGGGGGGCGGATGCCCGGTGGCTTGGGATGGCTGAATGCCGGAAGCCTCGGAGGTCTTTGCCCGAGGAGATGATTAAAATGTGATGATGATAATGATATGCATGATGATAAGCATGATGATATGCATGATGATAAGGATGATGATATGATGATGATATGGCATAATGATATGCATGATGATATGCATGATGATATGCATGATGATAAGGATAATGATGTGCATGATGATATGCATGATGATATGCTTGATGATATGCATGATGACGTGAATGATGTGATGGTATCATAATGATGATGACGTGTATGTTATGATGATGATACACATGTGCGTATTATGACTATGATGATGATGCGTGATAGTATGCGCATGGCTCCAAGGTAAGTAACGCCTGCAATGCATGTATGATTTTGTATGATGCATTGAGTTGTTATTGGATTCCTTATCTGCTGAGTAGTTGTACTCACCCCTTTTGGGGACAACATTTCAGATTAGCAGTATGCCGCTTCCTGCCGTCGCGCAGGGTGCATTTTACACGTTACCGTCCGACGTTGAGGTAGAGTGTGAGGAGTTCAGCTGCCCTTCCGTGCCTGGACTCACCTACATATGCGTGCGCTATTTTGTCACTTACGACATAGGCCTAGCTGGGGGCCCAGTCGTTCAGGAGTTTGTCTCTGTCCACGTTCGCCGCGATGGGGTGATGAGGGGGATGCTGCCGTTGCCACCGCCTGACGCACCGGACTTGGTGTGAGGCCCGAGCGCGACGAGTAGGGGCTGTGTTTTTTTTTTTGGGAGTTAGTTAGCCGATACATATGATGGGAGGTTGTACACATGTGATGTAGAGGGTCGAGGGTTCTTTTTGAGGTTTTAGGCTGGACATGGCAGAGTCCTAGCTTTTCCTTGTTATGTATCGACCCGAAAAGAAGTCACATCCTGAAATGAATATGTAAATAATGTGTCGTCGCTTGTTTATAAAATCCTGGTGTTTAGTGGTGTGTATTGGTATCATGGATTGGTAGGGGGATAGATGGTGATGCTTTGATTTGCTTCCACTAATAAGCCGCGCTGGGACCGCTTTTAAAAAAAAAAAGAAATGCCTGAAATTAACGACGCTTCTTCTAAGTATAAGATGAAAGGGAAATAAGGTGTAACATTGGTGCTTGTGGCGACCGCCGAAGGGTTCGGGGTGCTACAGTCAACCTCTGCTCGTGCGTCCAGGGAGCTATTCGGCCAGTTTAGGCCAAGGCTCAGCCACCTCCAGCCACCGTGAGACCCCGCCAGGCCGCCGTGAGCCACTGCTGGATCTGCCGCTGCCCCCCTCTGCCCATTCCAACCCGAACCAGCCGCCGTTTGGCCCTCCTCCCCCCGTGACCAACAGCTGGAAAAATGGGTATGGCAGCGGACGTTTGGCCCGTTTTGGCCGCGTTCCCGAGCCCGTATGCTCGGCCCGCCTTGAGAAAAGTCGATCCTCGCGTCGTTCCCGTCGTTTTGGTCCGCTCAATTCGTTAATCGGGTGAGTTTAAGTCACTAAATTTCGATTAGACGGTTAATTATGCTTTTGGTGTGCTTAGCTTAAGTTAATTAAACTTAGGTGGTTAGTTTAGTTTATTTAATTGTGAATTAGATTAAGAGGTTGGTTTAACTGAAAATTTGTTTAGTTTATGTTAAATTGATGTTTATATTAGTATAATGGTGATTTGACATAAATGAGTTACTTTTGGGATTAAATAAATATTTTGAAATTGTTTAATAATTTAAAAATATTTTATTATTCGAAATTATTAAAATATTATTATTTAATTATTTTCGGAATAATTCGAAATTATTAAAATATTATTATTTAATTATTTTCGGAATAAATTTAATTATTTATTAAATTCCGAAAATTTTGTTAGGACCCTAAATTCTCAGAATTTCGTGCCGGTCGCTGCTGTGAAGTCAGATTTTGAAATTGATGATTGGATATTATAAATTGAGTGTGGATCGTGAAAGATATGGATATTATTATTTAATTAATTTTCGGAATAAATTTAATTATTTAATAAATTCTGAAAATTATTTTGGAACCTTATTTTCTCATAATTTCGTGCTGATCGTTGCTGTGCACTTAGAAATTGAATTTGATGAATGGATGTGGCAAATTGAGTGTTGATTGTGGTAAATAGGGATTTTATTCATAAAAACCCAAGTGTCGGGTTTTGATGCAAAAATTGGATTTTAATGATTATATTAAATAGTGGGGTTTGAAAAAGTGAGATATTGGCTTTTTGATTCGAAATTAGCGTGTCCCCACACACGTGAGTAATTTCTGGAATATTTTTAATATGAAGAAAAATGGTCGGGATCACTATTTTAAGTGGAAGCATTGACTGAAATATAAAGTGTCCTGGGGCCGAGTATGATTTGGCTGTGTGATAATTAAGAGGAACCGTTCTGGGCTGTTGAGCTGGACTTGCCCCTATATGGGATGCCCACGCGGTGGTTGCGAGTCGCAGTAGATTCTGTGCCCATGCTCATTCGGGAATGCCGTCAACGTACTGATAAAGCCGCGCTCCAAGGTGGGGAGGCGATGCCTGGCTATATGCCAGTAGATAGCCGAACTGCGAGTAGGCTATGCCCTTGTGTGGTAGTGAATAATAATTGGAATGCATGCTAAGTGCAACTATGATTTATATGAAAGTGATGGCGTTCCAATTGTTTGAATTATTATTATTACCTGAGATTGTGTGATAGAAATCGTGCTAATCTGCAGGAAGGAATTGAGGCGAGGTAAGTCCTCTGTGTGATGTGGCTAGGCCACCCGGGGCGTATTTTCTTTCTAATAGGGGTTTAGGGGGTTGAACTTGCTGAGATATCGTCTCATCCCGGTTTGGGGATTACAATTTCAGGTCCCTGGTGGACGGAGCAGCTAGATAGCTTTGGTTGGCCTTGAGGAGTTGCAGAGGTGAAGTCATAAGGATTGGAGAACATGTCCTGCTTGTAGGTCGTAGGATAGTTTCTTTTTAAGAGCCGATTTTTGTAGACTTTTGGCCGTAGACCTCTGTTTGTAATTCTGTTGAATTATGAAAGTGTTATGTTATGGTTTTGTTTTATGCTTCTCTATCCCATATTTCATTGTCAGAGGTTTTATAATACGTTCCGCTTGCGCGATAATAAATAAATGGGGTCGGCGACACTATCTGGGAATGTCGCATTTGCATGACCAAGGTGGGATGTTGGCGCGCTTGAGGTTCGGGGCGTGACATCCCCGTTTAAGTGTTATCAGAGCATCGTTTGAGTATGAAGTGATAAGGTGCGATGAGTCATGGGATAGTCAGTAGTAAAGGTTTTTAATATGCTGATGCATGTGGTTGATGGCTATTTCGTAATGTGTTTGTGGGGTCACTCAAATTCTAACCTAATGTTGGAATCGGAAAACAGGTGTCTATAAAGAGCCTGTAGGATGAGTGACCAGGAGTGGAGGACTCCTTGGAGAAGGTCGGTAGGACCTATACCTCGGGGTAGGATGCTGACAAGAGTCGGTACCCGAGGTAGAGCGCAGGCTTAGACCAGCGTGAGCATGAGAGTACCGCCGCAAGTCGGTACTTAGAGTGTAGCAGCACCGAACGATCTTACGTTTGTTGGGATCATTCAGGCGCTAGTGTTCCTTGGAAGCTCGTGGGGTCAGTAAGATCAGGACCGAGCCGCCGCTGTTGCCGTTGTTTCTACCGCTGCTAGTGTTGTGACCGTTGTTGTTGACATGCCTGTTGAGGCCCAATCTGGAGTTGTGATCGAGGATCAAGCCTCTGTATCTGAGTCAAGGTTCAGTTTAGACAGAGATGGAAATCAATTGGGGAGAAAGGCCGGTGTCAGAAGAAAGGTGCCCTGTTTCACCCAACCAGAATAGTAGAATTGGAAAGTTAGAGCTTGACTTAATAGATGTGTGTCGTGTCTGTAAGAAAAGACACGGATCGGTTCCATATTGTAGGAGGGAAAGGACTTGTTACAGGTGTCGCCAATACGGTCATTTGATCAAAGATGGTCCGCATAGAAAGATGAAGTCGCAGCTATTTCTATCACCGCCGTCAATAGAAAAGAACAAAGGAAGCATGCTTAGGATGTTCAGTGGGGTACTTGGAATGGACCCCAGTGCAAGGAAGGGTGCTAGATATTCCTTGATAGGAGGTAGAAGACTCACTGATTGTGTGCCGAGATTATGGAAAGGAGGCTTGAGTCAGCCCAGTGTTTGAGTAAAAAGGGGAACATGCTTTGAATGTGGCCAGCATGGCCGCCAGGTTAGGAATTGTCCGTGTAAGTTCAGGAGAGCATAAGCACTGTTACTGCACATAAAATGCCACTAGGATGGTTTGAGGAGCATGAAGGGATCGACCATGCATCAATCAGAAGAAGAATATGTTGAGGTGTTTAATCAGAGTAGCACAACAGGATTTTGAGTGAAGGTTGTGGAGTTTCCGTTGTTGTAATAAAGTAATAGGAAGATGAGTCTCGACTACGCTTGTACCTGATGGGTTTGCTTATGTATGACTTGGAAGTCATTTATGAAAAGGTTTAGCTCAAGAAGCTTTTTGTTGTTTTGAATCGTGGTAGTGATCTAATTCAGTTTGTTTAGTTGGCGTGCGAAATTTGAATCACTGAAAGTCGAAGAGGAACTTCAATCCTTGTTATTCGTCACGGAAGATGACTTGGTTCTAGTTGTTGGTTACCGAATCTACTTAGCAACTATAATGGATGCGTCAGTTGAGGAGCCGAATATGGAGAACATAATCGTGGTACAGGAGTTTTCTAAGGTAATCTCTGGAGAATTGCCAGGTTTGTTGTCAGGAAGAGAAATAGAGTCGTGATTGAATTTGCACCCGGAACAAAGCCAGTCCCTAAGGCTCCTTACCGGATGGTGTTACCCGAGTTAAAAGAAATGAAGGTGCAGATGTAGGAATTGTGGAATAGGAGATTCATACGTTCCAGTGCATCACCTTGGGGAGCACCCGTTCTATTCGTGAAGAAGAAAGTTGGTTTGTTGTGTTTGTACATCGATATTTTTCAAGATCGACTGGAAGTCCCGGTATCATTAGTTGAGGATCAAGAAGAAAGACATACTAAAGTTAGCATCTCGCACTCGATACGGCAGTTATGAGTTCATTGTAATACCGAGTTGTTTGATGGACACCTTAGTTGTTTGTTCGGGTCTAATGAGCAGAATGTTTAAGGGTACTTAAATCAATTGTGATCATTTTCATTGAAGTTATCCTGGTGTGTCCAAAGAGTGCAGAGGAGCATGAGAGATATTTGGAGAGGGTACTTCAGACCTTGAGTGCTTTTAGATTTTACAATAAGTTTAGCAAATGCGAGTTTTGGATGACTCGTGTTGTGTTCCTAGGTCATGTGATTTCAGGAGAAGGAATCTCCGTAGACCTCGTCCGAGATTAAAGTAGTGATCAGTTGGTAGATATTGACTACAGTGATAGAGATCAGAAGTTTCTGAGGATTAACAGGATATTTCAGACAGTTTGTATACGGGTTTTTCAGTGTTAGCATCGCCGTTAACAAGACTACTGAGAAAGGAAGAGAAGTTCGTATGGGCAGGTAAGTGCGAGTGTAGTTTTCAAGAGCTTAAGCAAGAGCTGACTACCGCACCTGTGCTGACTATTCCATCTAGTCCTATAAGTGATGAGATCTGCAGTGATGCGTCGTTTAGAGGATTGGGTTATGTGTTGATACAGCATGATAGAGTTGTTACATATGCATCCCGTCAGTTGAGAACTCAGGAGTTGAATATGAGATAGTATCGCTAGATGGAACTCATTAAGGATTATGACTATGATATATTGTATCACTCTGAAAAGGGAGCAAAGTCGTAGATGCACTGAGTCGAGAGTCCTTAGTTGCATAGTTGGTACTCAAGGATTGGATCTTATTTAAGAAAGTTCGAAATTCGATTTTCAAATCTAAGGTAAGCCACCTTTGAATCTTATGACTACCCTCAGAATTGAGCTGAAAGTTCAGATCATAATCAAAATGTTTCAGCAGACTGATTCAAAAATTCAGAAGACTCTATAAGAGAATGCAGATGAGAGAGAGGTTGATTTTCAGATTTCTGAAGATAGAACGCTAAGGTTTTGAGGACGATTGTGTGTAATTAACGATGCAGAGATTAAAGAAGAGATCTTATGGGAAGCTCATCATAGCAATTTCAGCGTTGTCTAGACAGTACGAAGATGAGTCAAAATCTACATCATCGGGATCGGTAGATCGGTATGAAGATAGATATCGCCAAACAAGTTGTGAGTGTTGGAGATATCAGTAAGTGAGAATTTGGTAATGTAAGCTAGGAAAGCTTTTTCAAGTACTTGAGAGAGTCCTGTGTGGGAATGGAAGTATAACATGATGGAATGTTATGACAGGTTTATTAAGGAGTCGGAAAGAGTATTAATTCCTTATGGGGTTGTGGTCGACAGATGAACAGAGTCAACTCACCTTAATGCAGCACGAAAAGATCTCAATTAGAATAGGTATACCAAAGTGTGTGTATATCATATAAATCATCTACATGGAGTGCCGGGGATGAATTGTATTTCAAATCTAGATCAGATGTTCCAAGTTGGCAGAACTTTCAAATGGTTCTTTCTTAAGCAGTGCATAGCAGAGAGTGCGGAATTTCAATTGCTGAGATGAAGTCAGGGAAAGAAATATCACAGGCCAAGGTCAGTACAATAGTTAGTCATTGCAGTTGCCGAGATCAGTGTCAGAGTTATATCAAATCTTGACCAGAGGTTCCCAGTTTCAGTAGATCAGTCAGATAGTTCTTTTTAATCAGTGTAGAGTAGAGTGTATAGGATTTCAGTCGGTTGAGATGAGATCAGAGATCAGAAAATCACAGGTCCAGAGTTGGTTCAGAAATCAATGATTCAGTCGCAGTTATCAGAGACAGTTTTGAGATTGTTCAGAATCGCCAATTTAGCTTCGTAGATTTTGTGTTGAAGACCTTTAAAATTTAAGTGGGCAAGTGTTTAACATTTTGGATTTGAAGTGGTTTGGGCAAGATAGTAATGATCTGGCAGCATTGGTACAGAAGAACCAACCTGAGAAAGAGAAGATTATATGAGACGACTGTACCCTCACCTTTTTGTTTAAAAATTGGTAAAGGTTTAAATTTCGAGGACGAAATTTTTATAAGAGGGGAAGAGTTATGACATCCCGATTTTCCAATTCTATTTTCAATAAATTGAGATGGGCATTTTGTTGGCACGCATATAGTTCTTTTCCTTGAGTCGGCCACTCATGTGAAAACTAGTTTATCAGGTGAAGCCATTAAGAAATTCTAATGCATCAGACTTGAGAATTTGACCAGAAAGCGATCTTTTGACCGAGCTAATTTGCAAGGGTCATTACGGCACAATTAAAAATCGATTAGGGATCGGAGATAAGTCGACTCAATAGAGGCATGTGATCAGGTGTAGGTGATTCCACAAGATCGCACAATTCTTGTCGATCGGCACTGGACCGACTTTTCTGTCGATTGGGTACCCTATGTTCGTATTTGAAACCTTGAGATTACCCCAACAACCGAAAGTTGCCAATGTTTCAAAGATGTACATTGTGGCTTGAGATGATCAACCACAGGTCAAATGCATGAAAATTTCTAAAGGCTACTCGGTAGGTTAGGCTGCACTAGTACCGTGCCAACGTGAAATTAACCGTGGAATTCAGATCGAATTCAGAAATAGGAAGTCTGGGTGTGTCACAAATCATTTTAGGAATATCGACTTATCTTTGGAAGATTTTTCGTGCAAGTCGAGTTTTTCAGCAAAATAATCAAGGTATGGTTAATTTGGTTCAGAAAATTGGTAGGACCGCTTTTGGTGGTATTTTTGAAATCAAGATGGTTCTATGGTCAAGTAAATATGTGAATTGAAGGGTGGTGACATTGGATAAATTTTACGGACTTTAATTTGGTTCAATTAGAAGAGAATTGAATAATGTGATGTACAAAGTTTAAAAATTGGTATGCCTCGGCGGAAAAGGAAATTCGACTCATTGGAGAATTGTTGTAGGAGATTTGAAGTTAGTGGAATGTGAGGTCAGCTTATGTCATGGTTGGAGCCAAAGCAAATGGGGTATTGACAAGTGTAGAATGCCCATTGGTTCCCAAAAAGCACCTCTCACTTCAATCTTCATCTTCTTCCTTAGGACTTGGAGAGAGAATTGCAAAAGGAGAAAACCAGCGACCGATTTCCCCCCCTCTTCATTCGAACTTGCTGCTCGGCCGTCCATTCGCTCGTCGTCGGAGGTCCAGCCGTCGCTGTTCATCCGCGCCGCTGCTTCGCCCGTCTGTGTGCTCGCTGCTCCGTCCTTGCTCTGTCCACCAGCTCGCTACTCTGCTCCGCCCTTCGTCTGTCGCCCAGCAATCGTCGTCCGTCGCCCAGTAGCCCCGATTGCCCCCATTCGCCGCTCACTCGACGCTGTCGTGTGTCGCCGTCGCTGCCTGTCCGCCCGCGCTCGCCCGTGCTTGGCCGACGCCTGGCCATCTCCGTCGGCCTCTGCGCGTGCGTCTAGGAGCTCTTCGACCCGCCTTAGGCCACGACTCAGCCACCTTCGGCCACCGTGAGACCCCGCCAGGCCACCGTGAGCCACCGCTCGAGCTGCCGCCGCCCTCCTCCGCCCATTCCAACCTGAACCAGCGGACGTTTGGCCCATTTTGGCCGCCTTCCCAAGCCCAGATGCTCGGCCAGCCTTGAGGAAAGTCGATCCTCGCGTCGTTCCCGTTGTTTTGGTCTGCTCGGTTCGTTAATCGGGTGAGTTTAACTCACTAAATCTCGATTAGAAGGTTAATTATACTTTAGGTGTGCTTAGCTTAAGTTAATTAAACTTAGGTGGTTAGTTTAGTTTATTTAATTGTGAATTAAATTAAGAGGTTGGTTTAACTTAAAGTATGTTTAGTTAAGGTTAAATTGATGTTTATATTAGTATAATGGTGATTTGACATAAATGAGTTACTTTTGGGATTAAATAAATATTTTGAAATTGTTTAATAATTTAATAATATTTTAGTATTCGAAATTATTAAAATATTATTATTTAATTATTTTCGGAATAAATTTAATTATTTATTAAATTCCGAAAATTTTGTCAAGACCCTAAATTGTCAGAATTTCGTGCCGATCACTGCTGTGTGGTCAAATTTTGAAATTGATGATTGGATATTTTAAATTGAGTGTGGATCGTGAAAGATATGGATATTATTATTTAATTAATTTTCGGAATGAATTTAATTATTTAATAAATTCTAAAAATTATTTTGGAACCTTATTTTCTCAGAATTTTGTGCTGATTGTTGCTGTGTATTTAGAATTTGAATTTGATGAATGGATGTGGCAAATTGAGTGTTTATTGTGGTAAATAGAGATTTTATTCATAAAAACCCAAGTGTCGGGTTTTGATGCAAAAATTGGATTTTAATGATTATATTAAATAGTGGGGCTTGAAAAAGTGAGATATTGGCTTTTTGATTCGAAATTAGCGTGTCTCCACACACGTGAGTAATTTTTGGAATATATTTAATATGAAGAAAAATTGCCGGGATCACTATTTTAAGTGGAAGCATTGAGTGAAATATAAAGTGTCCTGGGGCCGAGTATGATTTGGTTGTGTGATAATTAAGAGGAACCATCCTGGGCTGTTGAGCTGCACTTGCCCTATATGGGATGCCCACGCGGTGGTTGCGGGTCGCTGTAGATTTTGGGCCCATGCTCCTTCGGGAATGCCGTTGACGTACTAACGAAGCCGCTCTCCAAGGTGGGGAGGCGATGCCTGGCTATATGCCAGTAGATAGCCGAATTGCGAATAGGCTATGCGCTTGTGTGGTAGTGAATAATAATTGGAATTTGTGATAAGTGCGACTATGATTTATATGAAAGTGATGGCGTTCCAATTGTTTGAATTATTATTACTACCTGAGATTGTGTGATACAAATTGTGTTAATCTACAGGAAGGAATTGAGGCGAGGTAAGTTCTCTGTGTGATGTGGCTAGGCCACCCGGGGCATATTTTCTTTCTAATAGGAGTTTAGGGGGTTGAACTTGCTAAGACATTTTCTCATCTCGGTTTGGGGATTACAATTTTAGGTCCCTGGTGGACGGAGCGGGTAGATAGCTTTGGTTGGCCTTGAGGAGTAGCAGAGGTGAAGTCATAAGGATTGGAGAACGTGTCCTGCTTGTAGATCGTAGGATAGTTCCTTTTTGAGAGTCGGTTTTTATAGTCTTTTGACCGTAGACCTCTGTTTGTAATTCTGTTGAATTATGAAAGTGTTATGTTGTGGTTTTGCTTCATGCTTTTCTATCGCGTATTTCATTGTCAGGGGTTTTATAATACGTTCCGCTTGCGCAATAATAAATAAATGGTGTCGGTGACACTACCTGGGAATGTCACATTTGCATGACCAAGGTGGGATGTTGGTGCGCTCGAGGTTTGGGGCGTGACAAGTTGGTCGTGGCAAATTTCACATAATCGGATGATTAACTGTGAAGATGCTTCAAGGAGCAGCTGAGGTAATATTTGGATGGGGAAAGTAGTCATCAAAGGAAGGAAAATGAAGAAAATAACCATATAGATAGTCATCTAAGGATTATTATAAAATTATAGATAGAGATACGCATGAATACGTAAATAGACCTTCTCAATCACAACATGACCCAAGGTTGAGGCCGGCACTCCCTCTTGGAGTTGGCTCTTAAATTGGGAGTGAAATTGTTAAAAGGATTAACTTTAAATATAGATACACAACTCAAGTCCATTATAATTCATTTGGATATAGTTTGTTAATTTTTTCCAAATTAATAAGAACCTAATGTCCAACAATAAGTCATCTTGACATTTAATTTTGCCAATTGGTTAATCCAAGAGTGACGAGCATGAGAAGATGGACCGGCCTTGGACAATCATGTAAAATGGGAGTTCCTCGATTCCTGTACTAAAATCGAATAAGGATTTATGTATATTATATTAAATATTTAACTAATCCCCATTATAATCTTTAAATGATATTGTAAGATAATAAATTTGTAGAGAAATATAATGAATATTATCATTCTAGTATATTCTCATCATATATTAAATTTATAATCTTTTTTATCAGTAGCTATTGATATTGCTAGTGCGAACACCTAGAGGGGGTGGATAGGTGTTTAGAAGAAATTTTAACAAATACATGTGGAATAAAAATAAGTTGCGAGCAAAGTCTAAATAAGGATCAAAGTCTAATAAATGAGCCACTGAATTTATGTTAGATGTTCAGAATCTATCATACGATGGAACAGACTTCTGAAATAACTTGTAAGTATGCAACAAACTTAAGTAATATGAGTTGAGGGAAGAGAAGATTGCACGCAAAATTTATAGCGGTTCGGCTTAATTCAAACCTACGTCCACTCTCCCACGTTGACAGCTTACTAGTTGTATTCTATTATATGATCAACAAGATATTACAATTTTGAGTGGAAACACTCGATGATAGATCATACTATCTCACGAAATCACTATTTTGGTATTTCTCTCATGATCACAAATGTTTAAACTCACAAAAGACAAGTATATGATCGAAGTTCACTTAAACTTTGGAATTCTAGATTCTACGTTTCGTCTATTACTTACTCATCGGTCCTTGATCTCCTTAAATATTCATCCACTTCCTAGTTAGTCGTTGGACAGTATCTAGAGGATCGTCTTCTAATCTACCTATTAGACAAATCTGCATAAAAAAGATTTAGTAGCCGTTGAGTGACAGAAGTAGAATCTTAAGTTAATTCTGGTTGCCCATACAAATAAAATATTTATTTCCATAAGTAGAGCTTCTTCATTTAGAAAGTTCTTGTCTTAAAGATACAATTGTCAATCAATTAGATTGAGTCAATCAAATCTATCTTGAAGCAAAATCCAAACCAGATCCTTAGCCGTTGCATGTTTGGGGCTTGTGTCACATTCTGTCAAGTTGTCTCGTTCTGAACATGCTACGTTTTGAACTTGATTCGTCACATTCTGGATCATGTGTCTCGTTTTGGACCTTGTCATGTTCTAGACTTGTGTCTCGTTCTGTATGTAATGTCTGAGTGTCTTCCATCTGAAATAAACGTTACAATCTGGACGTACTCTGAATATATTCTGCTTTTGAACATATTTAGCCTTAAAATCTGGATACAATCTGAATAAGTTCAGCTTTAGCATAAAGTCTATCTTCTGGTTTTTCCAAGTATAATCTTTGGGGATAAGTACACTAATGGTGCCATAAGTTGTGTACGGCGCTCACTTTGGTGCTAAAAGTTTCCGTCGGATCACTTAAGTGCTAAAAAATTTGAAAAACGCTCACTTTGGTGCCAACGCCGATCTGATCGGCCGGAAATCTGACATGGCATTTTTTTATTAATTTTTTAGGTTGACGTGGCTTGCCGGAGAGCACAATCAGCATATAAACCACAAAAACGACGTCGTTTGGCTTCTTTCCCCCAAATCGAAACCCTAAATCCCCAAATTGAGAGAGAGAGAGAGAGAGGGAGAGAGAGGAGGCACGTCGTCTTCTTCCTTGAAAAGCGACACCAGCAGCAACACTAGCAGTGCACCAGTAGCAGCACCAACAACGGCACCAGCGGCGGCGGCGGCGGCGCACCGGTTGCGGCACCTTCAACCCCTCTTCTTCCTCCTCCTCCTCTGCCTCGCCTCCTATTCTTTCTGTCACTTTTTGTTTGAGCAACAATCTCGTTCCCTCCTCGTTCACTTGGTCGAGCATCTACAATGGTGGCCAAGCGACGGTGGCCGAGCGTTGGTGGGCGAACAACGGTGGCCGAGCGGCGAGGAGAAACCCTAACCCTAATTTCAACCCATGTACGAGCTAAACGGCGTCATTTTTGCAAGGGTGTCCATGTATAAGAGCAAAACGACGTCGTTTCTTGAAGAGGATGAAAAACGACGTCGTTTAAAAGCCGAGCAACTTTTTTTTTTTAAAATAAAAATGCCACGTAATCATTTTGGCCGGAATTTCTCGCCGGTGGCACCAAAGTGATCGTTTTTTCTCCGATTTGGCACTTAAGTGATCCGGCGGAAACTTTTGGCACCAAAGTGAGCGCCGTACACAACTTATGGCACCATTAGTGTACTTATCCCATAATCTTTGATAATGTTATTTACACATTCTATCATCTACATAGTCTGTTACTCAATCATTAAACATGTTAGTAGTATTTGATTTCTTTTGTCATCTTCAAAATATTATAAAGGATTTCCCTAACAGCTATAAGTCCAATTTATAGATAGTTGAAGTAACCAAAATTTAAAATGTGAATTTATAACTAAATTATAATTTTAAAGTTGTTTATTACATCACTATTGTCATCATTGATTATCTCTTTAGAAAAAAAAATCCTATGTTATTATTTATTAGCAACCGTTTAATTTAAAAATAACATACAATAATTAGATTATACAAATGATAATAATAATTATGGAGTAAAAGAAATAATATTACTTTTAGCTTATTAGCTTACATAATATAATATTTTTATGATAATTTAATTACTATTAATGCAATTAATTCGAATACAAAATTGTGTTCTAATAATTATTAGACATAATAATATTATAAATTTTCGTAAATCGTATTAATTTGTCATTTATGGTTTATGAATAATGTGATAATAGATGAACGTAGACTCTTATTATATCTCATGGAGTGTATGATGTGTTTATCTTTATGACTCCTAGCTTATTCTCCATGCAACTCTAGTCAACCAAAAAAGAAGATAAGTCTTGGAATGGTTATTCCACCTGTCACGCCCCGATTCTCGGGCACGCACACATCCTTCTCTATTGGTCGATTTTTATAATGCGATATCCCAGGACTAAGTATCGCCGACCCTTTCATTTATTAAGCACATGCGGAAGTAGTTATAAATCCCAGATAATAATATAATGGGATAGAAAAGCAAGGCCATATTTTTCATATTGAAATCCACAACCAAACTTTTATACATGGCATAACTCAAAGTCTATTCACAAAACTATTTATAACTTTCTGGTCTCACACTATTCACATTTAGATAGAATTCACAAAAGAGAATGGGATCTTAGTCCTCATCCGGGTCGTACTCAGGATTATCCTGATCCTCTTCTAACTCTTATTCACTAAGCTCATTTCTTTTAAGCTCTTCATATTTTTCTTGCTCATCGTCCTCTTCCGGTTCCTTCTTCACAGGCTCATCTACCGGCCTGAAATGTTGTCCCACAACCGGGATGAGACTACGTCTCAGCAAGTTCTACCCCACTAAGACTCGATTAGGAAACCAATACGCTAACCGGGCTGCCTATGCACGCACGGGTCAGAGGACTTACCTTGGCCTCAGATTCCACCTGCATATTAGCACAGTTCAATAGGCACCCAAGCTATCACATTAGGAAACCAATACGCTAACCGGGCTGCCTATGCACGCACGGGTCAGAGGACTTACCTTGGCCTCAGATTCCACCTGCACATTAGTACAGTTCAATAGGCATCCAAGCTATCACATCACAGATCGATATCTCGATCAATCAACCTAGTCTATTTCATGTCAATTGGACCATTCATCGGTCATTTCAATTTAACCAATCAATCTACGACATCATATCAAAGCAATGATCGATCAACCTAGTTTATTACACGTCATCTCGACCCATACTTGGTCAACACATTCAATACTATCTATAAGTCCGACTATAGTCTAGGACTGCTCACTCTAAGCTGATAAATAGATAGTATAGCTCGCACTAAGCTAATAGGATTACGGTATACTGCTCTCGCTAAGCTGACATATTGCCCGTAGGCTGATATAGTATACCAGTATACTACTATCGCTAAACTGACATATTGCCCACTAGCTGATATAGTATACTCTCGATACTCACTCTAAGCTGATAAAGTGTACTGCTCGCACTAAGCTGACATATTGCCCATAGGCTAATATAGTACACCAGTATACTGCTCTCGCTAAGCTGACATATCGCCCGCAGGCTGATATAGTATACTATCCAACCATTCAATCCATTCCATCCTTTATCCTTTTCAATAAAATAGCCGTGTGTGGGGACACGGTTGGCCTTAGCCAAAATATAATATTTTCCTTTCCGTAACTCTCACATTTTCTGTAGTCCACTCAAATATATTTTTGGCATTATCAACCGATGCCTGGTTATTTTTCAATTAATAACCAATGATTATCCAATTAAAGAATAATTCATTCTTTCACAAATAATTCAATTCAGCATGAAATAGAGCTCAATTAAATAAACGGACTACGCCATGACAATTAGCATAAAATTTCGATCGTCGGCTATCCTTGCCTAATTTCCGAAAAATAAATTATTATATAATTAATTTCGAAAATTAATAAATAAATACGATAAATCCAATTTAGGCCCGAAATGCCTAATTGAAGCCCGATAAGGGTTGGGAAATAAAATCCCGAGATGCATTCAATAAATAGTATAGGCAATTCTCTAGCTAAGTACACTAATCACTTAACTAATATGCAATGTAGTTAACTAATAATCACTAATCCATGCTAATCTAACCACCTAATTGCATTTAATTAAATCTAATCAACCCTTAAGCATCATTAGTCTACTAAGCAAGGATTAGTGAGATTACTCAATTGACAAAGCGAAGACCGGAACACCGCGACGGCGGCCGAAATCCGAATTTTCGGCGACGTCGACGATCACTCGGGCTGGGCCCAAAGACCTTGCAAGCCCACAGCAAATTGCTGGGCTTGGTCTGGGCTTGGTCTTGGCTGCGACTTGGGCCTTCTTCGCGGGCTGGACTTCAAATGGGCTTGCTGCAAGTTGGGCCGAACTGTTCAATTGATGGGCTGACTGCTGTAACTGAAATTACGGGCTGAAGACACTGAATGGGCCGCTGGGCTTGCGGCTTCAACTGGACTGAACAAGGAAGCAACAAAGCTGTTGTTGGGCCGAGCTTCGCTGGGCTATCTTCGGTGGATACGGACGAGCAGGCGATAGCTTCAGTTGACTGAGGAGATGCGTGGACCAGCGAGCTAGCGAAGGAAGCAGCAGCTTCGTGCGTTGCTGAGGGCTGCTTCAATGGAACGCCGCTGCTGAGCCGAACGTGCGAAGATGAGGGTCAACGGTGGGGCTTCTTTGGTAAGTGGTTGACCGAGCAAAACCACTCCACGTGCAGCTGAAGAAGACGAGCAGCTTCGGTGGGTTGAAGAAGCTGATGAAGATACGCGGCAAATGATGGCAGAAGCGGCAGCTCGGTGGATTGCTGGGTCGACAAACTGCCTGGGAAATTTGCAACGTTGACTGGTGGGCGTTGAAGGCTGGCGATGGAGATGCACGCTGATGGAGCACACGGGCATGTGACCGAAGTTGCTGAAGTTGAAGGAGAACGCACGGCTTGATTCTGGAGTCAACAAACCAGCATGAAGACAAGACTTGGTGGAGCAGCTTCGGTGGATGATGAGATCGAAGGAGCTACAGGCGTGGCGCACGGAGAAGCTTCAAGGTCAACGATGGGGCTTCGCTTGAAGTTCAGTTGACCTAGACGTGGCAGCTTGAAGAGAAAAACTCGGTGGGGAGTTGGGCGCTGATCTTCGTGGCAGAGGAGACAACGGCTGGTGGAGGAGCAGGCGTGAGGGAGAGAGAGATATGTGTGGAAAATGAAAATGAAGACAGAAGCAGGCAGGGTCGAGGAAAAAGGGACGCTCAAAGAGAAGAGGGGGAGAGAAAGTGACGTGGAGAAGGCTGATCCGAGGAAATGAAAGTGAGGCAGCGAAGGTGGGATGCCGCTGGACGCTCGAAGGATGGAGGGCGGTTGAAACGTGCGGAGGAAGTCATGGATGAGGGGAGGAAGAGTCAAAGCCAAAATATCTCAAATTCATCATGGTTTTGGTCGCCAAAGTCCATATAATTATCCCATTGTCCCACCATAATTAAATCTTGCAAATAAATCCACCAAAAATCCAATTTGACAACAAATGTTGCACCCCCAAGCCTAGCTCCGAATTTCATCAATTTAAACTTCAATCTCATCATCAATTTCTCAAATTCGAAGTCCAATTTCGCCCAAGAAAAATCCCACACATCTCCACAAATTCCCATCATCCAATAGTTCGGCTTAGAAGTCAAAATCCCTTCAAATGGGCTAAACCGAATTTCCGCTAATTCCCTGCGACATCTGAAACGATTTTCCGTAAAAGTCCCGAACTTGCTGGAATTTCTCCGAAAGACAAGACGACATCCTAAAATGAATTGTGATATGCTCGAACGTCCGAATTCCAAAACCGAATTCACTTTCGTGGTTAAAATCGATCGAACGCGATTTTAGTCCGATCCAACCTATTGGGTATCTTTTAGGGATTTTACCGCGGTTATATCCCTTAACGGCTTCACCCAATAGATTGGTTAACTCGTGAGTGATCAGTTCAGAGAAAAAGGACCATAGGCGCGCCGGCGAAATGCCCATTTTATATATTCGGGACGGGGTTGAAATTCGGGATGTCACACCACCGGACCATTAAAGGTTAACCCATGCCTTGCCAGGTAATTTGGTTTACGTATAATTTCACCATTTTAATTTTCATTGATACATAATATGCAAATTCAATAAATAAAAACGAACATCTTTTCACATTTAAAGATTCATATACACAAAATCAAGAAAACTTAAGAGTAAAAATTACAGTGATATTATAGTGATTAAAACATATTGAATACATGATAGTGTGCTTTTAATGAAGTGATAGTCGTAAAACCATAATTGTGGAGGAATATAAGAATCTTATGAAGAAGAAGTATAAAAAATCATTCAATTATATTTTCAGTGCAAAAAAGAAAATGCATTTTACGCTTTATTGTCAATCACCTTCCTCTAAAAACAAAATAAGTCATCAACCTCTTTGTCCAATAAATTATCGATTAACCAAACAAAGCAAATGCGAATCTCCAACTGATAAACACAACATGAAAGTAAAGTCTAAAAGAAGAAAACCACAACTTGGAACTTGTAGAGATTGGACGAACTCTCTTGTATTGAAGAAGTAATTTACAATATATACTTAGGGTTTAGGGCTAAAACAATGCAATGACAATTATGCCCTTTAGCATAAACCCAATTTGCTAATACTCCCCCTCAAGTTGCTGAATGTAAACATGTCAACAAATTGTTCTTAAAATTACAAAATAAATCACGTGTGACAGGTTTCATGAACAAGTCCGCGAGTTGGGAGTGACCGGGAACATAAAGAGTACGCAAAGTGCCATCTTGAATTTTTTCACGAACCAAGTGATAGTCAATCTCAATGTGTTTGGTTTGTTCGTGGAAGACAGGATTAGTGGCGATGTGGATGGCCGCTTTATTATCACAAAAAAGATTGGCAGTGGTAGTGTTAACATGGAGATCCGAGAGCAGCATGTGAAGCCATGTGATTTTGCATGTCGCAGACACCATGGCACGATATTCGGCTTCTGCTGAGGAACGAACAATAGTGGTTTGTTTTTTGGGACGCCATGAGATAGGGCAAGAACCAAGAAACATGCAGTAGCCAGAAACAGATCGTCGGGATGTGAAACAGGATGCCCAATCATAATCTGTATAACCATTAAGTTGGAGAGTTGAATCAGATGGGAAAAATAAACCAGAGCCAGGATCATGCTTGAGATACCGCACAATGCGAAGGGCAGCATTCCAATGGTCTTCATGAGGAGAGTGCATAAATTGACTAAGATGTTGCATTGCAAAAAGTAAATCTGGACGAGTTACTGTAAGATATAATAATCTGCCAATAAGTCATCAATATGAACCTGGATCCTTAAGAGTTGGAGAGGAGTCCAAAAATTGTATATTGGGTTCCATCAGAGTATCAATAGGACGTCCACCAAGAAGACCAATGTCAGACAAAATATCAAGAGCGTATTTCCTTTGTGACAAGAAAATCCCAAACTTGGAACAAGAAACTTCAATGCCCAAGAAATATTTGGGAGTCCCCAAGTCCTTAATACGAAATTGTGTGTCGAGAAATCATTTGAGAAGTTGAATCATAACTTCATCATCACCCGTTATAACCAAATCATCAACATAAACAAGGACAATGATCAAGAGAGAGCGACGGACTAATGTAAAAAGTGAATAGTCCACCTTTGACTGTTGAAAACCAACATCAAGTAGTGCAACAGAGAATTTAGCAAACCATTGCCTAGATGCCTGTTTAAGGCCATAGAGTGATTTCTTAAGTCGACAAACTAAATTATCCCCCTTAGTATGAAAACCTGGTGGAAACCTCACGTAGACCTCTTCGTCAAGATCACCACGCAGAAAAGCGTTATTCACATCTAATTGGTAGAGAGGCCAATGACGAATTGAAGCAAGAGCTAATAAAGTGCGAACAGTTACCATTTTAGCAACAAGTGCAAATGTGTCATGGTAATCAATCCCCTCTGTTTGAGTATAACCCTTTGCAACGAGCCGAGCCTTGTAACGCTCAATGGTGCCATCAGAATTATATTTGATGCGGGAAACCCATTTACATCCAATGGGATGTTTGTTTGGAGGAAGATGAACAATTTCCCAAGTGCCATTTTGTTCAAGAGCCTGTATCTCAGAAGACATTGCCTACCACCACTTGGGAGATTGACACACAACGTCATAAGTTTTAGGTTCCTGTTAAGAGGATATGGAGGCTAAAAAGGCATGGTGAGTGGGTGAAAAACGCGAGTATGATAAACAGTTAGATAAAGGGTAAAGAGTAGCTGATTCAGTTACCTTAGAGTCCGAAGAATTGATCGGAGGCCACAGTAGCGTAGTAGTAGTCCCGAAGATATCCAGGTGGATGGTGTTGCCGAGATGGCCGAGGCATGGCTTCAGGTTCAGTTGGTGATGGTGTGATCGTGGGTGCAAGAGGTTGAGGAGTTGAGGTCGGTGCAAGGACTGCGGTGGAGGGAGGTGGGTACGTTTCACCAAGGTCAGGTAAGGGTAATGGAAGTAGTGAGGTTTGTTTGGTCGTGGTGTGTTTGATGGTTTGACGGAAAGGAAAATCTTGTCCACAGAAAATGACGTCGCGACTGGTAAAAATTGTTTGGTCTTGAAGGTAATAGAGACGGTAACCTTTGTGGTTTGTGGGATAACCAATTAGAACACATCGGCGAGATCGGGGACCAAATTTATCGGAGTGAAGATAACTAGTGGAAGCATAACATAATGAGCCAAAGACATGAAGATGAGAATAGGAAGGTGGTTTGCCATAAAGAAGTTCATACGGGGTTCTATTGTGTAGGAGAGGACTAGGTAGTCTATTAATGAGATGAGTAGCAGTTAATACACAATCCCCCCAAAAATGAAGAGGTATGCTAGAACGAAAATGCAATGCACGAGCAACATTGAGCAAGTGATGATGCTTATGCTCAACAACTCCATTTTGTTGAGGAGTGTGAGGACAACTACGTTGGTGGTGAACACCGTGTGCGCAAAAAAACTCTTGTAAGCAAGAGGAAAGAAATTTAGTCCTGTTATCAGATTGAACATTTTGGATTTTGGTTTTATATTGAGTCTCAACAAAAGCAAAGAAGCGAATCAAAGAGTCAATTGCATTAGACTTAAAAGTAAGCAAAAAGATCCAAGTATAGCGCGAATAATCATCAACAATAGATAAAAAAATAACGACATTTCTTATGTGTAAAATGAGAATAAGGTCCCCAAATGTCAACATGAATAAGCTCAAAAGGACGTGAAGTAGTAATAGTGCTAGACGCAAAAGATAGACGCGTTTGCTTGGATAAATGACAAGCATCACATGGACTGAATTGTTTTGCTGGACTAAAACATAAAGTTTGTTGCAAAGTAGATAAAACTAATTCAGATGGATGTCCTAAGCGAGCGTGCCAATGATGAGATGAAGAGGTTGTAGTAGAAAGAACGGCAGGTTCGGTAGGAATCTCCAGATAATAGAGACCACCACGCTCATGGCCCCAACCAATGATCTTCTTCGTCAAGAGGTCCTGGAAAAGACAGTAGTTAGGAAAAAAATGACTAAGCAGTTTAAAGTTTGAGTGAGTTTGGAGGCTGACAATAAGTTATATTTGAAAGAGGGAGCGCAAAGGACATTATCAAGGGAGATAGTTGAGGTAAGCGGGGCTGAACCATGTGATGTCACGAGGACACCAACACCATTCGGAATTCCAATAGTGGGATGTGGAGAGGAATAGTATGTCGGGTTTGTAAGGTAATAGGGTTCAAATGTGATGTGATCGGTGGCGCTAGTGTCAATGGCCCAAGTATTGGAATTAAATGAATTCGAAGTTAGCCAAGAACATTGAGAGGTTGGCTTTAGGGATGTTTACCTCTTGCAACAAGCACATCAACTGCTTATATTGATCATTTGTGAATGGTGGAGGTGCCGCATCAGAAGTATGACTCGACTTGTTATCTACGAGCCGGGAGGAAGTAGATGGCTATCCACGGCGTTGCTTGTGGTTAGGAGGGAAGCCATGAAGTCGATAGCACATATCCCGCGTATGTCCTGGGATGCCACAGTGGGCACATCTTTCTCGGCTGCGAGACGTGCTTGTCCGTTTAGCTAGGTTAGCGGACGGAGCGAGGGCACCAAGAGAGCTGGGCTGTCCATGGTATGAGGAATTCGTGTACGGCTGTGAAGCATTATTTCCATGAGTGTTAAGCAAAGTGCTGGTTTGGTCGAATAGTGGGCGATCCAATTGGATATGGCGATGTGACTCATCTTGAAGAACTAGCGCATATGCACGTGCAACACTAGGTAATGGATTCATTAGTAAAATCTGACTAATAACATTAGCATACCTTGGATTGAGACCCATGAGAAATTGAAACAAGCGCCGATTCTCTTGTTGTGTGGTGATGATAGAATGAGCCACACAAGCGCATTGCGGTAATGGATCCAAATTATTCAATTCATCCCAGCAGCTCAAATTGTTGTAATACTTAGTCAGGGCATCATCACATTGAGCAAGGGTGCATATCTTTTGCTCGAGATGAAAAATCCTAGGACATTCGATGGAAAAAAAACGTTCACGGAGATCAGCCCAGACATTCGCAACTGACTCTGTGTAGAGAACTGTTGGCACCAAATCTGGATGGATGGAATTAAGGATCCAAGATAGAATCATATTGTTCACACGAATCTAAGACGCATAGGCAGGATCTGTTGTAGCTGGCTTTTTTATTTCTCCAATAACAAACACCATCTTGTTCTTGGCGGAAAGGGCAATCTCCATGGCACGAGATCAATTGTTGTAATTGTCACCCGTAAGGACCATGCCAATGAGATTAGATCCTAGGTTATCAAAATGATGCAAAAAATAAGGTTTGCCCGCCTGCTCATGTGCGGGAACGGTGGCTGAAGAGTTATGATACTCAGTTGCCATGATTACTTGCGGCCAGATGGTTGTGTTCCTATGAGGCTACAATACCACAGAGAGAAAAATACTTATGTAAAATAATTCTGAAAAATAATACCATAGATGGTTGCGTTCCCTTGCCTTCGCTCAGCACACCAGCAAAATAATTCTGACCCAAATTGGGGACTCTCAGCGAGGAAGACTTGCCCTTGGTGCCCACAAAATCCGCACACTTGGAAGTTGTAGAGAGAGATGTAGAGAGGGGAGAGAGAGATGCAAGTGAAGTTGCAGGTTCCGCACACTCAACAGCTGCCCCGCAACGTCACCAAATTCCGCGGACCGCAGAATTTGCAAGTTTCACGCGAACACCTTCACACCTCCATAATCAATGTTGGGAATAACGGATCCCCGAAAAGCGAATTCGACACTGAATCGAACCCCTAAATCAATGCGGAAGACGAGCCCGGAAAAACAACACGTATCACCGATCCTAAAGCACACCACGGATTCGAGCGTACCTTTTAAGCCACAGATTAAACACCGACGCCGATAGGAGGAAGAGAATTTGGCCCTGTCCGATCCGATGACGCCTTGAAGGGAAGAAGAACGATGCCTTATGCTTACTGTTTCTTCTTTTTGTTGGAGAGAGAGCGAGGGAGAGAACGTACATACGTTGATTATCCAACAGGTGTCATCTCTCTCTCTCTCCTCCCTTTTATACCTTCCCCCATCCACGGGCCCTATTCCCGTGGGCCGGGCTTTTTGGGCCCAACTTGGGCGGACGGGCCTTAAGCCCATCGCTAATAAAACCATCATCTCCCACTCGCACATGGTGGGCCGAACATGATTCTCTTTACCTCTCTTCAACATTCATACCGGTGAATAATCCGTGTGACCAGCATACTTTGAGAGCTCGTTGCTATACATCTGTTAGGAATATATAGCAGCTCATAATGGGCGTCACACTCCGAGTAGATTTAGTATGCAGTACCCTAGATCGATCGATCACATTTATATCTCTCTTAATCTCTTTCAAACATGATATATATATTGTATTCACAACTATGATTATCCCAAAGATAGTTATAATTGGTCGACCAGTGAATAAAAAAATTACAATGTGATTCTCCAAAATCGATTTTCCTCTTTCCTTCAAACTCTCAATTTCAGTTCAGCTTGCTTTTCTAGAAATGTCCCATTAGATCGAATCAACTCATGACCATTGGCAACATCCTAAGATAGCAAACACTAAATAGAAATCTTGAGAATAAGTAAAAGTCATGAGGGCACTAAAATTGAGGAACTCTTTTCCTCAAGAGTCTCACACGCCATAAAAGTTGAGATCAAACTTTTTGCCACTCTTATTGGTCGTCTCATGCATACGTAGTATGAAATACGTATTACAGTATTAACTCCTTTCCCATGGAGCGTATGTCTACACTTTCAATACCGTACAGATGATAGTTCAGACATACCCAATGTCTAACTTGAGTTCATGTATCTACTCATTCACAAAATTCATTAGAACTCACATCTGGCATCATAGACAGATTAGGTAAAATATGTGGGGTATTTTACTTTCGGACATCGTAAGTATTATGTCCTCATCTTAACACTCAGTTAAGGCGACATCGTGTTTTAAGCTCGAGCTCTCGATTATCACCTAGATAATAAGCTTAAAAACAGTCTCATCTCTATTTATTACACAGTAAACAGAGGCGATTACCCGTGTGAGTGGGCTAATCTTTTATCTGTCCGACATACTTCCTTAACTTAAAGTAATGCACTGAGCATTAAGATGCATAAAGATCATACAAAGATTCATAGGCATTAATGATGAAAACATAAATTCATCAAATGTGAACACTTAGGGAAATAACAATATTCAGTACATTAGCCTCTACGCAATCCTAGAGGTTTCATATGGCCACAAAACACATCTCTAGGTATTGGCTTTATCATAGGATCTGCTACCATTCTATGCGTAATTTGTACTGTAAGTTCACATCTTTTCGTGCAATCATATCTTTGACAAAAGTTATACTTGGTATCTATAGGTTTGGTCTTGCCATGATATTTTGGATCTTTGGTGTACACTTTTGCTGCTTGGCTATCACAGTTAACCAACAATTAATCTGCAGCACTTCTAATAACACCTAAATGATCCAAAAAAATCTCTTAAGCCAAACACCTTCTTATACTGCCGCTGATAACGCCACGAACTCAACTTCTATCGTGGACAAGGCTATACACTTTTGTTTCTTACTGCTCCAACATATGGTGCCATTATTCGGTAAGAAAACAAACCCAGAGGTAGATTTCCTTTCATTTAAATCTCCTCCCCAAACAGCATCAAAATAGCCTTAGAGTCGCAGATCCTTTTCTTAATGACTCATCGTATAATCAGCAGTTCCCTTTAGATATCTTAGTATTCTTTTTAACGGCTTTCCAATGTGCTTGACCTGGATTGGATTAGTATCTTCTCACCATTCCAACTGCAAAATATATGTCAGATCTTGTACACATCATAGTGTACATAAAGCTTCCTACAGCACTAGCATAAGGAACATGTTTCATTTGTTCCTTCTCTTGTGAAGTCCTTGGACACAGACTATGGCTTAATCCTTCACCTTTTGCAATAGGAGTATCCATGGGTTTACAATCTTGAAATCTTAACTCCAAGAATGTATATAACATCACCAATGTATTTCATCTCAAAGTTGGAAGACAACGAATTCTTCACAGTATTAACAAACTCCATATTACTTCCGACAATTAGTATATCATTAACGTATAATGATATGATCACAAATTGATCTTTGGATCTTTTGATATATACACAATGATCCTCGTCAATCATTGTAAAATCACATGCCATTATGGCATTATGAAAACGCATATACCATTGTCTCGACGACTGCTTAAAGCCATATATCGACCCCAAAAGTCGACATACCTTTTCTTCTTGGCCTTTCACTATGAAACCAGCAGGTTGTTCCATATATATTTCTTCCTCTAATTCTCCATTAAGGAAAGCAGTCTTTACATCCATTTGATGTAACTCAAGATCCATACTAACCACTATTACCAGAATAATGCGAATCGAGGTAAATCACACTACAGAAGAAAATGTTTATTTATAATCAATTCCTTCCTGTTGATTATACCCCTTCGCCACAAGGCAAGCCTTATGCCTTTCTATCGAGTCATCAGCTTTTCGCTTTATTTTGAGAACCCACTTGTTCCCAATAGCTTTGCGTCCTTTTTGGAAGATCAACCAGTTCCTAAACATGGTTTGACTTCATTGACTCCATTTCCTCTTCCATTGCATGAATCCATTTTTCCTTACTAGGACAATTTAGAGCATCATTAATATTTCTTGGCTCATCCTTATCTCGCGGAGCAATCATAAAAGTTTCCCCTTCAATGTCTAAACGTCGACGGGAAATACTTTGGCAACTTGTTCGCTGTATGGGAGATTGTACACTTAGCACATCATTCCCCATTATGCTCCCACTTGGATTAGATAATGATGACGTCATCTCAATTGAGAATGAGTTGAATTCAATTCATCACTTCTCATATTACTCCCACTTGGACGAACTCCACTAATATCATTATCTTGATCCAAGGTTTCAAATAGGGAGTAATCCTCACCTATTTCGCCCTTCTTAAGAAATTCATTCACTAAGAATGTGACATCCCGTGATTCAAAATCAGTTATACTCCCACTTTCCTGCTCACCTATGAACACATACCCTTTCGAGTGTTCGGAGTATCTCATGAAAATACTCTTATTTCCTTTGGGACCCAATTTCCCAAACTTGTGAGAGGACTCATGAGTATAGGCAGACAACCCCATAACTTAAGAAAACTTAAGTCCGGTTTTCTACCTGTCCATAACTTATATGGAGTGGAAGTAACTGATTTGGAAGGCACCCGTTAAGTATACAGCAGATTAACAACGCATCACTCCAAAAAGTGATAGGTAAGTTAGTATGCGCCATCAATGAACCTAACCATTTCCAGCAGGGTTCTGTTTCTTCTCTCTGCAACACCATTTTGTTGAGGAGTATATAAAATAGACAACTGTCTTTCTATTCATTTTTCATCACATAATTTTCTGAACTCATCAGATAAATATTCTCGACCTCGATCGGATATCAATGGTTTTATTTTCTTGTCTAATTGATTCTCTACCAGGTTCATAAACCTTTTGAAACAACTTATTGCTTCAGATTTATGAGAAATCAAATAGACATATCCGAATCGAGTATAATCATCTATAAAAGTGATGAAATAAACAGCCCCATGCCTTCCTCTCACTTTCATTGGGCCACAGACATCAGAATGGATTAAATGCAGAGGAAATTCAGCTCTTTTACCTTTTCCAAATGGTTTCCTTGTCGTTTTCCCTTCTAGGCAATACTTACATATGGGCAAATCGACTTTTTCAATGTTGCCCAACAAGCCCTCTTTGGCTAGTCTATTCATATGTTGTTGGCCAATATGACCAAATCCAGCATGCCACATAATCACCTCATTATCATATGAAGTAGAAGACGTGAAACAAGGGAATAACAAATATTTACATCACCACAGTCAACATTTAGTACAATGAAACCATCCAGAAAATTACCACAACTATAGTAGTTTGTATCCAAATACAAATCTACACCTTTATTATGGAAGTTCATATTAAAACCAAGCTTGAACAACACCAAAACAGACACTAAATTTCAACGAATCTCCGGAGCATATAGAACATCATGTAGAAACAAGGTGCGTCCACCACGCATGTTTAATTGGCAGGTGCCAATCCCTTTAACTTCATCTCTGGAGTTATATCCCACATAGATCCACTTAGTTCCAGTTGGTACCGTCGGAATTCCACGAAGGATTCTCTATCCTTCGCTACATGGTCTGTCGGTCCTGAATTTACAGTCCACAAAGGATTGGATTCAGCTAATAATTAAGAACTTGACACATAATCAAAGTTCTCAAATGTACAAGAGGTGTTTACCTTTTTCGGCTCATAACAGTTGCGAGCATTGTGACCTTTCTTGTCACAATTGTAACACCTCCCCCTTGACATTTTCTTCACTTGAGGACGTTTTCCTCTCTTGTGTTGGTTAACTCTTGATTTCTTGCAATAAGGACTTGATCCTTTGCATTCCCACATATTGAACAAATCAATACGTTTGTGCTTAGAGCTCAAAGCCCTTTATGAGCTAGAACCAGCATTGCCAATGTCTATTTTCGACTCAAATGCCGATAGGCAGTCCTCTACTAGCTCAAGGTGGCGCACAACATCCTCAAGATCTTCCATAATATGGTCAAGAGCTTCTAGTGCTTCTTGCTTTTCCAGCACATATTGAATCTTCATATTCAATATTTCACAATTGTTGCCGTTCATATCAGCAATTACGTTCTTAGTTGCTGAAACCATCGATCTGAACACATCAGACATATATGCACGAATTATTAATGCCTATCATTTATGCATCCCTATTTACATAGACCCATCATATTAATGAATAATTTCAAGTAAGGCTTCAGAATCAAAAAGGTCACTATGTTTCTAATCATCCTCCAAAAATCCTAACTTAAAACTATCATTAATATGATTGTCATATGCAAAATCAATTCTATGAAGTTACAAAAACTTCTATGACTACCCACAGCTAATTACCCATAGCAACCAGCAATTAACAGAAAGCAACAGATAATTGGCATCCAATAAAACAATAATGCTTTCATCTAATACAACTATCCATTACACTAAGCAATATATACAAAGAAAATTATCAACATGGAAAGAGACACTTACACCCATAAAACATCTCATAATTAATCTAAGAAATAAATAGAGAATGTCCCTTCTAATCTATCAGTCAAAAAATCTGAGAAATTTGAAGGCACATTTGCCAACCATGGAAAAACTTTTGGAGAGCTTTCATGTCGCCACCAAGGCGCATTCACTCTGCGCCATGTGGCACTCATTCTAAGGGTTGAAGTTTTGGTTAACTCAATCCTATAGTACTCTCTTACAAAAGCTTTCACTAGCCTCCTATAATCCGGAACCACGTTGACCTCCCATAGCCAATCTAACATTGCTTACCATTCAGGTGGAAGAGTGTTCATCAAAGCCGGCACCTTCTCAAAATCCGGCATAAGATAACCATTCCAGATGATTTCTTGTATCATCTGATTGACCCTGACCACATGTGATACTAAATCACCGTCATGCCACCGATAATTAGCTAAATCTGACATCAGCCTTTTAAGTCTTGCATTTCCCTCGTCCATTCTCGGGATTGCAGGTATCTGTGCATAACGCATCATAGTTCCTGCAACAAATGCAGAACTAAAAATGGATTACTTATAATCCATAATGTACATAAGGGAAAATACATAATTTTCCAAAATTCATGCAACAAATGCAGAATAAATAATGGATTACATATAACCCACATAGGCATAAATGAAAAAGAAACAAATTCCTTCTTTTTTTTTTTCGGTCAACGGTCAACGGGTCAACAGGTGGCGGGTCGTCGGGCGGCGGGTCGGACCGGTCGGGCCAGTAGGACGAACCGACCGCACGTGCCGCGCGCGTGCGCTGGCTGATGTCACGCAGACGTCAGCCGGCACGTGCCGCGCACGTGCGCGGGCTGACATCACGCAGACATCAGCCGGCACGCGCTGCGCGCGTGAGCGTGCTGACGTCACGCAGACGTCAGCCGGCAAGTGCTCGGCATGCGCCAAGCTGGTCGGGTCGGGTCGGTCGCCGTCAGGTCGGGTTGCCGGCCGGCCAACCGTCGTCAGCGCTGACGTCATCGATGACGTCATCCCAGCGGTTATCGACCGTTAGGTGACGTCATGCTGACGTCAGCACGCGTCGGTCCGTCGACCGTCGCGTGCCGGTTCGTCGGCCGGCGGCGCGCACGTGCCGGATCGCCAACCGTCTCGCCCACGCGTAGCGCCTTCTGGCCGCGCGTGTGGGCGCGTGCGGCGTCACCCGGCGGCGCTCGACGTATCGCCAGACTCGTCTCGACGTCCCCTTTCTCCCCATGCCATCTGAATTCGATTTCGACTTACAATAACTCGGAAAAATGGCCGAACAGCGCTCGGGTGTCGGGATTTCTTGGCCCGATCCGTACGGCCGAAATTTTTTTGCGAAAAATCAATCAAAAAACGTCAAACAGGTCGGGAAAACGTGAACTAGGGTTTTGATACCAATGTTGGGAATAACGGATCCCGGAAAAGCGGATTCGACACTGAATCGAACCCCTAAATCAATGCGGAAGACGAGCCCGGGAAAAACAACACGTATCACCGATCCTAAAGCACACCACGGATTCGAGCGTACCTTTTAAGCCACAGATTAAACACCGACGCCGATAGGAGGAAGAGAATTTGGCCCTAATCGATCCGATGACGCCTTGAAGGGAAGAAGAACGATGCCTTATGCTTACTGTTTCTTCTTTTTATTGGAGAGAGAGCGAGGGAGAGAACGTACGTACGTTGATTATCCAACAGGTGTCATCTCTCTCTCTCTCCTCCCTTTTATACCTTCCCCCATCCACGGGCCCTATTCCCATGGGCCGGGCTTTTTGGGCCCAACTTGGGGGGACGGGCCTTAAGCCCATCGCTAATAAAACCATCAAGCGCAAAAACAGTCGGGAAGAGAGAGAGAGGGTTCGCGAAAGCTCCATGGATGAAGAGAGATGGGCTCCAAGGATCATCGCTTTGCTACCATGTAGAGATTGGGCAAACTCTCTTGTATTGAAGAAGTAATTTACAATATATACATAGGGTTTAGGGCTAAAACAAGACAGTGACAATTATGCCCTTTAGTATAAACCCAATTTGCTAATAAAACTCCTTTACTAGAAGCTCGCTGTAGATGTTAAGTGCGATTGTCATCAGACTTTTGTTGACCAAATTTATTTTCCTAATACTCAATCAAATAATGAAAATGATGAAAGTGAAAATATCTCAATAGCACGTACCAATATATATATATATATATATATATATCTCACTAACCAGCAGAAAAAAGAAAAAAAAAATCAAAGATCTCAACGTTGGGTAACTAAAAGAGAGAAAGAATACAACCAAATAAATATTTCATGTGCTTTATTATCCATAGCTCCTGCGTGTATTTATGTATGAGATTAGTTTCTACAGAATAATCAATGAAATCTAGGGTTTTGCATAATTTTTAGAATATTTGAAATCTGGATCAAATGTGAAAAGAGTGGAGAGATCTAAATATGAAACATAGGGAGTATGTATATACTGAAAAGAAAAATCAAAAAAACAAATCCCTTAAATATTTGACACGTGTTTCTTTAGGGAAATCTTATACTTCGTTGACCGCATTATTGTTAGATTGAGGAAAATAATACAAAACTTCGAAGGAAATACTTAGAAGGAAGTGAGACGGGAAATGTTGAAATTTCCAATAATAACTGATTTGCAACTTTGAAGCTCATTTAAACCATTTGTTCTCTAACAAAGTTCTAGCAACCGAAAAGCACGTGTTCTAAACTGAAGTGAAAGGAGTGCAAAATGTAAGAAAGCACCGCTTGTAAAAAGAATAATGAATCTCTTTTAAATCACAGGTTTATATGTTAACCTTCATATTAACCCCTAGAAAAGACGTAGTTACGATATATTTACTTAGATAAAGATTTGGCAAACCACGCTAGGCAGATATTCGATTCCTATTTCTGCTCTATTCTATTCTCATGAAATTAGTGTTCTAATCCTATCTCATTCAATTTCGCAAGCTAAAAGGTTTTGATTTCTATGGTTGTGCAAAGGAATGCTTGGATCAACTCTAAACCGAATGCATAATTTTCTTTTTGCACCTTGAGAAAATGAATTTTGAATCTCAAGCCCATGTAAAAGAATTTGCTCTTCTTTTTCTTTTATTTCCCAAAATCTCCTCGAAGGGATAATAATGCAAATGACTACTCTTAAACTTTTAATTTATTCAATATAATTTATGAATTTTGATACATGTTCGATTAAATCACTGAATTATATGAATATTTTCCATGCCGTCCTTCCATCAATGACAATATTGTATATTATATTAAAATTCAGGAATCAATTCTCTTATTTTCTCAATGGAAAGAAAAAAAAAAGGTTTAAAAGGAAAAGAGGAAAAAGAGAAAAAGATAAGGATAGATTCGGGTTCTACCCAGAAATCGAAGCTCCCAGTCCCAGTGAGCAAGGCGGGTATAAACCCCCCAACTAATCCAACGATTCCTTCAAATCCCCCATTCGATCTTTTCACGCAGTGATCGCATGCCGCAACGCTCGTAATGGCTTCGTCAGAGATCGAAGTCACCGAGCCCTCCAGAGCAGCGACTGCCCAAGACCCTCCCGGTGAAGCGGCAGCGGCGGTGGCGGCCGTCATCGACGTGTTCTTCGCCTCCGCGTACGGCGATTTGGAGCAACTTAGGAGGTTCGTGGAGCAAGGAGGCGCCTCCCTCTCGACCCCCGACGCTAACGGGTACTACGGTCTCCAGTGGGCCACCCTCAACAACTTTGCCGACGTCGTCCCGTACATCATCGAGGTATTGCGCCTTTCCGGCTCTCGCTTCTTCTTCCTTCCGCCTGCCGTGAATGATTTTGCGCGCCCAATCGCGCGTTCCTGGTGACGGGGTCCTGAATTTGGGGCGTGTGTAAAGTTGCTGCTTGAAGCATTTGCTTCCTGCTTGTTTCTGTCTGAACGTACTAATTATTGTTGTTCTTCATGAATGTCGGTGTTGGGTGATGAATTGATTGAAGAATGGGGGTAATGTGAATGCGACGGACAACTTGAAGCAGACGCACCGCATTGGGCCGCCGTTCGGGGATCCGTTGCGGTTGCGGATGTGCTTTTGCAAAATGGAACTTGGGTAGAGGCAGCTGATATAAATGGGTATCGGGTACTTTTTCATTCTCCACATCTTTCTTTTAAGAGAATTGTTATTCTTATTTTATTTACTTACTGTTGTTAGATGAACTATAGTGTTGGCATGAAGTAAAAGAACGAATTTGATAATTATTAGGTTTCGTCTTGAGTAGAGCTGGCAAAATGGGTCATAAACCCATATTATGACGGTCGCGATCAAATTTTCAGGTGAACCACCTAGGGTTTGGCTAATGGATTGCTAAGCTTAGACTTAGTTCGAGCTCTCCCAAGCCCATACCAACTCGTGACTTAGGTTCAAATATCTAGCATGCAAAAAGGAGTCGCCACTAATCAATTTGCGGTAGGTCAATTAAACACCTAAGTAAAATAATTGGAGGATTATTTCACCTATACGAACCAGAGACTTTGGATACAGGAACTTGATTACACTAGACTTTCCTAGTGCCCTTTTCGGTACCTTTCTCTTTCAGTTTTTTTGAAAAAATATTTGGCAATTGAATTGATTTTAATTTAGTTTCCTAACATGTGAGGTGTTCATGCAGATGCGCAAACCACCAATTTAACACTCAAGAAAGCCAAAAAAAATAAAAATTGCAGGACTTACCTCATAGCAACGAAAGCATCTGCAGTATTAGATTAAAATTCACATCAACAATCCTATATATGATTTCTAATTAACAATCACCCAATTTTTACTTTCACTTTTTAACGAGAATATAGTCCATATGCAATTCAATGCTTCTAATCTAATATGAAATAATATGGCCAGGCAAAATGTCTTAAGCTATATGAATGAGTAAAAATTTTTGTGATTTTTTTAATGAACACGCAATAATTAAATATGCAATCTAAATTAACCAAAATGACCTATATGTGTGGCATCCCAAAAATAACTCATGGCCATGTGTTTTATAAGTAGGGGTTTATTGATTTATGATTTCAAGATTTATGGCCAAGTGAATAAGAATGATCTGGTATTTATATAAATGGATAATTATTGTTGTTGGAAACGCATCCTATGTCCATGTGAGACCAAGGATTTTATTTGATGAGGAAATTATGTTTTTGGCCATAAATTTTATAAGTTGGATTTTATTAAACTATGTTGCAAAGTATTATGGCCATTTAAATTTGTAATTTGGTACTTTGTATAAGTGGGATTAAGATGGATTATCAAAAATAAATATGGGCCATTTAAGTTTGGACTTTAGGCCCAAGTGAGATGGGCCTAAAGTGGGCCCAGAGGCCCGGCCCATAGAGCCCATGAGGTTGTCAACGCATGGAGGGGGGAGGAGGAGCCGCATGGCCTCCTCCAAGTGTCGTCGGCAAAGGAGACACTTGTCTCCTTCTTGGGGACAAGTGTCCCCCATGCAAAATAAGGATGCATGCAAGTATATAAACAACAAAAAAGAAAGAAAGAGAAGGGAAGTGACCAGTTTTGAGGGGGGTGAGAGAGAGAGCTGTCAAGAGAGTGAGAGAGGGAAACCGAGAGAGGAAGAGGGAGGCCGTGCGAAGAAGAAGGAGGAGGATTCGTCCGCCCGTTCGTCCGCCCTTCGTTGCTGCTTTGTCATTGTTTGTTGCTGTTTTTGTGCTTGAATCTAAGGCAAGTAGAGTCCTAAAACCTACCATTTGCTTGCTGTAAAGTGTGTGTAGAAGATGATAAATTGTGGTTGTGGTAAGTGGTGCAACTTCGGAGCTTTGGGGAAAGGTTTTTTGGTCTTGCATGCTGTTTCTGGAAAATCAGCTTGACTGTTCACGAGTTTGGGGGTTGCATGCGACTTTTCATTTGGAATTTCACTTCGACTTCTTCATGAAAGTTGTAGAGAAAATATTAAAGTATAACATAATAAAATTTTAGATAAAATGGATGAGTATTGAGGGGTTAAATCTTTTTTCTACGAAAACATTAGATCTGGAAACTGTTTTGTTGACCTCTTGGTGATTTCGTGTTTTGCATGTGACCTTTTATTTGGAATTTAAGTTCCACCTCTTCATGAGAGTTGTAGATAACATCTTGAATATTGACATACTCAAATTTGAGATAAAACGAACAAGTTTTTCTTGGTGAAACGATTTTTTTCCTTTGAAGACGTTAGATCTGGAAATGTTTTACTGAGCTTCACTGATTTTGTGGACTATAAAGTGGTTTTATTTTGAAAATTTCACCTTGATCTCTTAATGAAAGTTGTAGTAGACTTCTTGAGGTAAAACATATCAAAAATTCAGAGGAAAAGAAGAAAGATAAGTCAGTGAAATCGTTTTTTTAAGAAAACCGGATCTGGAAAATATTACTTCGACCCAGTAAGACTCCCTGATTTTTATAAAATAATGTGGTCAAAATTTGATCATATTTTCTTAATGAAAGTTGTAGTTAATATTCTGGGAAATAATATACTGAAAAATTTGAAGAAATGAACATATATAAGTCGAAGAATCGAGTTTCTTTGAATGATGATAGTCTGGAAAAGATAAACCCGAAAACAGGAAAGTAAGCTGCTCTTAACTTTTAATCCGGAACGAATTTGACTTCGGTTCCTTCATGAAACTTGTAGCTATAGATCTTAAATACAACATGTCCAAATTTCAGAATTTTATGAGTTTATGTAAGGGTTTAATCGAAATTTTTTTCAAAACTATGCATGGATGATGTTAAAATCCTTTTTCGGTGATGTATGGACCTGTACATATTCGGCAAATCTTGTTTGATATGGTGTTCTTCACAAAATGTGTTTTCTTAGATCTTATCTACATTGTGATAAATTTTCAGAATTTATTTCCATCGTTTGCTAATTTTCTAAAATTTTTCATGAATAGCACGCATTATGTTTAAGTTGGAAATTGTTTTATTTACTATTTATTGGATTTATTATGTAAATTATGATATCCTGGATTATTACTCGTGCAATGACATGATGACATTCATACATTTCATCTGACATCAAAGGATTGATGGATTTTCATGAACTCAATGAAGTTTTCAAAACCATTGCATCAAATGATACTTTTCCCAAGGCATATTATATGATTTTAAAAAGGGCTGCTGTCAAATCATTAGCATTGTTGCATCAAATGTCAAATTGAAAATGAGATGTATGAGAATATGCATTGTGGTGATGAGAAGGCCGTCACAGGTGTGAGTCGACGATGCCCCGGGAGTGTCGGGATGCCCGGAATGTGGGGGTGTCGGATGCCCGGTGGCCTAGTGGCGTAATTCCGGAAGGTTCTCGGGAGTTTCGAGATGCCCGATCGTATACGGTACGTAATTCCAGGGGGGGATGCCTGGTGGTATGTCGGTACGTAATCCCGGAAGCCTTGGAGGTGTGTGCCGGGGGGATTCATCGTGATGCTAGTTGGGATGCGAGATGCCCGGAGGTGTGTGCTGGATGCCTGGAGGTGTGTGCCAGAGGTTCCTCGCGATGCCAGGTTGGGTGCGAGCGATAAATTGTGGGATGCAAACATTGATCCCTGGAAAGAAAAACTGATGAGATCCTTGTGAAAGATAAGAATTGAAAGTGAATCATGTGCATGGGTGTATGCATATGGCATGATGCATGATCTGCTTATGAAAATAAATTGATGCTATTTAACATTGAGAATGCGATCATGAAGGCTTGAATGGATCTCATGGCGATGCATGCTTGATAGCATGGATGATACGAATCATGGTGATATATGCACGATGGCATGACAAGATATGCATGACTGCATGGCAATACATGCACGACTACATGGTGATGTGTGCTTGATAGCATGTATGATATGAGTGCATGGTGGTATATGCATGTTTCATGGTGATATATGTATAAATGCTTGATGATGAGTGCATGGTGGTATATGCACATATGGCATGACTATGCATGAATGCTTAATGATGAGTGCGTGGTGATATATGCACATATGGTATGGGTATGCATGAATGCTTGATGATGATGGCATGATGATATATGTATGGTTGCGAGATGAGGTATGCTTGATATGCATGAATGATATGTGCATTGATGTGATGCCTTGATTGTTCTGTTTGACGCAATGAGTAGTTTGGTGGATCTTTACTGCTGGGTGGTTATACTCACCCTTTTTGGGGAATAACATTTCAGACTAGATAAGATACATCTGCTGCCATTGCTACCAGTAGATGGATTAAGTGGTTGGATATGACCGCGAGGAAGAGGATAGTAAAGGAAGGAACTTTTGGACGCCGACACTGATCGATGGACTTTAAGTATACGACTGTTGGAGGAGATGTCGGTCATCTTTTGAAGTATACCCGAGTATAGAAGACTACGGCATTTTGATGTACCGATGAATGATGTCCATATGGTTTAAGTAAATAAAAGTGTTCAGCTTTTACCTATAAATGTTTAGTTGGTGTACATCGTTTTTTGAATATAGGGAAGGGAGTTGTTGGATGTGCTTCCGTATATGAACTGCGTAAGGGACCGATCTAAAAGAGGTAAACCCCCATGGTTGTATGGACCCGCTGCAATTGAAATAGTATCAGAGTGACATGTTATCAGGTCAAACGAATGGTAAGCGAACTGTGGCGACCCTAACGGTTCGAGGGCCGTTCGAGGGGTGCCACAATATGACGTTCTAATGAAAAGCAATTTCTAATTAAATGAACCTAATAACAATCACTAAATGACGTGCATTTCATGAATCTAATTCTATATGGCGTGCTTTTCATAAATTTGATTCTATATGACGTGCACATGTTTTTTTTTTTTTTTTTATTTTAACAAAAATTCGTAATTAAAATCACTAAAAATGAAAATCAAACTAAAGTGAAATACTATCTATTCTAAATGCTTTCTAAACATGCATTTTAAAAAAATAACCTATCATGCAATTCATTTAAAGATCTATCTAGACCTAAAATCAACATGCAGTTTTATCTAATATGCAATGACGTGCAGAGAATGCCCTAATTCTAATTTTTTTTCGTTTTTTTTTATGAAATTCAAAATTAAAATTATACATGCAATTCATATAAAAAACTAACATCCTAAATGAATGCACTTTTTTTGTTTTCTTTTTTTCATGATTCAAAATAAAATCCAAATTCTAATCATGCGAGATAAACAAAAAAAAAACAAACCTAATCCTAATTCAAAATTTTTTCATGAAAATAAAATCATCACAATAAATCAAACAATAGATTGATATCCAAAAATCGGTGAACCATATCTCGCACATGAGATCGGGTTGACCAATTTTAAAATTAAATCGCGAATCGAATCTCGAGCGTGAGATTAGATTGTCGATTTTTGCAAGCGATTATGTGTCGGATTTCAGGCGTGAAAATCGGACTATTAATATCTAATTTGAGGGGCTATCCATGTTGGAATCTCAATCACAAGGGAACAATTTCACTAAAAAAAAAGATATAAAATATAAAAAACAAAAACACAATAAGTGAATAAGTAATAATAATAAAAAAAACTACCTAATTCCCTTTTTCTTTTTTTGTCTTTTATGTTTTTTTCTCTTCCTTGCCTTCGCACGGCCTACTCGTGCGATGGGTTTCTAAGGGGCTGATTAGAGAGCCACTTGTCCGGCAAGAGGAACACCGGTGAGGGCGGCTGCCAATAGACCAAGGGAGTCTGGCGTCGGGGACGGCAAGTGGCTTCGATCAATCACGGAAAACGGAATGGCGGAGCAGTGGATCGGAGGCTGCAGGTCGTCGTGGCCAAGCGGCAGAGCCGAGGGCGCTGTGCAGAAACAGAGCAGCAATAGTGGGCGGGCAAAGGACCCTTGTTGGTGTCGTGGCGAGGCGGGTCGACTCGGGCGTGTTCGTGTGGCAGCCCGGATCTGGATCTGGCAAAGACTAGGCAGATGATGTCGCGGACAGCGAAGGGATCGCGGATCAACGTAGGTTCAGGCGGGACGGAGACGCAACAACTGGCGTTCGGACGGCTCAGGACCTGCTGTCATTGAGCACGGGCTGAAACGAGCTGCTGTAGGGGTTGTGGCTTCGGGCGTCGAGCAGAGCTTCGGGATCTGAGGCATCGGGGAAGGGCAGTGTGCATCGGTGATTGACTAGTGTCGCGAGGCTGACCGAAGCATGAGACTTGGGACTCGCAGGTTGCTAGTGTCTCGACGGTGATGGTGTAGTGACCGACGTGGTGGTGCGACGCGGAGATTCACGGGCATCGGGGACGGCGACCAGCAGGCCGTGAACAGCAACGGCGAAGACTCATCGAGGCAGGGGCACGGCGGAGTGGCGGCGGTGGTGACGACGAGCTGCTGGTCGCTCAGGTGAAGGAGAAGCCCGGATAGCTACTGGGCTCGACGAAGATGCTGCACGAGGAAGAAGAAGACTTGTTTTTTCTGCTTTTCCCCCTTTTTCTGCTTTGTTCTACACGTCCCTCTCTCTCTTGTCACTGTTGCTCTCACGTCTCTTTTGCTTGCTTTTCAGCAGAAGAAGAAAACTCTTGTTGACTTTTCCTTCCCAAAAACTTTATCTCCTTTGGTGAATGTTTCAAAACTGAGTGAAAAAGCCCCCATTTTCTCTCTCTGTACATGTTGCTTTTATAGGTAAAAATAGGTGATCTTCGTAAAATATTTGATCTCACTTTTTTCAATATGCACAAAGATAGTTTATAACCTCCCGATCACCAAAAAACCCTCTTATTTTCCTTATCTCCTTGATATTCCCAATGATTTTATCACCTAAAGACTAAAGATAAGATTGTAACTCGATTTTCTTAAATTCCAAAAACCACCGCAATATCATATCAAATCTCGATTTAGATAATTTTGGTCATTAAAAAAAAGGGCTCGAGCCAATTTGCTCGTTTCATGGGCTTAGTCCGGCCTGTTAATTTAAAACTCAAAACCACTAATTTGACCCATCCGCCATCGGTCCAATAAATAAATGCACAAAAGTACAAATTTAAAACAAATGCAACTAGATTAATATGCTATGCAATTAATATATTTTTTTAGGGGTTAAAAATTAATCCCTTATTTTTTATGCAATAAATAAAATTGCCAAAATTTAGGTGTCAACAGCTGTCCTTCTTTGAAGGTGAGCTCGAAGAGGTTGCCTTCAAAGACAAATTGAGACCTAAATTTTTACCATGCACATGTATTGAATGATTTTTGGAAAATGAATTCCATTTTTGAATGCAATTTATATGATGAAAACTCAAATGATAAATGAACCTTCCTGGAATAACTTACCTTTTAAGGAGGATAGAGTAACTCAAGATAGATTGGTGTTACATGTCTAGGACTCATACCATTCTACGGTTGCCCAGAATAATAACATGGCTTTGCAAAGAAATTGCTTTCCCGGGACCCGTACCATTCTACGGTCGCCCAATATGGCATTGTTTGGTTGTGTCTAGGATCCGTACCACTCTACGGTCGCCTGAACGGGGATTTACCTTCCAGGACCCGTACCATTGTACGGTCGCTTAAACGAGGATTCACTTTCTAGGACCCGTACCATTCTACGGTCGCCTGAATAGGTAAATAGGTTTTGTCAAGGACCCCTACCATTCTACGGTCGCCTGTTAGAGCAATAAATATTGTCTAGGACCCATACCATTCTACGGTCGCCTAAACAGAGGTTTTGCTTGGCTAGGACCCGAACCATTCTTCGGTCGCCCAGCGTTGCAATCTGGGGAAAAATCTTTGGGGACAACTCCATCGAGTGTTAGTGTATTCAAAAGGGAAAATACCTGTACAACGACAAGTATTTAAGGTATGGATAGAGACATACTTACCTAGTGACATCTTTGCTCATTGGGGATATGTCTCTTGTGAAACATGGTTGTAGGAGAAGCAACATGTATTTGTGATAACACATGCATTAATTCAAGTAAGGTTCATGTGTAATGATTTCTATCAACCATGCATCACTTAATTCCAATGGAAAGGATTTCAAAATAAGATTCAATCTGAACACATGAGTGTCATGGATGTGTCAAATGAGGGATCTTTCAGTCTGAAAGGACTTTTCACTCATCATCTTTAAAAGAGCTGTTTGATCCTGACCTTTGATGCAAGATCTTGACAATCATTCTATCTCACCATCGTCATGCCAGACAAGGATTTGAGCAATCTCGCAAGTGGTACGACCTTAACAATCTGAGGGGTCTTTAATAGGGACCATATTGTCGACTTGGTCAATGACTTAACAAAGGGGACTCTTTGAGTCGAGGCTATTGAAAAATGACATTTCGCAATGGTCTTGGGATTTACAAGTCAAGAAACACACCAAATGAGGCAGAAATTATCTTACTCGCACTTCTTCAAGCAATGCTTTCAAGCATATGAACTCTTACGTCAATTCAAGTGCCTTAATCTAAAGAGACTTTGCAAGGGACATAACATAGGCTTGGTTCATGGGTTGAGAAATGAATGGATCATTAGGCTCAAAAAGGTGTTTAGGGGATCAAAGTTGGTGATTATTTTGACATTTCGACCACTTTCCTTCTCCACTGTCGAAGATTTTTTCTCATCAAATCTCCATTGATTGCAACAGCATTTGAGCTTTAGTACCGCCTTGTTGGGGATACGACTCATTATATCAAGAGTTTGATTTTTCTTTTCTTCTTTCTTTTATCCTAGGCATTGGCCTTGCTTTTACTAGGCACACTGCTTTTTCATGCCCCATTTTCGCACTTATTTTCTTTGGACAAAGTCTCCATTTTTGTCGACATTCTAGTTCATGTCACTTGAATGTTTTTGTCTTGCCCCAGTGTGGGAATGATCATCAACTGGGTTTAATATGAAATGAATTCATAAGCTCAAGTGGGCTATGCAATGGATAAAAGTGTATAGGATAGAGCTCTTCATCATCCTAGGGCACTTTGAATTATCATACGAGTTATAATGCGAAAGCAATACTCAAACATTGATGCAAGTATGAGTAAGAAAATTCCTATCATTCATCTCAAATTTTGTCCCAATGTGGGATGATCCTTGACAGGGGATGATTTAAAAACTCTTCACGTGTATGGGCTCGAAGGGCTAAACAATGGGTATACCTGTAGTATTTCGGGTAGAGGAAAGAACTGCCTCTCATCACCTTGGTTAGCGTACCCTTTGCGAGATCACCTTTTTCCTTGCGGGTGTGGAATTTTTCCACACAAGTCACTGAGGATTAGTGTATGGGATAGTGTATGGAATAAGGCTTGCCTTTCATTATTCCAAAGTATCACATTTGACACATTCAATCTATCTCACGCAATTCATCAAGGAAGAAAAATGCAAGACTCGTAACAAATTTGAACAATTCAACTCATTGAGGCATTTTATTCATCATAGAAATATTGCAGTTCAAGACATGACATGGCAAATTTTATTATGGATAATACTTCTTGACAGCATCAGAATTAACTGGATTGGAAAACTCAGACCATCCATTTTTGCAAGGATCAAGGCACCTCCAGGAAGTACTTTCTTCACCACATAAGGACCACCGTAATTTGGAGCGAACTTGCCCCTATGATCTGGAATTATTGGTAATACCTTCCTTAGAACAAGATCATTTACCATGAAATATCTTGGCCGCACCTTCCGGTTGAAAGATCTGGCTACTCTCCGTTGATATGTTTGGCCATGGTAGAGAGCCTTCAGTCTTTTTTTGTTAATCAAGTTCAACTGTTCAAATCTTTGTTGCGACCATTTTGCTTCCGACAAATCCACTTGAGATAAAACTCTCAGAGAAGGAATCTCCACTTAGATAGGTAGAACTACCTCCATGCCATACACCGAAGCAAAATAGGTTACCCTAGTAGAAGTGCGGATCGATGTTCGGTACGCCATTAATGCGAAGGGTAACCTGTCATGCCAATCTCGATAATTCTCGGCTATCTTAGCCAAGATCTTAATGTTTTTATTGGCAGCTTCAACAGCCCCGTTCATTTGAGGGCGGTAAGGGGACGAATTCAGATGCTTGATCTTGAATTCGCTGAACAAGCCATCAACGAGTTTGTTGTTCAAATTTGTCCCGTTATTAGTGATGATTGCTTCAGGGATGCCATAACGAGCAATTATGTCACATTTAATAGATTTCACAACATTGCGGGCAGTGACATTTGCAAAGGATGTAGCTTCGATCCATTTAGAGAAATATTCTATCGCCAACAAGATGAATCGATGCCCATTTGAAGCCTTGGGATTGATTGGGCCAATCACATCAATACCCCACATCGAGAAAGGCCATGGCTCGAAAAATTGGTGCAGCTCAGTTGGAGGAACATTTATCTTATTCCCATGAATCTGGCAGCGGTGACAACTTCGAACATGCTGGATGCAGTCACTTTCCAGTGTGAGCCAGTAGTAGCCTAATCTCATGATCTTCTTGGCTAACATGTGTCCATTCATATAAGGGCCACATACCCCTTCGTGCACTTCTTGCATGATTTGAGTGGCCTCGACTGCATCTATACACCACAACAAGACCGAATCGTAAGATCTCTTGTACAAATTCTCACCACTAACGAAAAATTTCAAGGCCATCTTCGTGATGTACTTCCTATTAGCCTAAGTGCTTCCTTCAAGGAATTCCTGCTTTTTAATGTAATTCATGATATCGTAATACCATGGTTTTCTATTAGGTTCTTCAGTCACGATCATACAATAAGCCGGTTTTGGCAAAACCTTTATTTTTAGAGGCTCGACCTCTAACCCATCAGTGACTTGCAACATAGAAGACAAAGTTGCGAGAGCGTTCACAAATTGATTATGAGACCTTGGCAATTATTCAAATGAAGTTTCCTCGAACTCCTTTACCAGATCTTCTAAATACTTATGATACGAGAGCAATTTGACATCCTTAGTCTTCCATTCACCTATGGTCCGTAGTATGATCAGCGCTGAATCTCCGAACACTTTTAACTCGGCCATACCCATTTCAATTGCGGCCTGAAGCCCGAGGATGCAAGCTTCATACTCGGCCACATTGTTAGTGCATGAGAATATCAATTTTGCAGCTACCGGATGGTGTTGTCCATCTAGGGATATCAGAACTGCTCTAGTAGCAGAACCAAACAGGTTCACGGCTCCATCAAAGAACATTGTCCATGAATCTTCACTTACGTTCAAGACACGGTCATCTAGGAAACTGTCATCATTATTTGTGACTCCTGAAGTCTCGGCCAATAGATCAGCAATCACTCAACCCTTAACCAACTTTTGTGGCATGAATTGCACATCAAATTCTGAGATCAAAATCTGCCATTTAGCCAACTTACCTGCCAAAGCTAGCCGATCAAGTAAGTACTTGATAGGATTGTTCTCAATCACAAGGATCGTCTGGTAATGTAGCGTGTATTGTCACAATCTATGCAATACCCACACTAATGCTACACAAGTCTTTTCCACATCAGAATATTTCAGCTCTGATACTGTGAATTTTTTACTCAAATAATAAATGGCTCGTTCTTTTTTATTGATAGGACTTTCCTGAGCCAACATTGCACCCAGTGACTCACTATGAATGGTGAGGTAGAGAATCAAAGGATGCCCCAGCGATGGTGGGACAAGCATTGGTAGATTCATCAAGTAATACTTCAATTTGTCAAACGCTTCTCAACACTCATCATTCCAGTTGACTTGTGCATTCTTCTTTAGGAGCTTGAAGAATGGCTTGGCGGTTTTAGAAAGTTGGGAAATGAATCGAGCAATGTAATTCAACCCCCCCAAAAGGCTCCGGACTTCTTTCACCGTTAACGGAGGTTGTAGCTCACAAATGGCCTTAGCTTTAGCTGGGTTGATTTCAATCCCTTTTCTGCTCACAATGAATCCAAGTAATTTACCGAATGTTGCTCCGAACATGCACTTAGCGGGATTTAGTCGAAGTTTGAACTCACAGAGTTGATCAAACAGCTTCTTCAAGGTCTCGACGTGGCTTTTTCCAGGTCGAGTTTTTGCAATCATATCATCAACATAGACTTCAATCTCTTGATGCATCATGTCATAAAATAGTGCTATCATGGCTCACTGGTAAGTTGCCCCTACATTTTTGAGTCCGAAGGGCATAACCTTGTAATGAAAGGTTCCCCATGAGATGATAAATGCTGTCTTCTCCTTGTCTTCCTCCTTCATCCTTATCTGATTATACCCGGAAAAACCATCCATAAATGAGAATAGTTCAAAACCAGCGATACTATGCACAAAGATGTCTATGTGTGGTAACGGAAAATCATCTTTCGGACTAGCCTTGTTCAGATCCCGATAATCAACACAAACTCGAACCCGACCGTCCTTCTTCATTACTGGTACAATGTTGGCCACCCATTCGGGGTACTGTGAGACTTCAATGAATCCCACCTTCAAGAGCTACATCACTTCCTCCTCTATCTTCTTTGAGAGTTCGGGCTTAGTTCTCCGCAGCCTCTACTTCTTAGGTGGCACGTTCGGATTAGAAGGCAAGTAGTGCTCCACAATTGATGGGTCAAAACCAGGCATGTCAACATAGGTCCATGCAAAGATATCCTGATATTCCTTCAATAGTTGAACTAGGCACTCGGCCTCATCTTTGGGGAGACTTGCCCTAATTTTCACCTCCCTCGGCTTTTTCAGTGTCACCTAAATTAATAGTGACGGTCTGCTTGGACGTAAGAATCTTGTCTGTTTCATGTTGTTCCCAACTACGTTGCACCTCAATGGAATCCTTGATCGAGTCTTCGGGATCATCATTATCAGCACTTGTTGCATTGGATTGTACCATTTCCACACCTTTGCATGCTATATGATCGTCCCTGAAACAGAATGTAGATGGATGAAAAAGACGAACGGGGTAAATCATACTTATCTATCTTCTTCTTTTTTAAAAAAAGATTTTTCTTTTGAAATTTTTTTTTGAAAAGTAATTGGAAAAGCATTTTTTTTGAAACATTTTGACGCAAGAAAGCATGATGAAACCCAGGCCTCATAATTCTCCTTGGATTTTTCATTTGTTTTATCGGTGCGATATCATCCCCGGGCTGGTTTGGGGTGCCTCATCATGCTCTCAAAATAAATGTTGTAATTTTATTGAAATTCATCAATCAATTACAATTTATTAAATGGAAAATGCAATTCAAGTCCTAAGAAGAAATCGAAAACAATCCCTAGAAAGCAATAAAAATTCCCACGCAGGGGAATGTACGAAAGTGATAAATGAGTTACTCTTGTGGGCCAGGGCCCATTTCTTCCATAAGTTCTCCATTAATGGCTCCTATGACGAAGTCATCGAATAAGCTTGCAATTCCTTCCAGCTCATCATAAAGGTTTTCGGTCTTCAGAGGTGTTGAATCATCCATACCATCCCACCCATCTCGGACCATGTCACGTGGATCAATATAGAAGCTGGGAGGAGCCGAATACTTCACCGAGTAATCAAACTTGCCACTAGGTTGCCCCAAAGTGTCTATCACTTCCGCCTCATCCTGCATCATTCTTGGAGGATCGGGAATGTCTCATGAATGCTCGGGGGTAGTGGGTTTTGCCTCCCTCGCCCTTGATCAGGTGGCGGGTTCTGCCTTCCTTGTCTTTGTCCTCTTGAACTTCCCCTACCTCTTCCATGGTACCCTAAACTAGCAGAACGGGACCTCTGAGGGGCTTCAATGGGGCTACAAATGCCCCAACCATTCCTTCCAGGACTATTGCCAGGAACGAAACCATTTTCGACCATTACTCTTCCCACAATGAGGGCAGCATCTGAAACTTCAGGAACGGGCGGTGATGAACCTTGAGAAGCATGTATGGTGTATACCAACTCAAATGAGTGGTAACTTGATTCAAACTCAGAATCCAGCTCTACATAGGGGATAGCCGTCTCATGATAGATCTGGTGGTTTTCCTCACCATACACAGTGACTAGTTTCCTTTCGATCACAAATTTCACAGTTTGATGTAGACTTGAAGGCACTGCTCCAGCAGTGTGTATCCAGGGACAACCCAACAAGAAATTGAATGTGGTAGGGATGTCCAGCACTTGGAAGGGAATGTTGAAGACGACTAGCCTTATCTGTACGTCGAGATGGATTTCTCTGATCACCTCCCTTTTAGCTCCATCAAAAGCTTGTACCGAGGTCTTCGCAGCATGTACCCTCGACAGGTCTACCTTGAGGCAGAGAAGGGTGGCTAATGGACATATATTCAGAGCGAACCCATTATCAATGAACACTCGAGACACATGAGAAGACTTGTGTTTAATAGATATGTAGAGTGCTTTGTTATGTCCCCAGCCTTCGAGATGGAATTCTTCTGTGGCACCCCGAAGCACCCAAGGTCACCACAGATACCAAAGAAGAACCTTAGATCCTAGACATTTTTCTTTTATTATTATTTTTTTAAAACGGTCCCAGCGCGACTTATTAGCGGAAGCATAATTTAATATCACCATCTCTCCCTCCAACAATCATGATATAATGCACATCACTAAGTACCATAGGAAAAGATAAAGCCAAGCCACTTTTATTTACATATTTTAATGATGGGTTTTTCTCGGGTCGATACAACAAAAGAAAGCCAAGGTTTTTACCTACAATTGGCCACATCCCAAAAGGATATTTCGACCCCTATAATCGATCGCGTGTCATCCTCCATCTATCAGTGGCGGCTATTCCCAAAAAGAAACATCAGCTCTCTACCCCTCACGTGATCATCACACCCATCCTAGTGCGTCGGGCGGTGGTGGCGGCAACATCCCCCTAATCACTCCATCTCGGTGGACGTGAACTGACAGAAACTCCTGAATGACAGGGCCCCCAGCCAGGCCCACATCGTACATAACCAGCACTCGCACTCGCACAAATGTCAGTCCAAGGACGGTGACGAAGTCGACCTCCATACACTCTACCTCTACATCCGATGGGAGGCCATAGAAGGTGCCTCGCGTGACGGTAAGAAGTGGCATCTTTCTAATCTGAAATGTTGGTCCCCGAAGGGGTGAGTACTGTTGGAGAAATCTTTTTGGAATATTTTGAAGCTGACAAAACGTTTCCATCAGTCTAGTCTAAAGATTTACAGACTCTACTATTTAAAGTCTGAAGACCTCTGGACTGCCAGACTCAAGACTCAAAGTCTATTCTCATTGACAGTTTCTAATCCGTTAAAAAAAGCCTATCCAGAACTGTGTGTTTCATTAAGGATTTGACCTTATCGACTGGAGAAGATCTCTTGGCTGGATATGACATAACAGATTCCTTTATTCGAATCAAGATTGATTAAGGATCCGATGATTGGTGAAGTATACTTCGAAGGTTCTACTTATGGAAACCGAGATCCTGATTGTGTGGGCGAGCAGGATTGATGGGCTATCGACATGTTCCTTTAATAGCTCAAATGATCTTCCTAATTGATTCTGTCCAATGGGAAGATTGGAAGAATTCCTTTGATAAGTGCCAACGGGTATGATGGCATAAAGGAGTATATAAGGAAGACGTTCCAGTTGTTTGAGGTGGTGCACGATAGAAGAATTCCAAAGTCTGGAGCTCCTTGTTCCTAGTCAATTCATTTACTAAGCGAAATCTTGTACGCAAAAGAGAGTCTATATTTTGAGATACCTTGAGGAAGTGTGGTAGAATATCTACACTGTGGAATCAAGGGAAAGCATTGCTGTAAAATCTCTTTTGTTCATAGTGAAATCCAGCCGGTGGGCTGTCAGTGCGGAAGAGTGGACGTAGGCTTGGAATAAGCCGAACCACTATAAACTTTGTGTTCATTTCTCTTCCCTACTCTCTGCTTTACTTTGATCATAATTCGTTTTGTTAACTAAAGGAGAACTTCCTTTCTATTGTCTGCCTAGTATTGCTCTCTTATCTCGAGAAATTGTTTTTACACCTATTCACCCCCCCTCTAGGTGCTTATACTAGTTATATCAATTGGTATCAGAGCCTGTGTACTCACTTTGTTTGAAGTGTTTTACTTCAGAGTTAAAGATCCATGGCTAGTATGTTAGCTCCAGGGCTGGTGGAAGGGCAAAGCAATACCAGACCACCTTACTTTGATGGAAAGGATTACAACATCTGGAAAAACAAGATGAAAGCGTTCTTAAGATCAAAGGATCCTCTGGAATGGGACGTTGTAGAAAAAGGAATCACTCCTAAAGCTGCATCTGTCTCAGAGAGAGGAAAAGAAGCTGTTGAGTCTAGTGAAATGACTTAGGAAGAGATAATCAAGAGACAAGCTCTTGATGCAAAAGTAATTTATTCTTTATATTGTGCTTTGTCACCTACTGAATATAACAGAATATCTTCTTGTGTTACAGCAAAAGAAGTCTGGGATAGATTACATATTACTTATGAAGGAACTGATCGAGTGAAAGAGACCAGAATCAACATTCTCCTCGGTCAATACGAAGCCTTCAAAATGAAATCAGGAGAATCTATAACTGACATGTTTAGTCGTTTTGGCGAAATCGTGAATGGTCTTGACAATCAAGGTCAACCAATTTCTGATCCCATGAAGGTAAACAAGCTACTGCGTGGACTCTCCAAGGATTGGAATCACATAAAGACCTCAATAAGAGAGACACAAAGAATCATGCCACTATCTGTCAATGAGTTGGTTGGAACTCTTTAGTCTTATGAAGTGGAACGAATCAATGAAGACGAAGATCCTAAAGGTAAGAAATCCATTACATTAAAATCCAATGATGATTCTGATGTTACAGATTCTAAAGACGATATGGATGATGAGGAGCTTGCTCTCATGATAAGAAGATTCAGAAAGATGAACAGAAAAGGAAGAAGATTCAATCCAAAGAGACAGAGTTTTCAAAAGCAACAAACTAAGTCTGTTGAGAATGATGAATCAAACAAAGATGTAGTCTGCTTCGAATGTAAGAAAAAGGGACACATCAGACCCAACTGTCCTCTTCTGAGGAAGAAGAAAGGAAAAGCTGAAAAGTATCGAAAGGCTCTTAAAGCAGAAACCTGGAGTGATACAGAGTGTGAAGAAAGTGATGATGATTATGCCAATATATGTTTGATGGCACAATCGGATTCAGATTCAAACTCCGAGACAGACTCAGATTCAGACAGTAAATTTGAGGTGAGTAACTTCAAAATCCCTATCAAAGTTTCTAAATACATTGATGAGTTGTGTTTTAGTCTTAAGACTTCTCTTAAAAGGATTTCCGAACTCAAAAGGGAAAATTCTGCACTTTGACAATAGGAAAATGTTTTGAAAGAAAATGTTAAATGTTTAGACATGAATGTTTCTACTCTTAAAGAAAGCGAAGATAATCTTTTAAAAGAAAATGCATTTTTAAAAAATGACATATCAAATATTTCAAAAAGATTTTCAATAGGATCTGAGAAACTTGAGAAAATTCTTTTAGTACAAAGATGTTATTTCAATAAATCTGGTTTAGGAATGACAAAGCATAAACCATTCCTTTAATTGATTTTCCTAAACTGAAGGAAAGAATTAAGAAAAGACCCACAAGAGATGCTTACAAAAATCATTTCAAAAAGGTTTTTATAAAATCGTAGGTCGAAATGCTCTCGATGTTCAAAGTGCAATAGTGCATCATTTTGAAAAGGAATGTCCTATGGTTTGGAAACTGTTAAGAAAGTATGGGCAAAAACTGCATATCATACTAACACCAATGGACCCAAGAAAATATGGGTACCAAAGAAAGCTTGAGTCTCTTTTTTAAATGCAGGTCACTATCAAGAAAAATGTAAAATGGTATCTGGATAGTGGATGCTCAAGAAATATGACAAGAGATTCAAATTGCTTCATAAAGCTCGTTCAAGTAAATGGTGGAAAAGTCTCATTTGGAGGAAACAACAAAGGAAGAATTTTGGGATTTGGAACTGTAAAGATTGGAAACCTCACAATAAGCAATGTTTCCCTAGTGGAAGGACTTAACTACAATCTGCTCAGTATTAGTCAGCTGTGTGATACCGGTTTCAAAATAAACTTTCAAGAGGGAATATGTTCAGGAACCAGTAAAGATTCTACTCAGTCATTCATGGGTCGAAGACATGGAAATATCTACCTCTTGGATGTGAAACCAGATGAATCACAATGTCTAATCTCAATTCAAGACAAAGCGAGCTTATGGCACAGAAAGCTTGGGCACATCAATATGAAGCAGATAGCCAAAATTTCAGCTAAGAAGCTTGTTCGTGGTCTACCCAATTTATCATACCAAAATTCTGATCTATGCACACCATGTGTATTGGGAAAGCAGGTAAGAAATTCCTTTAAACCAATAAATCAAGTTTCCACTAATCGTGTACTGCAGCTTCTGCATATGGACCTCTTTGGACCAACCAGAACTTAGAGCATTGGAGGTAAGAAATATTGCCTAGTAATTGTGGATGACTACTCACGATTTACTTGGGTATATTTCCTGGCAAGTAAGTCTGAAACCTTCTCTTACTTTGAAAAGTTTGCTAAAAAGGTTCAAAATGAAAAATGGTATGTTATCTCAAGTATAAGAACAGACCATGGAGGTGAATTTGAAAATCAAGATTTTACAAAATTCTGTGATGAATCTGGTTTTCGGCATGTGTTCTCCTCTCCATATACTCCAAAGCAAAATGAAGTTGTGAAAAGAAAGAATAGATCGCTTCAAGAAATGGATAGAACTCTTTTAATTGAAAGTAACATCTCTTCACGATTTTGGGCTGAAGAAGTTTCAACAGCATGTTATATTATCAATAGAATTTTTCTAAGGCCTATTCTGGAAAAAACCCCCTATGAGTTATTCAAAGGAAAGAAACCTATTGTTTCATATTTTCATGTGTTTGGATGCAAATGCTTTATATTGAAAAATGCAAATGATCGAGCTGGTAAGTTTGAAGAAAAATCAGACGAAGGCATCTTCCTTAGATATTCTACCTCAAGCAAAGCCTACAGAGTCTATAACAAGAAGACTCAATTTGTGGAGGAATCAATGAATGTCAAATTCCAGGATTCTATGCAAAATGAATCTATTCAGACTCATCTTGAAGAATCTGAACCTGCTCCAGACTCTACAAAGTCTAAGTCTCAAGAAGCAGCTCAGACTTTGAAAGACCAGCAATAAGTGATTATTGAAGATTCAAATGAAGGAAGTGATCATCAACCTGACAAATCAACTAGTAACTAGAAGCACAAGTCCAGTCATCCCAAAGATCTCATTATTGGCGACATTAATGAAAGAATTCGCACAAGATCCAAAAGGCGCGAAGAGTCTAGTGCTGTGGCTCTTATTTCCGAAATAGAACCCAAAAGGATAGAAGAAGCTTTATCTGATGAAAGCTGGATTGAAGCTATGCAAGAAGAACTCAGACAATTCAGCATTAATGATGTCCGGGAGTTTACTCCTAAACCAAAAGGTAAATCTATTATTGGAGCTAAATGGGTTTTCAGGAACAAGATGACCGAGAAATGAAAAGTCGTAAGAAACAAAGCAAGACTCGTGGCCAAGGGATATACGCAAGAAGAAGGGATAGACTATGACAAGACTTACGCACCAGTAGCAAGGTTAGAAGCAATTTGATTATTACTTGCTTTTGCTTGTTATAAGAATTTCAAGTTCTTCCAAATAGACGTCAAAAGTGCTTTCCTGAATGGATTTATCCATGAGGAAGTCTATGTGGAACAACCACCTGGGTTTGAAGATCCAAGGAAACCAAACTCAGTATTCAGACTGAAAAATGCCTTGTATGGTTTAAAGTAAGCACCTCGAGCTTGGTATGACAAGCTGAGTAGGTTTTTAATTCAAAACGACTTTGTCAAAGGTAAAGTAGACACTACTCTGTTTATCAAAAGAGAAAACAAAAGTTTTCTGCTTGTTCAAATATATGTTGATGATATTATTTTTGGATCCTCTAATGAAAATTTGTGCAAGAAATTCTCTAAGTCTATGCAGGATGAATTTGAAATGAGCTTGATGGGTGAATTAACCTTCTTTCTTGGACTTCAAGTGAAACAATTGAAGGAAGGGACTTTTATCCATCAAGAAAAATATGCTAATGATCTTGTCAAAAAGTTTGGACTGGAAAATTGCAAAAAGACTGATAAACCAATGTCAAGTTCCTTGAAGATAAACAAAGATGAAGAAGGAAAGAAAGTTGACCAGAAGCTATACAGGAGTATCATTGGTTCACTTCTTTATCTTACTGCTTCTAGACCTCACATTTTGTTTAGTGTTTGCATTTGTGCTAGATTTCAAGCAGACCCTAAAGAATCTCATCTAAGTGCTGCAAAGCGTATTATCAAATACATTGCTTCAACTTCAAGCCTCGGTTTTTGGTATCCTAAAAGGAGACTTTACTCTTCATGGATACTCGCACACGAGATCTAGCCGGTTGCGAGTTGATAGAAAGAGCACCTCGGGTACTGTCGCTTACTTGGAGCGGGGACGGTGTCTTGGTTTTCAAGGAAGCAAAATACAGTAGCTCTTTGTACAGCGAAAGCAGAGTATGTAGCTCTCGGAAGTTGTTGTTCACAAATTCTGTGGATAAAACAATAGCTAAGAGACTTTGAAATTGAAGATTCATGCACGGAGATTAACTGTGACAACACCAGTGCAATCAATCTTACCAAAAATCCAATTCTTCACTCAAGAGCAAAGCATATATAGATTCGACATCACTTCATTAGAGATCATGTTCAAAATGGAGAAATTTCGATTCAGTTTGTTGACTCAAAGAACCAACTGACGGATATATTTACAAAGCCTTTGGAGAAAAATCAATTTGAAATCATCCGTTCCAGACTCAACATCTTGAAGCTTGAAGAAGTTAAACTCTAGAAACTCTCAGACTCAGACAAACAAAGTTCTTGACTGTAAGTTATTTTATTTTCTCTCATATTAAATCTCGAAAAGGTACGATCATCTATCTATAATTGATTTTTGCTTTCTTCAATTTCTGTGACAAGTGCAATTTTTCCTTTTCAAAAGGAGTTAATTTTTTCTTTAAAAATGGCAGTTATTTTTAAAAGGCATCTTTTACTTTCCATAACGACGTTTAGTATGCTCCTCTTCGACTGACCTATATACAGTCGGTTCCTCTACGCTTAACTCCAAAAACCCTCAAAAGCATTGATCTTCCACTCCTGTCTTCTTCTCTTGTTTAATCTTCGAAAAAGTTGTCATCTTTCTTGGGAAAGTCAAGTTTGGAATCTTTCAAAGACTGTGAAAGATGTCGTCTTCAAGAAAGTCTTCGAGGATCACAAGCAAGGGACCGCAGAAAATGAGCGAGGGGCCTGCTCACTTTGATCTCACCGAGGAAGAGGAGTCTCCCAGTCAACAGCAGAGCCCACAACATTCTCAGCAGCGTCATTCTCCACCAACTAGTCCACAGGGTGTTGGTCATCGAGAAGAGGAAGAAATCGTTGAAGGCGCAGATCCTGTAAGAATTCAAAAGCCCTCTTTTATTTATAAGCTTTACCGTGCTTTAAAGAGGACCGGTACTCCATTGAACTACATCGATGAGTTTCTTAAGGACAAAGGGTATGGTAATGAGTACATATTTTTGCGAAATATGGAGCGTTTAGGAATTGCCCCTGCGGGGTTGGCAGAAGAATCCCTTGAAATATCCCAAGTGATCCGCGTGTTGGAGGACTAAATCCGATAGATGGGAATGATGATGACAAGTTGTACAGTCAATTTCAACCGAGAATGGGTGTTGCGGCAAAAATCCGAGGAAAAAGGACAGACTTGTTTTGATCGAAGGAACTGAAGGATCTATACTCTAAGTTGTTGAAGCGTGGGGTGATAAACCCTAGGAGTGTTGACTTTGATTTTCTTGATGCTGTGAACGTTAATTTGAGGGAAAAGTTCAATCTTCTTCAACTTGAACAGTTCTGTTCTGACACTATAGAAGCCTATGCTGAGCTAACTGCATATTTCTATTCGAATCTTAGTTTCTTGGATGCGAACAGAATCTCTTTTAGTGTCCGAGATCAGGACTTTGTGTTGGATGTAGTTATGCTGGCTGATGTGATTGGGGTTGAGAGGGAGATATCAACTTGTCAATGTCTCTATTGCTCTTTCCACATTGGAACATGTTAAGGATAGAAGGACAGAGGGAAGGATTTCCTACTCAAGGATGCGTGCGTTCAACATCCTGCTTCACAAGATTGTGATTAATTACCTCAGACCGAAATCTACTTCAAAGACTGATGTTTCAAACTCAGAGACAAAGCTGATGTACGCCATCAATGCTAGGAAAATGTTTTCTCTTCCTCACACTATTTTGTTCCACATGTATAGAGCAGTGGTGAAGGACAAGGGTCAACTTCCTTATCCAACTCTTGTTTCCAAGTTATTTAGACATTTGAATGTTCAGCCTCCACAAATTCTCTATGTTCGATCGTGTGATCAAATGGTGGTGGGACTGAAAATGGTATCTAAAATGCGTCTGAAGGAACTTAACAAGGCGTTGGAGAAATTCAAGGAGACAACACCTGCCAAGCCTCATCAAGTCTCTTCGGCAGCAAAAAGAAAAGGGAAGGAGCCCATGGTTGCTCCATCCAAAAAGAGAAGAGCTCTCATCGTTGAGGATGAAGATGATGAGGATGACATCACCATTTCTGCTATGGCATTGAAAGAACCTGTGTCGTTCTGCTCCAGAATCAATGGAACGACAAGAGAAAGAAACGGAACAGAGGACTGGAGAAAGAGAAGATTTGGAAGCAGAGGGGAAAGAATCAGAGGAGAGAGAAGCTGAAGAAAGAGATGTAGAGGAGGAAAGGTTTGAAGAAGAAGAAGAAGAAGAGGAAAGAGGAAATCAAGAGGAAGAAAAGCATGAGGAACACTCTTCTCCAACTGAAGGCATGGAAACAGGGGGAGATGGTGAGAAAAGAGGAATGTCCTCATATCCTACTACCAGTGAAAGAGTCAGCCGCTCTCCAGCAGATCCAGAGGACGTCTATGTCTCTCAATTTCCTGAGGAGGGACATGATGTTCCATCGCCAAATCTGCGTGACTATGCTAATGTGCCATCGTTTGCCTTTACTCAATCTGATCGTGCAGAAGCCAGTACACAGACTGATATTTCAGCAGATTTTCGTAGAATTCTTGATGTTCTCTTGGAAATGAGGGGTCAAATATATGCTCTGGGATGCGAAGTTCAGAATTTGCAGAATGTAGGTCAAGCTTCTTCAGTTTCCTTGAATGATCAGATCCAAGCCCTTGCTCTTCAGATTCAAGCAACTACTAAGGGTGAAGAGGTGGCTCAACTGAAGGAAGAATTGAAAAAGTTGGAAGGCATCGTCCAGTCAATGGGAGATTTCCAGCTTGTTCGTGTTCCCAAGCAATCTTCACTCTATTCTATTTCCATCTCAACATTTTTTTTATGATGACAAAAAGGGGGAGAGATGCGAGATTTGTAAACTTTGAACTTAAACTTGTTGAACTTTTGATTTTGATGTTTGAGGATGAGGAGTGTCTGGATGTGGACTGTATTTGGGATTTGGGTTTGACTGCTTATATTAAGTACTATTAATATCTTATGAATGGCTTTACTCACATGCGAGACTAACCTATTTTCTGTGGTTGCAGATTCTAGTGTTATCATTAAGCCATTTATCTTTATGAGATATCTATATTTGCTTGAGTAATGTTTTGCAGGTCAAAGTTATCCAAATTTGCAGGAAAGTTTTGTCACCATAAAAAATGGGGAGATTGTTGGAGAAATCTTTTTGGAATATTTCAAAGCTGACAAAACGTTTCCGTCAGTCTAGTCTGAAGATTTGCAAACTCTACTATTTAAAGTCTGAAGACCTCCGAATTGCCAGACTTAAGACTCAAAGTCTATTCCCATTGATAGTTTCTAATCCGTTGAAGAAAGGCTGTGTGTTTCATTAAGGATTTGACCTTATCGACTGGAGAAGATCTCTTGGCTAGATATGACATAACGGATTCCTTTATTCGAATCAAGATTGATTAAGGATCCGATGATTGGCGAAGTATACTTGGAAGGTTCTACTTATTGAAACTGAGATCCTGATTGTATGGGCGAAGCGGGGATTGATGGGCTATCGACTGTTCCTTTAATAGCTCGAATGATCTTCCTAATTGATTCTGTCCAACGGGAAGATTGGAATAATTCCTTTGGTAAGTGCCAACGGGTATGATGACATAAAGGAGTATATAAGGAAGACGTTCCAGTTATTTGAGGTGGTGCACGATAGAAGAATTCCAAAGTCTGAAGCTCCTTGTTCCTAGTCAATTCATTTATTGAGCGAAATCTTGTACGTAAAAGAGAGTCTATATTTTGAGATACCTTGAGGAAGTGTGGTAGAATATCTACACTATGGAATCAAGGGAAAGCATTGCTGTAAAATCTCTTTTGTTCAGAGTGAAATCCAGCCGGTGGGCTGTCAGTGCGGAAGAGTGGACGTAGACTTGGAATAAGCCGAACCACTATAAACTCTGTGTTCATTTCTCTTCCCTTCTCTCTGCTTTACTTTGATCATAATTCGTTTTGTTAACTAAAAGAGAACTTCATTTCTATTGTCTGCCTAGTATTGCTCTCTTATCTCGATAAATTGTTTTTACACCTATTCACCCCCCCTCTAGGTGCTTATACTAGTTATATCAAGTACAACTACTCAGCAGGTAAAAGATCCAATTAACCACTCAATGCATCACACAATTCAGTCATAACCATTCGTAGCATATTACATGCCATTCATGCATCCAAGCATAATTTACCTTGAAGGCATGCATATACCATCATACCATGTGATCACACATCTTCATGTACTCATCGCATTCATGTCATACATATATCATCATGTCATAGGTGATCATCATCATGTCACACACATATCATCATGCCATAAGTGATCATCATCATGTTACACACATATCATCATGCCACAGGTGATCATCATATCATATGTGCATAATTCAATTTCCACTTTTATCTTTCAATTTGATCACCACATCTCTCTTTCCCGAGATTAGTAATTGCATCCCACATTATCACTCGCACCCCAACCTAGCATCGTGAGAAAAACCTCCGGAACACACCACCGGGCATCCGGCACCCCCACATTCTGGGCATCTCGCATCCCAACTGGCATCACGAGGCATCCCCTCGGGCACAAACCTCCGAGGCTTCCGGCACCGAACCATTCCGGGCATCTCGAAACTCCCTAGGACTTCCGGGCATGTATCTCAATACAATCCGGGGCATCCAGCACCCCTCATCCCGGGCATCGTGACAGTCCCAAGGCATTATCGGCCGCCTCCACAATTTCCTCATTCATCATAATTCATATTTACCAATTTATGTCTCACAATCAACATGGCACATGATGTAATGGCAAACAAGATCACTTTCTTTATTTTAAATTTTTAAATCATTTCCATTCATCATCATATATGCAGCAAGATACAATCACTAATGACAATACAATCCATGGGGTCCATACAACTTAGAGTAGTCCAAACATCATGCCTTTTTGAAATTTACTAAATTCCAGCTTGCACAATTTTGGAAAACATTTAAATTAAATATCAATATGATCCTCAAAAATCACAAAATCAGGCCATGTACTAAATAAGACATAAGGTAACAATTTCATGAATAACACATGCCCAAAAGAGCTTCACACAAGAAGATATAGCTCACACAATACAGCATGCAAAATTCGGATAAAAATCAGATTGCGCAGTTCTTGAAATATTTTGATTAAAATACCCGAATGACCTCCAAAAATTATGAAATTTTACCAGGTTATATTCAAGACCCTAAGGTAGATTTTTTATGGAGACATCTAGGCCATATTCATTCTAGATAATTTTCTATAGACGTTCGAAGTTCCTGTTTCTAGTACCGAACAGTCCAGTTTAGCTATCTCCAAAATATCGAGGTTTTGCCTACTTATATTTCTTTGTTTCCTCTGAAATTTTGATATGTTTTGACTCAAGATGTCCCCTACAACTTTCATTAAGGGATCTAAGTGATATTCTCAATGAATAGTCACCATATAGGTCTAAGAAGTCTCGGGTGTCCAGTACCGTATTTCCAGATTTACCATCTTCAAAAGAAAATGGTTTCACTAGGTTGCACTTGCTCATTTTATCTCAAATTTGAGTATGTTAGTCTTTAGGATGTTCTATACAACTTTCATGAAGAGATCAAAATGAAATTCTCGGTAAAAAGTAACATGCAACCCACAAAACCACCAAGAGGTCAACAAAACAGTTCAAGATCTTGCGTCTTCATAGAAGAAGGGTTTCACCCCTTAAAACTCAGCCATTTTGTCTCAAATTTTAGTATGTTATACTTTGAGATGTTGTATACAACTTTCATGAAGAATTAGAAGTCAAAACCCAACTCAAAACACGCATGCAAGCCTCTACAACGTTCGGGGTCAGGCGGCACACTCAAAAACAGAACACATTTTCAAGAGCAACACATTCTAGCTTCGATTTCTTAGACCCTAAACACCCAAGATTCAACACCATTCCAAACACACATGCAAGACACACATGCAAGAGCAGAAAATGGATCCCACTTGCCTCCAAAATCAAGCAAACACGGCACACGGATGGCAACGGTCGGACGAACGGCGGGCAGGTGAGCGGCTCCTTCCTCCTCTCTCGGTTCCTCTCTTTCTCTCGCAACTCTCTCTCTCTCTCTCTCTCTCTCTCTCTCTCTCTCGGCTTGGGCGACCGCCCCTCAACCGGCCACTCTCTCTTTTGATTCCCCACAAAACCATCATTGGCAATCATGAGAAGCCTCCCCCAATAGCCAATGCATGGAGTCTTCTTTTTGCCACTTGGCAAGACATGCAAGATGGGTTTGGGAAGAAGTGGGCCAGCCTCTCCCTTTGTGGCCGATGACAGCCCCATCCGTGGGCTTCAATGGGCCGGCGACAGCTCCTCTTCTTGGGCTGTGCGGCTAGGCCCAAATGGCCGAAAATAAGGTGAGGTCATGGGCTGATTTTAAGCAATTTCTTTAGCCCCTATCTCATCCTATTAATTTACCTAATCCTTAATTATATAAACTCCTAATTGAAATTCATAAATCACAAAACTCTGCGACCTATCTTAATAAATTCCAAATCCATAATCCTTCATGGCCAAAATAGAAATTTTCATCAAATAATTATCCGCCACAGGCTTGGCCAAAGTCTTAATGGAAGACATTAATTTGAGCACCCCTAATGAGTGGCAAGGAATTTTAGGATGCCACATCTTCATCGGAAAAGGCAATCAATCCTTGAGAACGACCGATCCCACAAATTCTTCCAACTTGTCCTCCTCAACCGTCTCTGGCACACGAATTTCACTCAACACCTTCACCCAAAGCTGACATATCGCCTGAAGGCCGATATAGTATACCATATGCTCACCCAAAGCTGATAATAAGGTATACTGCTCACCCAAAGCTGACATATCGCCCGAAGGCCGATATAGTATACCATATGCTCACTCAAAGCTGATAATAAAGTATACTGCTCACCCACAGCTGACATATCGCCCGAAGGCCGATATAGTATACCATATGCTCACCCAAAGCTGATAATAAGTTGCTATTCAGTCCTAACTGATAGAACCAATCACCGAGCCACATGCATTCTCCAAGGCGACATACTTCATCACCGAGCCATGTGCATTCTCCGAGGTGATGTACTATTCACCGAGCCACGTGCCTTTCATGATGATTCATCCCATTTCTAAAGTAATTATCCACGACCTTAATTCGTACTCAATTTACCCAAATAGTCAATTTAGGAACATATCCTAAAAATCCACAATTAAATCAATTCAGCACAAATTAAAGCTCAATTAAATAAAAAGACCATGCCACGCGATCAACACAAGATTTCGGTCGTCGGCCATCTCAATTGAATTTCGGAAAAATAATTAATTATTAATTATTAAATATTAAAAATTTTTTTAGCTCAAAAGAAGGCCCAATTAAATAAACGGACTGCACCACGATCACCAGCATAAATTTCCGGTCACAGGCCATCCCAGTTGAATTTTCGGAAAATAAATAAATAAATAAATAATTTCGAAAATTAAATCATTAATATTAAAAATTCAATTTAGCTCAAAATAAAGCCCGATTAAATAAACAGACTTCAACACGATCACCAGCATAATATTCCGGTCAAGCCCACTAAGGGGTGGGAAAATTCCCGAGATACTTCCAATTAATAGTAGACCACGCCTACTTGCTAATTGCGCAATCAATTTATCTAAATCGCATCACAATTGACTAATAATTGCTATTTTATTCTAATCTAACAACCTAAACATAATTAATTAAAACTAAACCAAACTTAAGCATAATTAGCCAACGAATCGCGCACAAATCGGATCAATCCGACGGGGGCGACGCGAGGAACAACAAACTCCAAAGCGGGCCTCGGGTTCGGGGCCCGGAACAGTGTTGGAAACCCATTTTTCTAGCCACTGTTCTTGGGTGGACGGAGCTCGTCCGGCGGCTAGGGCGGCGAGGGCAGGCCAGGGGAGGGCAAGGGGGACGCCAGGGAGGTCCGGCGGTGCTGGGCGATGGCCAGAGCTGGCCGGACGGGGTAGAACGGGGGCTGGGTCGCGCGAGGGAGGTGCTGCAGCGAGCGACGGACGCGGGGTGTGCGCGGACGGCGGCGAGCGGTGGGCACACGGGCAGTCCGGCTTCGGTGCGGTGGCGGGACGAGCAGCGACGGTGGGCTGCAGCTTCTGTTCTTCCTCCGGCTTCTGGTTCGCTCGAACGGAGGGGGAGAAGGAGAGAGAGTGTGTCGAGAGAGAGAGATGAGAGAGAGAAGAGAGAAAGATCAGGTTTGACTGGTCAAAAAGTAAAATAAAAGAGAAGTAGAGTGGAAGACAGCAGGGGGCAATCGGTGGGGAGAAACGCACGAGGGGGAGGGGAGAGGAGAGAGAAGAGAGAGAAAAAAGAGAGAAAAGGGAGAGAGAGAAAAGGGAAATTAATAATACCATTATTCCTATTTTCCTTTTCTCTTTCCCTTTCCCTTTCTATGCTCTTTTTGTCTTCAATTTTTCTTCCGATAATTTCTTTCTTGAAATTTTGGACTCGTCAATAAATTGACGAACGATGAGACAATGTCCTAAAAAAAAGGATTATGACGCGCTTAAAATTCGATTCCCGAAATCGAGTTCAATTTCGTGGTTAAAAATCGATTAAACGTGGTTTTAGCCTAATCCAACTAATTAGGTAGCTTTTAGGGATTTTACTGCAGATACATCCCTTAACGGCTTTATCCAATAGGTTAGTTAACTCGTGAGTGATCAACTCAGAGAAAAAGGGTCATAGGCACGTCGATGAAATGCTCATTTCACTTTATCGAAACGGGGTGAATTTCAGGATGTCACAGAACTTTTCCCTCAAATTAATGTTCACAGCATCAAGGAAATCAAAATCCACACTCCTAGGGTTTATCACCCCACGCTTCAACAATTTGGAGTACAGATCCTTCTGTTCCTTCAATCGAAACAAGTCTGTCCTTTTTCCTTGGATTTTTGCCGCAACACCCATTCTCGGTTGAAACTGACTGAACAACTTGTCATCATCATTCCCATCTATTGGATTCACTCCTCCAACATGCGGATCACTTGGCATATTTGAAAGGGTTTCTTCTGCCAACCCCTTAGGAGCAATTCCCAAACGCTCCATATTTCGTATAAAGATGTACTCATTACCATACCCCTTGTCCTTAAGAAACTCATCGATGTAGTTCAATGGAGTACCGGTCCTCTTTAAAGCACGGTAAAGCTTATAAATAAAAGAGGGCTTTTGAATTCTTACAGGATCTACGCCTTCAACGATTTCTTCCTCTTCTCGATGACCAACATCCTGTGGACTAGTTGGTGGAGAATGACGCTACTAAGAATGTTGTGGGCTCTGCTGCTGATTGGGAGACTCCTCTTCCTAGGTGAGATCAAAGTGAGTAGGCTCCTCACTCATTTTATGCGGCCCCCTGCTCACGATCGTCGAAGACTTTCTTGAAGACGACATCTGTCACAGTTTTTTGAAAGATTCCAAACTTGACTTTCCCAAGAAAGATGACAACTTTTTCGAAGATTAAACAAGAGAAGAAGACAGGAGAGGAAGATCGATGCTTTTTAGGGTTTTTGGAGTTAAGCGAAGAGGAACCGACTGTATATAGGTCAGTCGAAGAGGGGCCTACTAAACGTCGTTATGGAAAGTAAAAGATGCCTTTTAAAAATAACTGCCTTTTTCAAAAATAGATAACTGCCATTTTTAAAGAAAAATTAACTTCTTTTGAAAAGGAAAAATTGCACTTTTCACGGAAATTGAAGATAGCAAAAATCAATTATAGATAGATGATCGTACCTTTCCGAGATTTAATACTTACAGTCAAGAACCTTGTTTGTCTGAATCTGTGAGTCTCTAGACTTTAACTTCTTCAAGCTTCGAGATGTTGAGTCTGGAACGAATGATTTCAAATTGATTTTTCTCCAAAGGCTTTGTAAATATATCCGCCAATTGGTTCTTTGAGTCAACAAACTGAATCGAAATTTCTCCATTTTGAACATGATCTCTAATGAAGTGATGTCGAATCTCTATATGCTTCGCTCTTGAGTGAAGAATTGGTTTTTTGGTAAGATTGATTGCGCTGGTGTTGTTACGGTTAATCTCGTGCATGAATCTTCAATTCCAAAGTCTCTTAGCTGTTATTTTATCCACGAATTTGTGAACAACAACTTCGAGAGCTACATACTCGCCTGCTGTAGAAAGAGCTACTGTATTTTGTTTCCTTGAAAACCAAGATACTGTCCTACTTCCAAGTAACTGACAGGTACCCGAGGTGCTCTTTCTATCAACTCTGCAACCGGCTAGATCTCGCGTCTCGAGTATCCAAGAAGAGTAAAGTCTTCCTTTTTAGGATACCAAAGACCGAGGCTTGAAGTTGAAGCAATGTATTTGATAATACGCTTTGCAGCACTTAGATGAGATTCTTTAGGGTCTGGTTGAAATCTAGCACAAATGCAAACACTAAACAAAATGTCGAGTCTAGAAGCGTATGATAAAGAAGTGAACTAATGATACTCTGTATAGCTTCCGGTCAACTTTCTTTCCTCCTTCATCTTTGTCTATCTTCAAGGAACTTGACATTGGTATATCGATCTTTTTGCAATTTTCCAGTCAAACTTTTTGACAAGATCATTAGCATATTTTTCTTGATGGATAAAAGTCCCTTCCTTCAATTGTTTCACTTGAAATCCAAGAAAGAAGGTTAGTTCACCCATCATGCTCATTTCAAATTCATCCTGCATAGACTTAGAGAATTTCTTGCACAAACTTTCATTAGAGGATCCAAAAATAATATCATCAACATATATTTGAACAAGCAGAAAACTTTTGCTTTCTCTTTTGATAAACAGAGTAATGTCTACTTTACCTTTGTCAAAGCCGTTTTGAATTAAAAACTTACTCAGCCTGTCGTACCAAGCTCGAGGTACTTGCTTTAAACCATACAAGGCCTTTTTCAGTTTGAATACTGAGCCTGGTTTCCTTGGGTCTTCAAACCCAGGAGGTTGTTCCACATAGACTTCCTCATGGATAAATCCATTCATGAAAACACTTTTGACGTCCATTTGGAATAACCTGAACTTCTTATAACAAGCAAAAGCAAGTAATAATCGAATTGCTTCTAACCTTGCTACTGGTGCGTAAGTCTCGTCATAGTCTATCCTTTCTTCTTGCGTATATCCCTTGGCCACGAGTCTTGCTTTGTTTCTTACGACTTTTCATTTCTCGTTCATCTTGTTCCTGAAAACCCATTTAGCTCCAATGATAGATTTACCTTTTGGTTTAGGAGTCAACTCCCAGACATCATTAATGCTGAATTGTCTGAGTTCTTCTTGCATAACTTCAATCCAGCTTTCATCAGATAAAGCTTCTTCTATACTTTTGGTATCTATTTCAGAATTAAGAGCCACAGCACTAGATTCTTCGCGCCTTTTGGATCTTGTGCGAATTCCTTCATTAATGTCGCCAATAATGAGATCTTTGGGATGACTGGACTTATGCTTCCGATTCTTGGTTGATTTGTCGGAGTTGATGATCACTTCCTTCATTTGAATCTTCAATATCCACTTGTAGCTGGTCTTTCAGAGTCTGAGCTGGTTCTTGAGATTTAGACTTTGTAGAGTTTGGAGCAGGTTCAAATTCTTCAAGATGAGTCTGAATAGATTCATTTTGCATAGAATCCTAGAATTTGAAATTCATTGATTCCTCCACAGATTGAGTCTTCTTGTTATAGACTCTGTAGGCTTTGCTTGAGGTAGAATATCCAAGGAAGATGCCTTCGTCTGATTTTTCTTCAAACTTACCAACTCGATCATTTGCATTTTTCAATATAAAGCATTTGCATCCAAACACATGAAAATATGAAACAATAGGTTTCTTTCCTTTGAATAACTCATAGGGGGTTTTTTTCCAGAATAGGCCTTAGAAAAACTCTATTGATAATATAACATGATGTTGAAACTGCTTCAGCCCAAAATCGTGAAGAGATGTTACTTTCAATCAAAAGAGTTCTAGCCATTTCTTGAAGCAACCTATTCTTTCTTTCCACAACTTCGTTTTGCTCTTGAGTATAAGGAGAGGAGAACACATGCTGAAAACCAGATTCATCACAGAATTTTGTAAAATCTTGATTTTCAAATTAACCTCCACGGTCTATTCTTATACTTGAGATAATATACCCTTTTCATTTTGAACATTTTTAGCAAACTTTTCAAAGTAAGAGAAGGTTTCAGACTTACTTGCCAGGAAATATACCCAAGTAAATCGTGAGTAGTCATCCACAATTACTAGGCAATATTTCTTACCTCCAATGCTCTAAGTTCTGGTTGGTCCAAAGAGATCCATATGCAGAAGTTGCAGTACACGATTAGTGGAAACTTGATTTATTGGTTTAAAGGAATTTCTTACCTGCTTTCCCAATACACATGGTGTGCATAGATCAGACTTTTGGTATGATAAATTGGGTAGACCACGAACAAGCTTCTTAGCTGAAATTTTGGCTATCTGCTTCATATTGATGTGCCCAAGCTTTCTGTGCCATAAGCTCGCTTCGTCTTGAATTGAGATTAGACATTGCGATTCATCTGGTTTCACATCCAAGAGGTAGATATTTCCATGTCTTCGACCCATGAACGACTTAGTAGAATCTTTACTGGTTCCTGAACATATTCCCTCTTGAAAGTTTATTTTGAAACCGGTATCACACAGCTGACTAATACTGAGCAGATTGTAGTTGAGTCCTTCCACTAGGGAAACATTGCTTACTGTGAGGTTTCCAATCTTTACAGTTTCAAATCCCAAAATTCTTCCTTTGTTGTTTCCTCCAAATGAGACTTTTCCACCATTTACTTGGGTCCATTGGTGTTAGTATGATATGCAGTTTTTGCCCATACTTTCTTGACAGGTTTCCAAACCATAGGACATTCCTTTTCAAAATGATCCTATTGCACTTTGAACATCTGAGAGAATTTCGACCTACTAGTTTTACAAAAACCTTTTTGAAATGATTTTTGTAAGCATCTCTTATGGGTCTTTGCTTAATTCTTTCCTTCACTTTAGGAAAATCAATTAGAGGAATGGTTTCCATAGTCATTCCCAAACCAGATTTATTGAAATAAGGTCTTTGTGCTAAAGGAATTTTCTCAAGTTTCTCAGATCCTATTGAAAATCTTTTTAAAAATGCATTTTCTTTTAAAAGATTATCTTCGCTTTCTTTAAGAGTAGAAACATTCATGTCTAAACATTTCAACTTTTCTTTCAAAACATTTTCCTGCTATTTTAGTGCAGAGTTTTCCTTTTTAAGTTCGAAAATCCTTTTAAGAAAAGTCTGAAGACTAAAACACAGCTCATTAATGTATTTAGAAACTTTAACAGGGATTTTAAAGTTACTTACCTCAAATTCACTGTTTGAATCTGAGTCTGTCTCGGAGTTTGAATCTGAATCCGATTGTGCCATCAGACATATATTGACATAATCATCATCACTTTCTTCACACTCTGTATCACTCCAGGTTTCTGCTTTAAGAGCCTTTCGATACTTTTCAGCTTTTCCTTTCTTCTTCCTCAGAAGAGGATAGTTGGATTTGATGTGTCCCTTTTTCTTACATTCAAAGCAGACTACATCTTTGTTTGATTCATCATCCTCAATAGACTTAGTCTGTTGCTTTTGAAAACTTTCTGAATCTTCTTATCATGAGAGCAAGCTCCTCATCATCATATCGTCTTCAGAATCTGTAACATCAGAATCATCATTGGATTTTAATGCAATGGATTTCTTACCTTTAGGATCTTCGTCTTCATTGATTCGTTCCACTTCATAAGACTGAAGAGTTCCAACCAACTCATCGACAGATAGCGGCATGATTCTTTGTGTCTCTCTTATTGAGGTCTTTATGTGATTCCAATCCTTGGAGAGTCCACGCAGTAGTTTGTTTACCTTCATGGGATCAGAAATTGGTTGACCTTGATTTTCAAGACCATTCACGATTTCTGTAAAACGACTAAACATGTCAGTTATAGATTCTCCTGATTTCATTTTGAAGACTTTGTATTGACCGAGGAGAATGTTGATTCTGGTCTCTTTCACTCAATCGCTTCCTTCATAGGTAATATGTAATCTATCCCGAATTCTTTTTCTTTGTAACACAAGAAGATATTCTGTATATTCAGTAGGTGACAAAGCATAATATAAAGAATAAATTGCTTTTGCATCAAGAGCTTGTCTCTTGATTATCTCTTCCTGAGTCATTTCACTAGACTCAATAACTTCTTTTCCTCTCTCTGAGACAGATGCAACTTTAGGAGTAATTCTTTTTTCTACAACATCCCATCCAGAGGATCCTTTGATCTTAGAAACGTTTTCATCTTGTTTTTCCAGATGTTGTAATCCTTTCCATCAAAGCAAGGTGGTCTGGTATTGCTTTGCCCTTCCTCCAACCCTGGAGCTAGCATACTAGCCATGGATCTTTAACTTTGAAGTAAAACACTTTAAACAAAGTGAGTACACAGGCTCTGATACCAATTGATATAGCTAGTATAAGCACCTAGAGGGGGTGAATAGGTGTAAAAACAATTTCTCGAGATAAGAGAGCAATACTAGATAGACAATAGAAATGAAGTTCTCCTTTAGTTAACAAAACGAATTATGATCAAAGTAAAGCAGAGAGTAGGGAAGAGAAAATTGAACACAAGGTTTATAGTGGTTCGGCCTATTCCAAGCCTACGTCCACTCTTCCGCACTGACAACCCACCGGCTGGATTTCACTATGAACAAAAGAGATGTTACAGCAATGCTTTCCCTTGATTCCATAGTGTAGATACTCTACCACACTTCCTCAAGGTATCTCAAAATATAGACTCTCTTTTGCGTACAAGATTTCGTTCAGTAAATTAATTGACTAGGAACAAGGAGTTTCAGACTTTGGAATTCTTTTATCGTGCACTCTCTTGAACAACTGGAACGTCTTCCTTATATACTCTTTTATGCCATCATATCCGTTGGCACTTACCAAAGGAATTCTTCCAATATTCCTATTGGACAAAATCAATTAGGAAGATCATTCGAGCTATTAAAGGAACATGTCGATAGCCCATCAATCATGCTCACCCATACAATCAGGATCTCGGTTTCCATAAGTAGAACCTTCTAAGTATACTTCGCCAATCATCGGATCCTTAATCAATCTTGATTCGAATAAATGAATCCGTTATGTCATATCCAGCCAAGAGATCTTCTCCATTCGATAAGGTCAAATCCTTAATGAAACACATAGTTCTGGATAGCCTTTCTTCAACGGATTAGAAACTGTCAATGATAGACTTTGAGTCTTGAGTCTGGCAGTCCGGAGGTCTTCGGACTTTAAATAGTAGAGTCTGCAAATCTTCAGACTAGACTCATGGAAACGTTTTGTCAGCTTCAAAATATTCCAGAAAGATTTCTCCAACAACCTTTACTTTTTATTTCGCCCAACCCCGGATGGTAGACCTCGTGTAAAACATGCATCGCCTCTTGCACTTTGAGGTGATTAATAGGTGGATAATTATGGCTTTGACACGCCTATTGAGAAAAAAAAACATATGTAACACTCTTCCATGTTAGTCAGCCTTGGATTGATCCAAGTCAGTTTTAGTCAAGTCCTATTATTATATGTCATCACTTAGCCCACGCCAAAGATGCGCTTGGCCCTTGTGGCTTGAGCCAAGCCGGGCGAGACCAGCCGATTGTCATGCTCATGATAAGATTTGCAATTCCTTTTTAATTGCCATAACACCAAAAACAAAAATCTCCTCCACTCCCCTATGGTTTCAATAGACGTGTCAGCCAATTTTGAAACATTATGACATACTATTCATCCTAAACATATATACTTTAATTTAAAGGGGATAAGGACATCGTACGGTGATCACTTGAATGCTACATTAATAAAAAAAAATCATTCATTTAAGTGTCTATTCCAACGAATCATTAAGTTTTGCTTGCAAAGTGGCTTTTCTATAAGAAACTTGATTAATCTTCGTTTTGGCCCTTTTGTTCCTCAAATTCCTTTCAAAATGAGACCCTAAATTCTAGAGTAGGGATGCTCTTCCAAGAAGCTTGAGCAATGAAGAGGTTCAAGCTTGAGATGAGCAGTGGAGAGGATCGAGCTTACAGATAATAAAAAGTGGACCGGTCAAATCGGCTTCAGTGAAATTAAGATGGTGACGAGTCTAACAGCACGACGCCAGAGGTTGCACTTGATTCGGACGAATCGAAAAGAAAATTATTGGGTTTGGGGAATGAATTGCCATGGTGCTCGCCGGAATCCTGCAAATCGCAAAGAAGTTGACGGCAACGGCGACGCCATGATGGGGGTATCGGAAAATCACCAGCGTCGACTCCCACCTAGGTCTCTCCTCGGCCACTACTGCTTTTTTCCCCCTTTTTTTCCCTTCTGTTTCGCCGATCCTTTTGTCTTTCTCTGACCTTCCACTCTTCACCTTTCACAATATTTAGCTTTCTCTGTCGATCATGTTTTCCCCCATTTTAAACTCTTCGCATGAATATTTAGTCTAAATTTTTGCCAAGTTCACGGCTTTTAAGTGCAAAAAGCCCGACACCGAATCCTGCTCAATCTTTTTTTTTTTTTTTTTTATAACCCCTGATTGCCATGTGAAATACCTTCGTCAATTTTAAAACTAACGTTAAATGATTAACCTCTATTGAGGAAACATATCTTTACCACTAGAGAGGAAGAGAGAGAAATAGAGGATTTGGTGAGCAACTAGTCTCTTCTCCTTTTTCTTATTTTGGTTTTTCTTTATTAATTCCTTTGTAACCAATGAGGCCGAAACAAGATCGTATCTCAATAGTTTTTGCTGATTGGATTTTTTCGATAAGCCCCATCAGTTACTTTATAATAAATCAATGCCTTGTTGGATTTCCGAGCACTCAAATCACAATAACACTTAAGTTAAATAATTTTTAAATAAATTGATACTCAAGTAGTAAAATTATTATAATTAACCCAACTGTGGGTAGCCGTGTTGGTTGAGAGTCTCTCCTTCATTACCGAGGTCGAGGGTTCAAAACCTGCAGTTGCTAACGTTGTAAGTGAGGGGCCATAGTGTTGGGGTCCCGTATTAGTCTCCTCCGAGGTATAGGGGTCTGGCCCTTCGGTGTTGTCCGGGCATGGGGGGCCGTGGTAGTCCTCGGTTATGAAAAAGAAAAAAAGTTATGATAATTATATTGTCCTTATCCCCAGATTATGAAGTAGAATAATGCAATCGATAAAAGATTATGGAGCATGCGTTCTTAAGCATTTCAGCAGCCAATAAGTTATAATTTATAGTTATGCCATGAGAGTGAGTGGAATGAATAATTCGCCATCGAGATCCACGCTGTGCAAGTCTTTTCAGGATGGATATTTGTTGAGCATGTAACTTCGGAATCTCTTTCAAGTATAAATCTGATTTGTCTGTTGACCGATCGACGCCTGCATTTGTCTTCGTTTTCTCTACCAAGAAGACACGTGACAACTTAAGCCCAATAGACAGTTAACCGCAAGTCAAGCTAAATTTAAGAACTACCGGTCTAGCAAAATTTAAGAACTACCGGTCTTTTTGTGGCATATGATCCGCATCCTCTATCACCCTAGGTTTGATCATTGAAGGGCTTCCTTTCTAGGATACTTCGGCCACTGATTGTGGCAGACACTCGTCCGATGCACCCCATGCGAGCAATATGATTTTTCCCTGCTACGAGTCAGTCAAGTATAGCAATATGAATAGAGAGAAAACGTGATCTCGTATGGAACAATGGAAATTCGTACGCAATTCGTTATCTAGGCGAAAAGCCATAAATGCTATTTTTGTTAAATTATATTTCGAGTTTGAACTTTATACAAAACTCGAATCAAATTGAAGGATGTGGATTAGAATTATTGACCAAATTCCTAAGTAGTTAAAGTTCATGTGATTGTTAGAGGTATCTGTCCAAGATTTGACCAAGACTTTGATTGCCTATTTTGCATTTATCTAATATCTCAAGAGGACAAAGAAGATGTTAGGTGAACATCTCATCTAAAATCTAGAAAAAAAGAAAATTTAAATATTCGGTAGATCCCAGTCCAAAAACAAATTCCTGTCAGAGAAACAAAAAAGAAAACAAAGGCTTGCATTTAGTTATCCTCTTTCCTGAATAAAGCAGCAGCCGCACGAGGGATAAAAAAGAAAAAAGGCGGGCGTGCGTTCTTTCAAGAAACAGAACCGCGCGAAGAAGAAAGAGAACGCACGACGTTCTTGATTTTCGGCCTCATGGTCAACACTTTGAATTTAGATTTAATCTACACGTGAAATCGTGAGCAATTGTAATTCGGATAGTCCGATTATAGTATTTTATTTATTACCGACTCTCCCGTAGATATGGATATCTATATTTGGATTCAACTATGTAAATCTCCTATATCCTTATTATTTCTCATTTATTTTTTTGGTTGATCTAATTATAAGATCTTGTTAGCGTTTTCGCATTAATTTTTATGATAGTTTCCTTGAAGTCAGCTTTTCTCACAACTTCAAGCAAGGCTTGTCAAATGAAAGAAAATAGAGAAACAGAGAGACTTCAGGCTTGGAATTTGTTATTTTGCCCGCCAAATTGGCTACTAATCCAGGCATTCATAACTTTACTTATCTGATGACTAAGATTTCTTAGGTTTAGGTATTCCATCAATAACCTTTTGTGTTTATGAAAATATATGATGCACTCATTTTCTCATCAATCAAATTCGACGGAGAGTTTAGAATGGATGTTTTGTATTCAATGAGTGAGAGAATATCTCTTGCAAAAATGTTAATTTAAAGGCCCTCGGTGTTTTTCCAGGATTTTCAGAACTTTAGAAAAATGCGGGGAACCAAATCCAGGTCCAACGCTTGACGAATGCGACAGCTGGTAGACAACTACCTGCGGACAACTACCTTTTCTACTTGCAGGAATTACTATGTGACAAGACATTTAGGGTGGGTTTAATAGTCATTTTATTTCCATGACTAATTTCTGATAAAAAATTATTCATTTTTATTCTATTCCCAAGAACGATTTATAAACTTTTAAAGATGTTTGGTAACTGTTTAAAATTTTTTTCCTGAAATATAATTGAATTTGGTACTATTTTCAAAATTTCTAATTCAAACAATTTTCTTTTAATTTTTTATTATTTTATTATTTTTTTTCTTTTTTTCCTTCTTTTCTTTTTCTTTCTCTTCTTCTTCAAGCTTTGCCAGTTGCCGATCTCAAGATGATTGGCAACCGGCCAAACGAGGGCTAGTTACCTCACCGGAGAGGTTGAGCTCACCCAGCTGCTAGCGGGGCTTGACCTTGTCAGGCTATCAGTGGCTAAGTGAGCCTCACTCAGCTAGGCGAGGTTGTCGATGACAAGGGGAGGCCCGGGTGAGGCTTGTTGGTGGCTAGGCAAGCCTTCGACTAGCTCGCTGGACCACGGCCTAGCTTGGCGAGCTCGTTGGACCTCGCCCAACTCGTCGTCAGTGACCGGTGGCGATGGATGGCAGCAATGACGGTGGTCAACGGCGATGGCTATGGAAGAAGAAGAGAGAAGGAAGAAGAGCAAAAAAAAAAAAAAACAAACAGAGAGAGAGAGAGAATAGAAAAAAAGAAATTTGGATTGGCTTGACTCCGGAATTATTCCTAAGAATAAAGAAGTAACTTTTTTTTTTACTCATTGATTTTGTTTCAAGTCTACTCCGAAGAACAAATTTTTTCCCAAGAACAAAAAATTTACCAAACAAATTTCTATTCTAAATCTATTTCAAGGAATAAAAGAACAAAATCAATCACTATTTGGCAAATTGCTAAACACATCCTTATATGTCTGAATTCCACACTGGGGAGAGCATTTAAGGGTCCATGAATTTTCAGACACAAAGGAGCCCAGGTAGAATGATGCGGTTCATTCTACCGCATTTTAGGAGGACACTCATCTGTTGCTTGTTTCCACATTTCATCTCCATACGCTTGTAATTAGAATTGGATCTCTATATTTCGACAAACCTTATTAATGCAGTTCTTCTATCCTTTGAGGCCAAGAGTATCATTGCACTCATTCTAAAAATCCTTCTTAAAGTCATCACGATCCGTTGAAAAAAGTGCACCGGCTAAGTTCATCTGAAAACGTTTGCGAATGTCTGACATGTTAACCATGTAAGCTGCAATAAGCAATCTTGTAAAGCACTATATGATTCTTTAAAAAAGAAAGAAAGCATACGAGGGTATCACAGTTCTTAGATACAGTGGAAATATTGATGGCGTCCAAAAATGATAAAATGCTTTCTTGTTGAAAAAAAAAAAGTACGAAAAATGTCATAATTTTTGTGTGACATTTACTTTCATATCAAAATTTCGTATTAAAATTTTTCGTAGGATTACTTGAGTGTCGCTTAAAAAAAAAAAAAAAAAAAGGGAACAATCACATCTTTATTGGTGAACGCATGCGAAGGTGAACCCGACCATTCAGTCTCACAAGGTACCCAAATAAAAGATTCACAAAATCAAGTCCGATAAATTCAGATCTGGACATATTTTTCCATAATCTCAAAAAGAAAACGTGATTTGTCTGCATTATTTTTTTTTCTCAGTTGGTAGGTATAATAATCTAATGATTCTTTTTGCATTCTATTGTTGGATAAAAGTCAACATAAGAACATTCCTTTGAAAACCAAAAAGAAGAATTTTTTCGAGGGGGAAATCGGAGATATTTTGTTCCACCACAGAGAATTATTTGATTCTTCCATTTCAAAGAAGTTTCATGATACATCAGAACAATCATTTCGAGGATTTAATGATTCCTAAAAGTGGATTCATACTTTTTTTTTTAATTAAAATTAAAAAAACTCTTTATTTATGGTCATTTTTGGGGGTAATCGAAAAAAAGATATTGACTAACCTCTTTGATCCATAACAAGCAAATTACCCCGGAATATATGTTGAATCATGAGCAAACAATGGACAATATGACTTTACGATGGTCCGAATAATATTTTTATTCCACAGTGTTAATACCGATTGTCTTCTCAAAGTAGAAATGGAAGCCCTTTTGTGTGTGTTGTTCTTTGATTGATGGAAAGAGGACGAAAGAACCATTCTCTTTTTGAAACGTTCTTTCTTTTTTGGTTAGTTTTCTTTAGAAGTTATCCATTTTATACTTCCCTTAAAAGATAACGACTCATATCCCTCGAAGGGTACCTCTTAATCACATCACATTAAGATGAACTGGCACCTTTTAAATGCATCCCATCATGGACAAACCAATGATATATAACATCTCTCACTCGGATATGATGGACAAACCAATGATATATATGGCATTCAACATCCATCAACTTTAAAAACTATTCATACTGGCAAAAAAGCCATGCGACCAGTGAATACACATTCATTTAGGAACTCTAATTAGGCACCTATTATGGATAACATAACGGCAATAACCCCAAAAAGAAATAAATAATTGATATCTCACAGTGTCCGAGACATGTTTTGCTACATTAGTTCAAGTATATCTATCATTTAAAGGTTATACCTGACCATTTTCAAAAATACCATGTATTTACAATTATATTCAAAACCATAGAAAGCGATCTAACTAGTCGACCGGTAAATACATGTGATAGATGTAAAACAATAATAGTCTTCCTTTACACTCATGTCTCTCTCCATTTAAGAACAATTGCTTTCCTAGACACGTCTCATAAAGTCATATTTATTCATAACTGTTGGTAACATGCTAAAGTGGCAGTATTGATCTTTTACTTCAAGAACATAGTTGGAAGTAACATAAGGTACAAAAATAAAATAAATTATAAATTACCTTAAGTGCTCATACGATGAGTAAATATGGATAATTCCACTCACCTCTTTTATTGATCAAACAATACACATATAGTATGAATTACATGCTATAGTAGATTTCTCTTTCTTTAAAAACGTATGTCATTTATTGAACACATTCACTATACAAATCTTAACTTAAATATAGTCACGTTCTTCTCACATACTCATGTTTAGCTCATGTGTTATATTAGCTTGCTTTCTACAACGCCCAATTAAGTTATCATATCTGACATTTTTTAGGCATACATGACTGTGAGACTATCATGCTCTATCTTGTCACATACAAATCAGGTACCTCATCTTGATTCCAATCAAGGTGACGTATAAATATATAATATACTAAACCTACTCTTCCAACATCTATAGTATATACCATCTCATCTTAGCCTGCCAATTATAACACTTGAAGTGATTGCTTGTGTGATTGAGCCAATCATTACTTGCTGACATACGTTTCAATAATATATGTGCATACGTGCTAATCTCATAATGGATTTGTACTTGTTAATGAAACCACAATTTACTAAAAGATGAACAAGCACAATACATATATTCACACACACACACACACACACACAAACCAATAACCCTCAACAATATTACATATCCTATTCTATGTAACCCTAGAATCATCTTATGGGTTAAGAACATGTCTCTAGGAATAGCCTTTGAAAACGGATCGGCAACCATTTCATTGGTTGAAATATATTGTATAATCACTTCTTTCTACACTATTATATCTCTAATGAAGTTGTTCTGTATGTCATTATACTTCCTTCTACCATGATTCTTAGGATCTTTCACATAAGCAATGACCGTTTGACTATCATAATAAACTGTTACTAATCATGGAATCTCAGTGATAATGACTAAATTTTTCAAGAAACTTTTTGGCCATATTGCTTCTTGTACTATAGTAGAGCATACAATAAATTTTGCTTTCATCATAAATAAGGTTGTGCATGCATATTTCTTGCTATTTTAAGATATTGCACATTCATTAAGCAAGAACACATACCTAGAAGTCAATTTACACTCATCTAGGTCTTTTTTCCAATTAGTATATGAGTAGCCTAATAAGTGTAAATCGTTTCTTTATAACAAAGTCGATAGTCTATGATACCCTTCAAGTATCTCAATATCTTTTTAACTGTTTTCTAGTATGCTTGACTAGGATTTGATTAATATTGGCTCACCAATCCCACAACATAATATATGTTGAGTCAAGTACACATTATAGCATACATCAAACTTCCCACCTCACTAGCATAAGGAACAATTTCAATTTCTTTCTTTTCTTCTAGAGTCTTAAGACACATCTTAGATTTCAGGCTTTCACCTTGCATGATAAGAGTATTAATGGGATTACAATGCTGTATATTAAAACGTTCAAAAATCTTCATTATACAAGACTGTTGTGATGGAGTAAGGAATTTTCTTGATCGATCTCTTTCTATCTTAATCCCTAACATATAAGTAACTTCTCCGATGACCTTCATTTCAAAATTAGGGTACAACCATTCTTTTATGGTGATAACCAAACCCTTGTCATTCCCAACCAATAGAATATCGTCTACACAAAGTGATAAAATTACAATTAGATCATTAGATCATTTGATATACACAATGATCTTCTTCGATCATTGTGAGCCCAAAAGATGTTATGGATCGATAAAAACAAAAATACCATTATCTAGAAAATTGTTTAAGATCATATATTGAGCAATGAAATTTGCAAACTCTACGCTTTTGACCTTCTATCATGAAACCTATTAATTGCTTTGTATAGATTTTCTCATCTAGTTCTCCATTGAGAAATGCCACATTTACATCCATTTAATGTAATTTTAGGTTCAAATGTGTGACAATGGCTAGCATTAGGTGTAATAAGGCAAACCTTATAATTGGTGAAAAAGTTTCTTCATAGTCCATACCCTCTTATTGAGTATAGCTCTTCGCTTCAAAGCAAACTTTATACTTTTCAATGAATCCATCCATCATTCGTTTAATTTTGAAAATCCATTTGTTTCCAATAGCATTGCGATTGGGTGGCAGATTAACCAAGTCCAAAATGTGGTTTGCCTTCATAGGCTCTATTTCATCTTCAAAAACTTTGATCAATTCTTCCTTATTAGGGGATAAGAGAGCCTCATGGACTATCTTAGACTCGGTATCGTCTTCCAAATCAATAATAAATACTTCCCCTTCAATCTCAAAATGATGATAGGAATACTCTTATGATTACTTTTATGTAACTAAACTTCTTGTGAATTCAATTTGTCAGACGATGCAATATTCCCACTAGGTCTTATATGTTGAAGTAAATTTTTATTTCCTTTGACAACATTAATGGGTGTGTCATCAAGATCTTTCATCTTATATAATTGAAAATCCTTATTAATCACATCTCTACTAGGAAAATCATTATCCAAGAATGTAACATTTCATGACTCTATTTTAGTAACATTTCTATTAGCTTATTTATTTATAAACACGTACCATTTGGAGTATTCAGAATATCTTATCAAGATACATTTCATCTCTATGGGGTCTAATTTGTCATATTTGTTTTGAGAATCATAACATAAACTACACATCCCCAAGGTCATAGGTTACTTAAGTACAATTTCCTACCACTCCATAATTCATAAGGGGTGGAAGTGATTAACTTAAAGGGCATACAGTTAAGTATATAGGTAGCAGTCAGTAACAGATCTCCCAAATATGATATAGGTAGATTTGCTTACGCCATCATAGACCTAACTATTTCCAATAGAATTCTATTACTTTCATTAGCAACCCCATTTTGTTGCGGAGTACTAGGAATAGTCAATTGTCTTACAATTCCCTTTTCATCACAAAGAGTCTTGAATTGCTCAAATAGATAATTATGTCAACAATCAATTTTTAATGCCTTTATTGTTTTGTTTAATTGATCTTTGGGGATCTTTTACCAAAAATATATATCGTCTCAAGCAATCTAATTCTTTAGACTTATGGGATATTAGAAAGACATAACCGAAACGCGTGAAATCATCTACAAAGATGCTAAAATATGATGCTCTATGCATCACCTATGTTCAATGGATCACAATGTTGAAATGTATGAATTATAATGGAAATTCAACTCTGGTTCATTTACCAAATAGTTTTGTAGTTGTTTTTCCTGCTAGACAATATTCACATATGGGTAAATTAATTTTAGCGAGCGACTTTAAAAGGCATTCTCTAACTAGTCTTTGCATTCTTTGTAACTGAATGTAATCTAGTTTAATATGCCAAATACTTGCATCAATTTCCACATTATTAGAATATGCAATTAAAGAAAAACAACCATCAACATTAATATTAAACATATTATAGTCAAAATCTAACATCATAAAACCATTCATTATGTGATTAGAACTATAATAAATTGTTCCAAATAAAATATCAACATAATCATCATGAATATTTAATACATAACCTAAGTTTAGAAGAACAACTACAGAGACCAAGTTCCATCGAATATCTAGAGTTTAAAGGACATCATGTAAGAATAGATTCTGACCACCACAAAACTTTAATTTTTGTGTGTTGATACCCTTCACTTCAACTCTAGAGTTATTTCCAATATACATCCATTTATTTCCTGGTAATGCTAGTACGAAGATCTAAAGGAGAGTGAATAGGTGTTTAAAAGAAATATTGATAAATAAAATAAATTTTAAACAATGTCTAAGTATCGAACAAAGTCCGATAAACAAATCACTAGACTTCTAATGAATGTTCAGAATCAAATAAGAGATGGAAATGATTCTTGTGATACCTAAAAGAATGCAACATACTTAAATAAAGAGAGTAAATGGAAGAGAAGATTGCACGCAAAATTTATGGTGGTTCGGCTTAGATCAAGCCTACGTCCACTCTTCCATGCTGACAACCTTCTGGCTGAAATTCACTATAGCATCAATAGAAAAGTACAATTTTTTCATGCAAACACTCAGTGGAAGATCCTTTCTCTCTCACTAAGTCACTTTTCTTATGATTTTCTCTTTTGAATACAATTTATAAGGATCATCAATGAAGAATAACTAGTTGGAAAGATTTCAAACTTTGGAATTTCAATTTTCACGTCACACTTTCAAATAGACTGAATGATCTCCTTAAATACTCATCTACGCCTCACTAGCCAGTGGCATTTTCTAGAGGAATTTCTTCCAATCAATCCGTTAGATAGAATTGACTAAGGGGATTTTATAGCCGTTTGCAGATTGAGATGAAAATCCGTTAATTCTGGTCGCTCATACAATCAAAATTTTGGTTTCCATAAGTAAATGTTTCCCTAAAAGGAACTTGTCTTCAAGATTGATTTAATCAATTTGTGATTGATTCCATCAGTGTATTTATAGAAGAAAGGTGAGATTCTTCGCTAGAGAGCTAGATGTTGTAGAATAAATTCCTAATGCGTTCATTCTAAATCCTTATCGCGAGATCAATAAATTTGAGTTTGATTTCTTCCTCGTCCTGGACACGGTTTTAGTCTGAATTGTGTCAGAGTAGGAAATACCTCTAGAATGAGTAAACTTTGGTAAGAATCTGCGATATAACTTTAGAAGCATTCTGTTCTTCAAAATAAGAATAAGAACTAGAAATTTTTAACAACTTCAAAACTTGGTAAGAGTTTTCTCAATAGTCTCCCCCCTTTTTTTATGGTGACAAAACTTTTATGCAAATTCAAGCATAATGTATATGTTATCTTGCAAAACAATACTTTAACAGCACAAGATAATAGATAGATATAATAGATAGTGTACAGACATAAGCATTGTATGAATAAATGTTCTAAAGTTTGGTATACACAATAAAGTCTGCATAAAAACATACCACACTAGTAAAGCATAGAAAACACGCTGCAAACATAATCAACAAATTAAATCTGCAAAAGTCTCCATCTTTTTGTCAACAAAAAATGAAAAAAAACGAACAAGCACAAAGAAAACAGAAATGTGATTGGTTTTAGAAAATGATCAGGGGTTCCTTGGAACACGAACAAGTCAAAAATCCTCCAAAGTCTGCATGGTCTCCTCAAGTTTGGTCAAACATCGATTGAAGACAGTCTCAACCTTCGCCATATTCTGAGTGACCTGTTGATTAATGTTCTAAACTTTGTTATCAAGAGACTATACCTTTCCAATGAGAGATTATGAAGTAGTACCGAGAGCAGCATGCAAGTTTTGGATTTCAACCTCCATCCCATAATACTGTGCCTTAATCTCCAAAAGGAATTCCACTATCCGAGGATAGTTTGAATCTGGTTCAGTTTGGGCACTAGCTTCTGCAAGTTGAACTAGAAGGGTATCCAAAATTGTAGGAATATTGATATGAACATTGGAGGTATCTTGCTCCTCCTGAACATTACCATCTTTATCCTGATCCTCTGGAAATTCTTTAGGGAAATGAGATGTATAAATATCTTCTGCATCTGGAGCAAATCAACTGACACCATCACTTATAGCCGGTTCTACATTCTAGTCCTAAAAATGAGTTTTCTCACTTACTCCCTCTATCTTAGTCGCTTTACTTTGAGGAAGAATTCCTTCTCCTTCCTGCATTCCTTCTTTTCTAGCATTGATTTGTTGACTAGTTTCCTTGTTCTTCTCTTCAGTATCTCCTTCCTTATTTAGATTTGCATCTCCCTCTTATTCATATAAGTCATTCCCCTCACTTTCTTTTTCTCCAGTGTCTTCTCCTTCACTTTCCTCTTCTAGATCTTTCTCGTTTTCTTCTTCTTCTTCCTCAAAATAAGTTATTACTACAACAAAATCTCTCATGGCAATATTTTCCACAATATCAAAAATAGTCTCATCTTCATCTTGTAGAAGAATAATATATATTTTTTTCTGTGGAGTATGTGAGATGACACTCTTCCCTTTCCGCTTTTTCTTAGCCGCAGATCTTATCTTAGCTTTACTAGTAGATTCTTTCTTCATAATTTTCACAGCTCTAGAGAGGTCTTTCAATAAGATGATTTTGAGTCCAATTTGCATGGGAATGATGGTTCTAGAGCAAAAGCCAATGGGCGGTTGAATTTGAAAGTGGTGGAAAAGTCTGGTCACCAAAGCTACATAAGGAAGCTAACATTTCTCCTTCATTTCGGTTCTATACATGCGCAGTAAAATAGTATGAGGAAGTGAGAAAGCAACTTCATTGCAAATAGCCCACATCATTTTTGCTTCAAATTTCGAAACATTAGTCTTGGAGGCCGCTTTGGGTCTAATGCAGTTAATGACAGTCTTGCGAGCAAAATGTCTGGGGAAAACATTCTAGAATAAGTAATGCTTCCCCTAGAAATTTTGTCCTTCACAAGAAACTTGACGACATCTTCATTAGAAACATTTATGTACAAAAATCCATTTTGTTCTACTCTCGAAATATCAACCAACAAATCAATATCAACATAAAAAAAATTTCACTCACAGTAAGTTGAATATGAGTGGGATCCAAAACTAACAAGTTTGAATAAAAAATAAGCGGTCAATTCAAGATAGGCATCAGATGACTCCACACAAAACCTTTCCATCTGAAGTTTGACAAATTTCTCTCGCATATTTACCTTGATCAAATCCAGAAAATCAAAATCTACCGTTCGAGGGTTGACAACTCCTCTGTTCAGCATTTGCGCATAGACCATCTTATAGTCTTTTGATCGAAACAACTTTCCTTAAGTTCCAGCGATTTCTACAACAACACATATTTTGGGTTGGAAGTTCTTGAACGTTCTCTTATTGTCATCTTCCTTTTTTCCTTTAGTCTGACCCTCTATTCCAAAACGAGGATCAATAGAAAAGATGGTAAATTCCTCTTCTGCTCTCCCAGTTACCAGCCCTTACTTTTCCATGGTTGTCAAGAACAAAGTTCTGTTCCCATAGCCATTCTCTTTCAAGAGCGAAGTTATAAAATTCATGGGACTTCCTCCATTTTTCAAAAACTCATAGTGCTTAAGAAGAATTTCGAGTTTTCTTACCAAAAGAGGAGTTGCATCTTGAGTAACCTCTTCTTCCACAGATGGTCGATTCATGCTCCTTGGTGATTCATCTCCAGTGAGATCAAAGTGTGTCTGAGTATCAAGCACAAAACAAGGCCCACGACTGGTAATACAAAAGGACCTCCTCTAATAAGACATCGAAATAGACTTGGAGGATTTTGACGACATGTTCGCAAGTGATCGAGAGAAAGATTTGCAGAGAAAGTGAGAAACGAATTAAGAGAAGCAAAGGTTTGAGAGAGATTAGGATTTGTAAAGACATTGTTGATCAGGAAAAATTTGAAGATTTATTTAAAGAATGTGAATAGGGCAAACGAATGGACACAAAAAGAAAAAAAAATTCCATCTTGAAAATTTTCAAAAGAATAATCATAAATAATTTTTGAAATATTAATTCCAAAAAATCAGCAGCAATATAACAATTTCCTAAAATATAAAAGGCAAGAAATAATTCGAATAAAATATTCATACCTGTTCAAGAAGGAAAGAAACTTAAGAAAGCCTTGTGAACATGGGGACTTGGTTTCAATAAAGAAAGTGATTCTCTAATAAATTTTCATAAAATCAAGGAGAGACTTAGACAAAGACCTCCTAAACTTGTGTACAAGAAGCATTTTCAAAGGATCTTTACAAAACCTATTTGTCAAAATGCCCTCAAGTGTTCAAATTGTGGAGACTCAAAACACTTTGAAAAAGAATGTCCTAAAGTTTGGAAACCTAATAGGATAGATTGGGTAAAAACAGCATATTCTACTAAAGAAAATTTGGGTACCAAAGAAAAGATGAGTGTTGACACCTAAATTTTGGCGATCCATTTAGTCATTTATCGTATTAAAAAATTAGGGGTTAATTCTATCCCTGAAAAAATAGTTAATCGCATAGCATATAGTTGTAGGTGCATTTATTTGCATTTACATTGGGCCGGTAACGGATGAGTTCGAATTGATGGTTCAAAAACTTTAATTTGATGAGTCGAGCTAAGCTCATGAAGAAATCAAATCGGCCCAAACCCGTATCCTCGGAGAGATTTTACGGATTTATCTTTGTGAGATTTCAATTCAAAAGCAAATATTACGTTTGGAAAAAAACAATATTGCTTTTCGAAAAGAAATCTTTGTGGATATGGATTTGGAAAATTTAAAAACCCTAATCCGTGCCCTATAAATAGGTAAAAAATACGTAGGGTTGGGGAGGCGCCACGCAAAATAGAATACACGGCCATTGAGAGAGATACACATTGAGAAGAGAGAGTAGAAAAGGTTTTTCTAGAGGTCTTTCACGGCCCGAAGTCGGTGGAAGCATGGAGAAGAAGAAACCAAAAGAAAAAGAGGAAGTGAAGCTTTGAGACACCATTAGCAAGTGGAGATTTGTAGAGATCAAAATATGTGAATCGGAGGCATTATCTCTCGGCAATTCTCAGGTCTCGGAAGTCACTTCTCCAAGACCAACATCCACAACACCGGTCCTTGCCTACTCCGCAGCTTTCCGGTGTCTCATCCTGCGCATCCTGCTTCTACCGCATTGATTCCAGCAACACCATAGCGAGTCTCGACGGCCTGCCGCACTTCCGCTAAGACGACGCGGCTGCTGCTTCTCTTGACCCGTTGCCGGCCCTGCTAAAACAACAACGCTGCTGCCGTGAGACCACACGTCGATCTGTTGTCCAGCTGTTGCCTCGTTGATGCCGTCCCTGCCTTGCTGATCTGCTTCGGACTGAGAAGGCCCTGCACTGTTCGATCCAATCACGAGCCACCGCCATGATCCCATGAATCGCTTCAGATTCATGCCTCCAATTTGAGTTTTCTTTTTATTTATTTTCTCTTGACTACTCACTAACCAGGAAGAAAACTTTCAGGGGGGCCGCACAATTCGATGGAGGGAACGTTGAGAGAAGAGATAGAGCGAAGGATCCAATAGAGAATAAAAACCGAAGTTCTTTTTGCTCTTTGGGTCCCAATTCTGAGATCGCTCCATCACCACCTCCCGAGATCCACTAGCCATCGTTGTTGTTGCTAGACATCCACGTTGTACTTGCACCGCGACGGCCCTCTCTTGGCCGAGTCTACACTGCAGCATCGCACTAGCTGCCCTTGAGTCGCTCTTGAAGCCGACGCGAAGTCCGTCCCGCGTTGACGTTTCTAGATCATTACAAGGCTTCCACGGCTACGTCCTTGTCTCCGGTCAAATATTGCATGTCTTGATGGTGTGTCCAGTGGCGGCAACATCACATGCAATTGTGATATTTTCAAAGCAAGAGCTGTCCCAATTTTGGCCATGACAATGACAAGATTCTATTGGTTCTCTTTAATTTTCCTCGTGCATGTGTTCTGACTATTCCTCCTCATGCTTAGCAATTTTCCAGAGTACTTGGTAATTCAGCAAGGGAGAACATGATACAGGCGAATATCGTGGAAATTCCGATTGCACTTGTGTGAAGCCACCATGAGCAGCCGCTGCTATGAGACGATCTTCTTGAATGTCACCCGCGTGACATCGTGAATTAGGTAAGATTCTCGATTAATCTGATTTTCGCCTAATTCATAATATCGCAATCTTTCTTTGAATGTTTGATCGATATTGTCATATCCAAGAGATCTCTTGATCCCTAATGGATTGGGAAATTTTTCTAATCTCACAACGTGCATACGATTGACAGTCCGATTTCACACTCGAAATATGACTCGCAATCGCACGGAAAAATTGCTAACCCGATCTCACGCTCGATATACAGTTCACAATTTATGTAAAATTGGTCAACCCGATCTCATGCGCGAGATATGGTTCATCAATTTGGATATCAATCTTGCTCTAATTTGCTGGCATGTCATTTAAGTTAATTTTATTTTTGTAAAAAAATCCAAAAAAATATGTGAGTTAGATTAGGTTCTTGTTTTAGGGTTTGCATATTTAGAATAAAATTTTGTATCGAATTTCAAAAAAAAAAAAAAAAAAACAAACCAATCAATTTAGGTTGCTAGTTCTTTTTTTAAACTTAGGTTGCATGTTTAATTATTTGACAATTTTAATTTCGAAATTAACAAAAAAAAAAAAAACAACAAAAACAAAAAATCATCATGCATACGTCATAGGGCATCCTTTGTATATCATTGAATACTATAGTTTAATTCTAGATAATAGTTTTTTAACTTATTATAAGTTTAGATAAATTTTTAGATAGATTGCATTTTAGTTAGGGATTACTAAGTTAGGATAACATTCTAGTTTAAATTAGGATTTGACTTAACATCATTCCTAATACAAATTAGATGATATCTTAATTTAGATAGATAATTTTCGCATTTTTATAATTTCAAATTCCAGGGAAAATACCAAAAAACGCCTTAGAATAAATTGATTCCATTCTTTAGTATAGATCGCATCTTATTATGTCATATAGTCAGGTCATATTGCCATGTCATATCTTTTCATGTTAGATTAGTAGCATGCATTGCATGATTCTCATTAAATAAGTGAAAACAAAAAGAAAAGAAATTGCGTGTTAATTAGAAATCATATATATGGTTGTTGATGTGAATTCTGATCTAACAACGCAGATGGTTTCGTTGCTATAGCGTAAGGTCCTGCAATTTATTTATTGCTTTACTTGGGTGTAAAATTGGTAGTTTGCGCACCCGCATGATCGCCTCACATGTTAGGGAAATAGATTTAAAATCAATTCAAGCTGCTTGCCAAACATTTTTTCAAAATAAAAGAGAAAGGTACCGAAATGGCGTTAGAGAAATCTAGCGTAACCAAGTCCCCAAACTCATAAATCTCTGGTGCGTAGGAGTAAAGTAAATCTCCCTTTACTTTACTTAGGTTTCTAATTGACCCACCAAAAATAGATTAGTGACGGCTCCTAATTGAAAACCAATTGCATGTTAAGAACTTGAACCCAAGTCGTGAATTGGTATGGGCTTGGGAGAGCCCGAGTTAAGTCTAGGCTTAACAATCCATTAGCCAAACCCTAGGTGGTTCACACCCCGAAAAATTTGGTCGCGACAATGAGTTTTTTTTTTTTTTGGCAGGAAATAAAGGAAAAGAAGAAAGATAAATTAGTAAAGAGTTTTTTTTTTTTTAATTCTCAATTTGGTTTGAGTACATAATTTAAAAATTCTCATTATACTTGATATTCCATATATCCTATTTGTAAGTGGATTGATTTAGACTTTATAATGACCATATTCTATGATTTGTTACATTAAAGGAAGAATCATGTGATATATTTTTGGTAATTCGTAATATGGAATTTATTTGAATAAATATGATTGGTTGACATCTTGCTTTCAATTTAGAAATAATTTGATTGATTGGATAAATGCTCAAGGATTTTATTCTCTCTGATTTTATCATGGTTTACCTAAGTGATAATTTCTTGTGTATAATATTCTGATGGGTTGGGATTTGATCTCATACGTATGATTGATTTGATATCTTTCTTAGTGACAATTCATATTATTTTGTCTAATTTTATGCTCTCTAATTTTGTCATATTTTGCAAAGTGGAAATTTGTTTTATGAGATATTAATTCATTATGCAAGATATTCTCCCTTAAATTGTTATGATGAGTTTAGAAAGAATATTTGATTATTTATGAAGATTGCATATTTTTCTCTAACGAAAAGAAATGATCCAAATTTATGAATACCAAAAAGGAAATGAGTTCATTGCAGAAAATTCTATAGGAGAAGAATGATTGTGAATCTATGCAAATTTTGCTCCAATCATAAAAGTATCTCATGTGAAGATTGGCAATAATCATTTTTAATCAATGGTATATCTCAAACATATACCTTGGGTTAGAAAATATTTTTTTTTTGTCATCCCGCCTTACAAATTTCTACTCGATTTTATGAAGATTTTATATGATTGCCTATGAGTTATATATGACTTATATTGCAAATATCTCTTGTCATAAACATAAGGCATTGCATTTTTTTTTATTACTTGAAATATCTATTTTCTTTTTGAGTTTTATGCTCAAGGAAATCCCTTTAATCGTGAAAGATATTATTGCATATTTATGGATACTCTTGCTATGTACTTAGAAGATATCTTATATCTAGTAAGTTTAATCTGCAAATCAGAGGAATGTATTACATTACATTTTTGCAAAGATTGTTGTCTGTTATACAAGAATTTGCAGGTGGCAAAAATATAAGTTTGGAAAACTTTAATTCAAAAATTATGAAAATTCTGTACTATTTTCTAAAGGCTCAAAAAACTCTACTTCTTGCACAAAGTTTTTGCAAATTTATCGAGCTAGTCCCTAATGTGTCTTACGAAAAGGTTGAGTAGCTCTGAATTTAAATATTTGATACTTTTATATATGCTATTTAAAATATTTATTTGAAGAAAGGACATTATATATTAAGTAAATATTATAACAGTGTATTTGTGCAAAAAGCTTGTTGAGTTTATGCAAATTGAATTTGAGATCGGCTTGATTGAAGAAAACAAATTTCTACCTCAAATTTCAAATATTAAACAATCGTTGTGGATGTTGTTGGTACAAAGGAAATAAAGGAACGATGTTCCATTCAATGTGCACAAGCGACAATTAGTGCTATTTGTAAATATTGTCCTAATGGTAGGGGAAGAAAGTGAATCCAAAAGAAAGGGGAAGAATCATGATCACCTTTAAAATGCAACTAATTGAGGGGGAGCATTGATCAATTATGGAAAAATCTTTTTGAATTGATCATAATCTTGATTATGATGGAATGAAGGAAAATGTAAATGTGTTAGAACTTGTTAAGTTCTACAAAATCCGGTTAGTGCATCTTTTATTACCTTTTGTCATTAACAAATCTCTTATTTACATTATCATTTTATTATGACAAAAATGGGAAGTGAATTTTATAATGCATCCATGACTTTTATTAGATATTTGCCAATATATATAATCGAAGTGAGCTATATTACATATCTTTGGTGTTTGACTTACTTTGTTGAAGTTGATGTTTCTGAAAATTGTGTTTCATGCAAGATATATTTGTTATCGCTTTATATTCTCTAAGTGATACCCTTTCCATTGTTATTGTTTTTTTATTATGACAAAAAGGGGAGAGAATATAAATATGCATACATGTTGATATTTTGCGATTATCTTTCTATATATTATTATGCTTAATCTATTTGCTATATTATTATTCGAATTGCATTATTTGAATATCTCATATTCAAAGACTATTTATGTGCTTAAGATTGCCGTAATTTATTATTATCTTTAAAATCATGTTTACACATCTGCATATCAAAGATTGTTTTGTCATCATCAAAAAATGAGAGATAATATTGATAATGCTAGTACAAACACCTAGAGATGGATGAATAGATGTTTAAACGAAGTCTTGACAAATAAATGCAAAATAAAATAAGTTGTGAGCAAAGTCTAAATAAGGATTAGAGTCTGATAAACGAACCACTAGACTTTTGGTAGATGGTCATAATTTGTTATGTGATGGAACAGACTTCTGAAATAATTTATAAGTGTATAACATACTTAAATAAGGAGAATTAAGGGAAGAGAAAGTTGCACACGAAATTTATAATAGTTCGACTTAGATCAAGCCTATATCCACTCTTATACGCTAACAGCCTACTAGCTAGATTCTACTATATGATCAACAATATATTACAACTTTGAGTGCAAACACTCAGTGGTAGATCACATTATCTTACTAAGTCACTCTTTTAGTATTTCTCTCACAATCACAAACGTTTAAGCTCACGAAAGACAAGTGTATGATCGAAGTTCGCTCAAACTTTGGAATTTTAGATTCTACGCTCTATCGCTTACTTGCTCCTTGGTCCTTAGTCTCCTTAAATACTCATCTACTTCCAAACTAGACATTGGACAGTATTTAGAGGATCATTTTCCAATCTACCAATTAGACAATTTAGTAGTCGTTGAGTGATAAAAGCATAATCCCAAGTTGATTATGATTGCCCATACAAATAGAATCTTGGTTTCCATAAGTAGAACTTCTTCATTTAGAAAGTTCTCATCTTCAAAATCCAATTGTCAATCAATTAGATTGAGTCAATCAAATCTATCTTGGTATGAAATCCAAATCAGATCACTAGCTGTTATACGTTTTGGGCTTATGTCACGTTCTGTCAAGTTGTCTCCTGAATATGTTTCGTTTTGAACCTGCTACACTCTGAACTTGTCACATTCTAGACCTTGTCACATTCTGGACTTGTGTCTCGTTTTGTATGTAAAGTCTGAGTGTGTTTTATCTGAAGAGACTTTATAATCTGGACATAAGTCTGAACAAATTCATCCTTAAAGTCTGCTTCTGAACATATTTAGCCTTAAGGTCCTAATACAGTCTGAATAAATTCATCCAGTCTTCTGACTCTTTCAAGTATAATATTTGACAGTATCATTTATACGTTTGATCATCTACATAGTCTTTTATTCAATCATTAAACACTTTAGTAGACTTTGATTTATTTTGTCATTTTTAAAACATCATAAGGGATTTCCCTAACAATCTCTCCTTTTTTTATTATGACAAAACAATATCTAAATATGCATATGTGTAAACATGCTTTTAAATATAATAATAAATCAAGGCAATCTTAAGCACATAAATAGTCTTTGAATATGAGATATTCAAATAATGTAATTCGAATCAGAAGATAGCAGAAGATGGCAAATAGATTGAGCATAATAATATATGAAAAGATAATCGCAAAATATCAACACCTATGCATATTTATATTCTCTCTCCCTTTTTGTCATAATCAAAAAGGGGGAGATTGTTAGAAAAATCCCTTATGATGTTTTGAAGATGACAAAATAAATCAAAATCTGCTAGCGTATTTAATAATTGAATAAAAGACTATGCAGATGATAGAATGTGTAAAAGATATTGTCAAATATTATACTTAAAAGAGTCAGAAGACTGGATGAATTTATTCATACTGTGTCCGGATCTTGAAGCTAAATATGTTCAAAAGCAAACTTTAAGGATAAATTTGTTCAGACTTACATCCAGATTATAAAGTCTCTTTAGATGGAACACACTCAGACTTTACATACAGAACGAGACACAAGTCCAAAACGTGACAAGATCTAGAACGTGACAAGTTCAGAATGTAGTGGGTTTAGAACGAAGCATATTCAGAACAAGATAACTTGACAGAATGTCACACAAGCCTTGAACGTATAACGACTAGTGATTTAGTTTGGATGTCATACCAAGACAGATTTAATTGACTCAATCTAATTGATTGACAATTGGATTTTAAAGGCAACTTTCTAAACGAAGAAGCTCTACTTATAGAAACTAATATTCTGTTTGTATGGGCGATCAGAATCAACTTAAGATTCTACTTCTGTCACTCAATGTCTACTAAATTTTCTTAGTACAGATCTGTCCAACAAGTAGATTAGAAGACGATCCTCTAGATACTATCCAATTGCTAGTTTGGAAGTAGAGGAGTATTTAAGAAGACCAAGGATCGAGGAGCAAGTAAGAGACAGAGCGTAGAATCTAGAATTTCAAAGTCTAAGCAAATTTCGATCATACACTTGTCTTTCGTGAGCTTAAATGTTTATGATCGTGAAAGAAATACCAAAAGAGTAACTTAGTGAGATATTGTGATCTACCACTGAGTGTTTGCACTCAAAGTTCTAATCTCTTGTTAATCATAAAGTGCAATCTAGCTAATAGGTTGTTAGCGTGAGAGAGTGGACGTAGACTTGATCTAAGCCGAACCACTATAAATTTTATGTGCAACCTTCTCTTCCTTTAACTCTCCTTATTTAAATCTGTTGCACACTTAGATTATTTTTTAAGTTTGTTCCATCGCATAATAGATCTTGAACATCTATCAAAAGTCTAATGGCTTGTTTATTATACTCCGATCCTTATTTAGACTTTACTCACAACTTATTTTATTCCACATTTATTTGTCAAGATTTCTTTTAAACACATATTCAAACTTTCTTCTTTTTAGTAAAGGACAATTTGGCTTAATGTGACATTTCTTCTTATACTCAAAACATATCCCATCATTGCTAGGCTCATCGTCCTCCATTGATCTTTTATGGAAGTTTTGTTTGTTCAGCTTTTTCCAATTGAATTTTCTTCATTTCTTATTCAGTTTCCTAAATTTCTTGATTAAAATGGCAAGTTTCTTGTCGTCCATGTCATCGTCTAAGTCTATAACATCAAAATCAACATTAGACTTAAGTGCAATTAACTTCTTAATTGGGGAGAATTTGACGAGCAGAAGCAAAATTGGGGAAGCTTTCGAAAGATTACTTCAGAGGAAGAGGACGGTAAGTGATCAGCAGAGAAATGAATGGACGGAAGCCCTACAAGGGGTGGCGGAGATTTCGGGTTTGGAAAAACAGAAATTCAGGTACGTACCTGGGATTGGTTACTTAATGTCGAAGCTTTAGTACCACAATCTGTGATTTTTCTATATTTGATGTTACATCTTTGGTGTGCCTGCTTTGTAGATGGAAGTTTTGTATATTCGACAGAAATGGTTTTCTTAGGGTTATGGAGCAAGTAGAAGTCTCTCTCGACTTTCCTTAAAGTTTTTATCTACCCTCTTAACTCATTCAAACCTCGAACCATTCCCCCGTTCTCTCTCCTTTCTCGCCCTTGCTCGGGCTTTCTCTCACCCTTGCTCTCTTTCCGCCGTGGGCTCCCATCACTGACTTCGATCAACGCAACGCTGCCGCCGACCCTTACTGAGCCCTGTCTGCATATCTCTCTCTCTCTCTCTCTCTCTCTCTCTCTCTCTCTCTCTCTCTCACTATGCTCTCTGTGTCTCGGTCATGGTTGGAAAATAGAGTTTTCATTGTGAGTGAATTTGAAACTATGAAAGAGGTATATTTGGAAGGCAAAAGACAAATTTGTAAATAAGATCAAATGTTAGATGCAATTGGGATGTTAATTGTAGATTTGCAAAATTCAGTATACAAATTGATATGTGATTGAAATGTGAAGATACGTTCTGATATTTTCCACATAAGAGGGAGAATTATCAAAAAAGTCATAAACTTATTAAAATTGTGTTAATTCAGTCATAAACTTTGTTTTTTGCCAATACAGTCCTAACATTTTGCAATGTACTAATTCAACCCATCTAATTAATTTTGGCCAACTAATACCGACATGGATGCAGGCCATCTGGCCAATGCTAACATAGCAATTTTTTAATAGTATTTTATTTTATCGAATTTTTAATTAATTTTTTAATTTTCTCTTTTCTCTTCTTCCTCTTTGGCTTCTTTTCCTACCGTGGCTGACTAGGCTTGCCGGCGGCCTTGCCTAGATCCGGGTGAGGCCAACCTCGCCATGGCCTTGCTGCGGGTGAAGGTGGCCTCGCCTGCAGTTGGCAAGGCCATGGCGAACAGCAATGACTATGGCGGCAAACGTTGGATTTAGTAGCCATAGCCGCGAGCTTGAGCAAGGGCACCATGGACGTAATGACAGATGATGGTTTTTTTATGATGGGCTTAAGGCCCGTCCGCCCATGTTGGGCCTAAAAGCCCGGCGCACAATATTAGGGCCCATGGATGAAGGGATATGATGAAGGGGCACGTTTCTTTTTGGAGGGGACGTATATAAGGGGAAATAAAGAGGCAGGAACGCACCTTTTGGTATATTACGTGCGTTCCTCCTCCCTCTCTCCCTCCAAAAGAAAAATAGTAAGCAAAAGGTGACGCTCCCTTCCCTTCAAGGAAAATTCGCGTTATTGGATCGAACGGGATCTGTTTCTCTTCCTCGTATCGGCATCGGTGTTTAATCTGTGGCTAACAAGGTACGTTCAATTCTATGATGTGCCGTAGGATCGGTGATGCATGTGTTTTTTCTCGGGCTCGTCTTTCGCACAAGTTTAGGGGTTCGATTTAGTGTCGAATCCGGTTTTTGGGAATCCTACAAACCCTACATTGGTATCAGAGCCGTAGTTCTTGTTTCCCGATCCTTTTCCATGTTTTTCCCGACCCCTTTCATGTTTATGGATGATTTCTTATTGATTTTTCGTGAAATTAATCGGCCGACACCGATCGGGGCGGAAAAATCCCGACACCTGAGCACTGTTCATCCATTTTTTCGAGTTTCTGTAAGTCGAAATCGATTTATAATGGTGTTGAATAGAAGGTCTCGTCGAGACGAGCGCGACGAGTGGCGGAACACCGCCAAAGGCCGCCGGACGCGCCCCCATGCGCAGCCGGAACGAACCGGCATATTCGGCGCGTGCAACGCACACGCCGATTCGCAGGGGCAGGCACGTGGAACGAACGCACGCGCACGGCCGACGAGCACACGGCTAACACACGTGCGCGTGTGCCGTTGCTGGCGCGTGCGAGGCAGGCGCCAGCTAACGTCATCGTGACGTCAACTGCACGCGTGCCGCACGTGCCGATCGGTTTGCCCGACCGGTCCGTCTGGTCTGACCAGCCCGCCCGACCCGGCGACTCGACCGGGCTGACCGTTGACCGTTGACCGTTGACTTCGACCGTTGACCGTTAACTTTGACCGTTGACAAAAAAAAATGTGTTTCCTTTTCCAATTAAGTCTATGTGGATTATATGTGATCCCTTATTTGTTCTGCATTTGTTGCAGGAACAATGCCTCCCCTGAAGTTGCGTACACTTATTCGCGCAATTACCGATGAACAAAAGGAAAGGCTTTCTAAGTTGATAGCTGAGCTAACTGATCATCGATGGGAGAGTAGTGACTTAATTGATCACGTCCTTGAAGTGAACGGGAAAATTCAATAGGTCATATGGAATGGTCGTCCCTTGCTACAGTCTGAGATGGTGGTCATCCCTTGCCACAGTCTGAGATGATGCGATTTTTCATGAACACTCTTCCACCATAATGGCAAGAAGTGTTGAATCGCATATGGGATGTCAACAAAGCCGCTTCATATAGGAAAATTGTGATGGATTTTATAGATGATTATTACTGGATTGTTACAAGGGAAAAGATCAAGAAATTGAACAAAAGAGGATCTTTCCCAGTTCATGTACTGATTTGGTGTTAGATGTATTAGCTGGTCTTTGTTTAGTGTGCTTTGTGGACATCTTATATAATGTTTTTCTACCTAGTTATTGTTGGTGTGGCAACTGATATGTTAGTTGTAGTATGTGAAATCATTATTATTCTATTGGATGTCAAGTATTATTTGTTTTCTTCTATTATTGACTGTTGTGGGTAGTTCATAGAAGTTTTTGTAGTTTCATAGAATTTATTTTGCATAAAACAATTATATTAATGATAGTTTTAAGTTAGGATTTTTGGAGGATGATTGGAAACATAGTGACATTTTGATTCTGAAACCTTACTTGAAATTGTTCATTATTATGATGGGTATGTGCAAAATGGATGCATAAATGATAGGCATTAATAATTCGTGCATATATGTCTAATGTGTTCAGATCAATGGTTTTAGCCACAAAGAGCATAGTTGCCGAACTGAACAAAGGTGAAAAGCTCAATGGCGATAACTATGAAATATGGCACATGAAAATCCAATATGTGTTGGAAGAGCAAGAGGCACTAGAAGCTCTTAACCTGACCATGGTAGAACCTGAAGAAGGAAACACTGCACAACACAAGAGAGATAAGGAAGCATTTGCTGCATGGAAAAGAAAGAACTCTCTTGCTCGCATTACGTTGCTGAGTAGCATGGAAAATGACGTCATGCGAGAGTTTAGGCGTTTTGAGAATGCCAAGGAAATGTGGGAAGCATTGGCAACAAGATTTGGTCATACTTCGATGACCAGACTGAGGCAGCTCACTATTAGGTTTAACTCTTATAAGAAGCCTCATAGTCAGACCATGAAGCAACATCTTAGAAAGATGTTAAACATGATTAATGAGCTGAAAGATGTTAGCCATGTCCTGACTGATGAGTAGCAAGTGCAAGCAGTGATTCGTTCATTGCCTCAGAGTTAGGAGCATATGAAGGTGCACCTGACCCATAATGAAAATATCAAAACCTTTGAGGATGCAGTGCGTCATCTTGAGCTGGAAGAGGACCGTCTCTTGGCGGCTAAGCCGGAAGCTGAAATTTATCATGCTGGTTCTAGCTCACATGGAGCTTCGAGTTCGAAGCGCAAACGTCCTAACTAGTTTGATAAAGGGAAAGGCAAGGAAGCAGGTCCTTCAGGGAAGTAACCTAAGCTTAACCAACATGAAAGAGGAAAGCGTCCTCGGATGAAGAAGCTTACAAGGGTGAAGTGTTACAATTGTGACAAGAAGGGTCACTATGCTCGCAACTGTCATGAGCCAAAGAAGGTATACACCCATTGTACTTTTCAGAACTTTGCTTTTTTATCGAGTCCTGTATTCTTGACTGAGTCTAATCCTTTGTGGACTGTAGATTCAGGAGCGACAGACCATGTAGCGAAGGATAGAGGATCCTTCATGGAATTCCGACGAGTACCAACTAGAACTAAATGGATCTATGTGGGAAACAACTCCAGAGCTGAAGTAAAAGGAATTGGCACTTGCCAACTAAACATGCGTGGTGAATGCACTTTGTTCCTACATGATGTATTGTATGCTCCGGAGATTCATCGGAATTTAGTGTCTGTTTTAGTGTCGGTTAAACTAGGTTTTAATATGAACTTCCATAATAGAGGTGTGGATTTGTTTTTGGATACAAATTACTATAGTTGTGGTTATTTTTTGGATGGTTTCATTGTATTAGATATTGACTATGTTAATGCAAATGTTTGTTATTCCCTTCTCACGTCTCCTAGTTCATATGATAATGATGCGAATGTGTGGCTTGCTAGACTTGATCATATCGGCCAATAACGTATGAATAGACTAGCCAAAGAGAGCTTGTTGGGCAACATTGAAAAAGTCGATTTCCCATATGTGAGCATTGCCTAGTAGGGAAAACGACAAGGAAACCATTTGGAAAAGCTAAATTTCCTCTGCATTTAATCCATTCTGACGTCTGTGGTCCAATAAATGTGAGAGGAAGGCATGGGGCTGTTTATTTCATCACTTTTATAGATGATTATACTCGATTCGGATATGTCTATTTGATTTCTCATAAATCTGAAGCATTAAGTTGTTTCAAAAAGTTTATGAACTTGGTAGAAAATCAATTAGACAAGAAAATAAAAGCATTGAGATCCAATCGAGGTCGAGAATATTTATCTGATGAGTTCAGAAAATTATGTGATTGAAAAGGAATAGAAAGACAGTTGTCTATTCCATATACTCCTCAACAAAATGGTGTTGCGGAGAGAAGAAACAGAACCCTACCGGAAATGGTTAGGTCCATGATGACGCATGCTAACTTACCTATCACTTTTTGGAGTGATGCGTTGTTAATCGCTGCCTATATACTTAACCGAGTGCCTTCCAAATCAGTTACTTCCACTCCATATGAGTTATGGACAGGTAGAAAACCGGACTTAAGTTTTCTTAAGCCATGGGGTTGTGCTGCCTATACTCATGAGTCCTCTCACAAGTTTGAGAAATTGGGTCCTAGAGGAAAGAAGAGTATTTTCATAAGGTACTCCGAACACTCAAAAAGGTATGTGTTCATAGGTAAGCAGGAAAGTGGGAGTATAACTGAATTTGAATCACGGGATGTCACATTCTTAGAGGATGAATTTCCTAAGAAGGGCAAAATAGGGGAAGATTAGTCCCTATTTGAAACCTTGGATCAAGATAATGATATTAGTGGAGTTCGTCCAAATGGGAGTAATATGAGAAGTGATGAATTGAATTCAACCCATTCTCAATTACAACCACATGATGAGACGACATCATCATTATCTAATCCTAGTGGGAGCATAATGGGGAATGATGTGCAAAGTGTACAATCTCCCATACGGCGAACAAGTCGCCAAAGTATTCCCCATCGACGTTTGACATTGAAGGGGAAACTTTTATGATTGCTCCACAAGATGAGGATGAGCCAAGAAATATTAATGAGGCTCTAAATTGCCCTAGTAAGGAAAAATGGATTCATGCAATGGAAGAGGAAATTGAGTCAATAAAGTCAAACCAAGTTTGGGAACTGGTTGATCTTCCAAAAGGACACAAAGCTATTGGGAACAAGTGGGTTCTCAAAATAAAACAAAAAGCTGATGGCTGGATAGAAAGGCATAAGGCTCGCCTTGTGGCAAAGGGGTATAATCAATAGGAATGAATTAATTATGAAGATACATTTTCTCCTGTAGTGAGATTTACCTCGATTCGCATTATTCTGTCAATAGTGGCTAGTATGGATCTTGAGTTACATCAAATGGATGTAAAGACTGCTTTCCTCAATGGAGAATTAGAGGAAGAAATATATATGGAACAACCCGCTGGTTTCATTATAGAAAGCCAAGAAGGAACGGTATGTCGACTTTTGAGATCGATATACGGCCTTAAGCAGTCATCGAGACAATGGTATATACGCTTTCATAATGCCATAATGGCATATGACTTTATAATGATAGATGAGGATCATTGTGTATATATCAAAATATCAAAAGATCAATTTGTGATCATATCATTATATGTTGATGATATACTACTTGCCGGAAGCAATATGGAGTTCGTTAATACTGTCAAAAGTTGGTTGTCTTCCAACTTTGAGATGAAGGATATGGGTGAGGCTGCATACATTCTTGGAGTTAAGATTTCAAGAGATCGTTCGAAGAGATCGTTATCTCTTTCGCGAGAAACATATATAAATAAGGTTCTCGAACGATTTCATATGCAAGATTGTAAACCCGTAGACACTCCTATTGCAAAAGGTGAAGGATTAAGCCATAGACTGTGTCCAAGGACTACACAAGAGAAGGAACAAATGAAACATGTTTCTTATGCTAGTGCTGTTGGGAGCTTGATGTATGCTATGATGTGTACAAGACCTGACATATGTTTTGCAGTTGGAATGGTGAGTAGATACCAATCCAACCCAAGTCAAGCGCATTGGAAGGCTGTTAAAAGAATACTGAGGTATCTGAAGAGAACTGCTGATTACAAGTTGAATTACCAAGAAAAGGATCTGCGACTTGAAGGCTATTCATATGCTGATTGGGGAAGAGATTTAGATGAAAGAAAATATACCTCTGGGTTTGTTTTCTTATGAACAATGGCACCATATCATGGAGCAGTAAGAAGCAAACGTGTATAGCCTTGTCCATGATGGAAGCTGAGTTCGTGGCATTGCCAGCAGCGGTACAAGATGGAGTTTAGCTTAAGAGATTTTTGGATTATTTAGGTGTTATTGAGAAAGCTGCAAATCCATTATTGGTTAACTGAGATAGCCAAGCAGCTATAGCGTACATCAATGATCCAAAATATCATAGTAAGACCAAACATATAGATACCAAGTATAACTTTGTCAAAGATATAGTTGCACGAAAAGATGTGAACTTACAGTACATATATACGCATAGAATGGTAGCAGATCCTATGACAAAGCCAATACCTAGAGATGTGTTTTGTGGTCATGTAAAATCTCTAGGATTACGTAGAGTCTGATGTACTAGATTGTAATTTCCCTGAGTTGTTCACATTTATGAACTAGTGTTTTTTTATTGTTAATGCCTATGAATCTTTGTTTGATCTTTATGCATCTTAATGCTTAGTGCATTACTTTAAGTTGAGTAAGTATGTCAGACAGATATAAGATTGGCCTACTCACACAGGTAATCGCCTCTATTTACTGTGTGATAAATAGAGATAAGACTGTTTTTAAGCTTATTATCTATGTGATAATCGAGAGCTCAAGCTTAAAATATATAAGTCGCCTTAACTGAATGTTAAGATGAGGACATGATATTTACTATGTCCGAAAATAAAATAACCTACATATTTTACTTTTTCTGTCTATGATGCCAAATGTGAGTTCTGATAATTTTTTTGTGAATGAGTAAATACGTAAACTCAAGTTAGACATTGGGTATGTCTGAACTATCATATGTACGGTACTGAAGGTGTAAACATACGCTCCATGGGAAAAGAGTTAATACCGTAATACATATTTCATACTACATATGCATGAAATGACCAATAAGAGTGGCAAAAGTTTGATCTCAACTTTTATGCCGTGTGAGACTCTTGAGGAAACGAGTTCCTCAATTTTAGTGCCCTCATGACTTTTACTTATTCTCAAGATTTCTATTTAGTGTTTGCTATCTTAGGATGTTGCCAATGGTCATGAGTTGATTCGATCTAATGGGACATTTCTAGAAAAGCAAACTAAACTGAAATTGAGAGTTTGAAGGAAAGAGGAAGATCGAATATGGAGAATCACATTCTAAGTTTTGTATTCACTGGTCGACCAATTATGACTGTCTTTGGGATAATCATAATTGTGAATACAATATAGATATATATATATATATATATATATATATATATATATATCATTGTTTAAAATAGATCAAGAGAGATATAAATGTGATTGATCGATCTAGGGTACTGCATACTAAATCTACTCAGAGTGTGATGCTCATTATGAGCTGCTATATATTCCTAATAGATGTATAGCAACGAGCTCTCAAAGTATGCTGGTCACACGGATTATTCACCGGTATGAATGTTGAAGAGAGAGGTAAAGAGGATCCTGTTCAGCTCACCATGTGCGAGTGGGAGATGATGGTTTTTTATGATGGGCTTAAGGCCCGTCCGCCCATGTTGGGCCTAAAAGCCCAGCCCACAATATTAGGGCTCATGGATGAAGGGATATGATGAAGGGGCACGTTTCTTTTTGGAGAGGACGTATATAAGGGGAAATAAAGAGGGAGGAACGCACCTTTTGGTATATTACGTACGTTCCTCCTCCCTCTCTCCCTCCAAAAGAAAAACAGTAAGCAAAAGGTGACGCTCTCTTCCCTTCAAGGCAAATTCACGTTATCGGATCGAACGGGATCAATTTCTCTTCCTCGTATCGGCGTCGGTGTTTAATCTGTGGCTAACAAGGTACGTTCAATTCTGTAATGTGCCTTAGGGTCGGTGATGTATGTGTTTTTTCCCGGGCTCGTCTTCTGCACAAGTTTAGGGGTTCGATTTAGTGTCGAATCCGGTTTTTGGGAATCCTACAAAGCCTACAACAGAGAAGGAAGAGAGTTGGTCACAGAAAGACCACCGCCATGCATGACCACCACTCATCTTGGTCGAGGCCTTTGCGGCCCCAAATTTGAAGAATCAAACCTTGGCAGGGCAGACTCTTGACCTAAGTGAATTTTAAAAGCCTCACCTACCGAATCGCACGTGCACTAAAATCAACTCTCTACTCCACAACTCCGAATCAATATTCTTTGTCTTCACTCCAAATCGTGGGCCCCAGGCCTTGCCTAGATTTGGGCAAGGGCGGGTGAGGGCTGCAATCAGTCTCATTGGTGGCTCGCCGACCATTGTGGGAAAAGAAGCTAAAGATGAAAAGATCCCGGAGGCACCATTCTTCAGTCGTTAACATTCCATACTAATACAGGGAAGCATGAATCGATCGGAAGAGATGAGGAAGGGAGAAAATTTTCATTTCCATACACCGGCCTGTTGACACCTAAATTTTTGCCCAAAAATATTTCGTTCCGGCATATAGATTATCTAGGTGTTTAATATAGTTTTTAATGGAATATGTTTTTCCTAAAAAAAAAAAAAGAAGCAAGTTGGGGCCGATGATCTGAATGTGACTAGCCAAGCCCAGGAGATCAAGTTGTAATTAAAACGGCAAGTTGGGGCCAAAATGCGATTTCCAAAAGTTGAGGGACCAATTTGCAAAATTTGTAAAATTTTGCCCGAACCCTTAAATCATTATCTTAGCCCCAAATTGAGTTGAAATTGAACTTGGGTCAGGTATAATTAATCGAATCGGGCAAAAAGGACCTAATTGCATTGAATTTGGCATTTTCGGGCAAGAAAATGGCCAATTTTGAGGGACTTTCTTGCAAAATTGGGTGGAGACAATTGCAAAAAATGATCAAGATCTTAAACTACTATACATGAGCTTTCTAATTGATCAAAAAACGCAGCCAAATTAGTATATTAAAGCACTCAAATCAGCAGCCAAAACTCAGTCCACGAGTTGGTCTTAAGTCGGAGCTGCTGAGTAAGCAATTTGGTGGCCCCACCATATCCTCCTTAGCTGTCCAACCGGCCTGATCTTTGCACGTGATGGAAGACCGTACTGAGTAGTGCAAGTGGACGAAAAATCGCCAGGGATAAGCTGCTGACAACACCGGAAAATCGCAGCAAAACCTGCACACTCAACAGCTGCAGAATTGAAAAAATTGGCTAAGTCAGAGAGTGGGTGAAGTAGCCCTGTTGACAGGCCTGGTAGGTGGACAAAAGGCTGACCAAAAATCCTCTAATTCAGGGGATAAGATCTACGAAATGAGCTCTTTTCAAGAAAGGGAGAGAGGAGACGAGAGGGAGAGGAGAGAGCTCAGAATCGATCCCAAAAGAAGCCCTCAGAAACAACTCCAGAGAAAAGAAACCCAGAAATTCCAGACCGACCTGGAGAGAGAAAGGTGAGATTTTCACACACCTGTGGCCAAAATTAGCCAAAAACTTCAACTAGAGAGTGAAACTTCATTCAAATATCTTTCCAAACATAGGTCGCACGTCCTAAATGGATATCGAGAAGGCCTCCTAAAGCCCCCCGAAACAGTGCCATCCTGGCGGGCCAAGAAAGTCCGAAAATTTTTGTAAGTGTTGAGACTGGTTGGTCACGAGTGAGGAAAGCCAGTGTTTTTGAGAAATTTTAAAGACAAATGAGGAAAATATTGACTTTTAACCCAAACTAGAATACATATAGTTTGGTGTGGTGTCAAGTTTTCCAACAAAATATGTCTTGAAGTCTAATGTTAGAGGTCAAAAAAAACCTTCGTTGTCAGTTTTTTTTTTTTTTTTTTTTTTTTGCAGATCTCATTTCCAGTTGAAGAAGCCAACTTCCACGTGCTTCCAGAGGGCAATTTCTCGGTTTCCTTGGCCAAGAACCACTTGAAAAGGAAACTAGGAAGTAAGGTAAGCATCCTAGATGTACTTATTTTCGATTTTGAGCATGTTTTGATCATGAAAATCAAGAGGAAAACCAGCCCAGAAAACTAATTTCTGAGACTGAAATTTTGTAAGTGTTTGAAATCTCTTCAAGAGTGTTGCATGTGTGCTTCTTGGAGAGGTCGTTTTGATGCGTTCATTCGGTCATTCTCTGTAATGCTCATTATATTTGAAAGCTCATGTTACCTACTTTCACTTGGACTAAGTAATGTTTCCCTTAGATCTTGCATGTGCTAAGTGACGGGGCTTGAATATGGGCATGCAACCTGTTTGTTTGATTTGGGTTCAAACCCAGATTTGTAAAATCAGTTCAAACTTGCATATTTGAGACCGATTTCAACCTAGTTCTTGTGTGTTTTAAGCTATTATTTCTATCTGATCTTGCTCCCTGCATGTGGTAATATGATCTTGATACTTTAGTTCCACATAAGATTGTTCATGCGTTGAGATTGAAGGCCGCAAACATAGCCCGAGGAAGTTGGTTTAGGATGATTTGATGCACGCCAAGTGTTCGACGAAATGCGCAAACCAAGTTTCGATCTTGAAACGGTCTATTTGAGCTTGGTTCTTGTTATATTCATGTACTGGGCAGTCCCATATTAGTGTAAATCGTCATATACCGATTTAGGGAATTAATTTTAAATAAAAAAAAAAAAAATAAAAAAATGAAAATTTCAAAAAAATTATAAAAATGATGGATGATATCAAATTATGATAGAAATGACATCTAGGAAATTTTCCTAATTTTAAAAATGTCATTTTCTTAATTTAATGATTTTTGGTATTTTATAACCATTTTTGTAAATAATCTATTTTGCGTAGATTAAAATTAATTAGAGTGATTTCATGCATCTAGAGTAATTTCATGCATATTTAACTTTTCATTTTGCTCACGGGGTCCTGTCCCGGGCGTGATAACAAGGCCATGTAATATTATTTGCCCGACTTGTATCGGGTTTACCTTTTCTGCGTTTATTTTCAAGTCATTTCAATTTCTTGGATGTTAAATTACACGCCGCTTTTCATTAATTTGAGTGTAAATTTCTCTTCTAAATCATGTTAGGATTAGTCTAGACATTAAAAAAAAAACTACAAAAAAACATTTGCATGGACACTTAGTGGTTTCATAAAGATTATAATTGGTAATCAAGATTGTATGGCCATTTAGATAAACAACCTTCCAAGTTAGTGGTACCGCAAATGCGCTAATAGAAACCTTGGCGTAAACAAGTCCCCGTTCCTAGAAATCTCTGGTTGTGTAGGAATTGAGACAACACTCCCGTGTCTTGATTGGTTTCTAGCCGACCCTAATAGGCTAGTGGCGACTCCTAGAATTACATAGATTGTTAAGAACTAAAATTCAAAATCCAACGTCGCGCGAGGTATGGACTTGGGAGAGTCTACGCCTAATTTAGGGCCATTGGTCCGCCTCTTTAGGCAAATACCCCTAAACTTTCTTATTTTTCCCCGGACGGAAAAAAGGAGGTCGTGACAGCTTGGCGACTCCGCTGGGGACTTGGTTGCAAACCTTAGAGGACTTAGGCCGTAATAACTTGGTTGGTTGTTCACTAACATGGTCGTCATTTGATAGCGCGTGTCGAAGTCGAGTGGAAAACAAGGTTAGTCCGCTAACAATGTGTTAAATGTTTTTGTAGATTTGGAGTAATAAGGGGTGGAGTGTTTGTTAACCCATCTCTTTTGTAGGGAGGCGTAGGAATGTATGCCGATATGGATGAAATTGAAGTGTTGTTTGGATATCAATTGATGTGTGTGCCTTTATACTTATCTTAACACTACACATTTACACACACAACCCGCGATCTAAAGCCCCGATCGCATTAGGAAGCCCATAGAAGGTGCCAAAAGATGGAACCCGTGCGGGGAATGACCCATGGTTATCCACTTTTGGCCCCGCTCATTTTGATTAATGATAAAGAGAACTGTCCGACGTAAGTGCGGAGTGGGGAGAACTCTTTTGATCTAATCAAAATGGGGACCTTAAGCCTTTAGAATTCTACCTTTATGCATCAAACCTCACAAGTTTACATCCGCGTGTCTATGTGATTAAAAAAAAAAAAAATGTCTCTTCACCCACTGTAAGTATGGTTTCTCTATCTACTTGCTCAACTCGGATTGAAATTTTCATTTTTTGGAGATTCGCGGAAATCAATGGAATGCCCTTGAAAATATAGGCTTGATGCTCTCTCTTAAATAAATAAACATTTCAAATACCTTTGATCTAACCCCATAAAACAAATGTTTTTGTTTTCAATTGTGAACTCAAAGTCACATTTTGTATAGAAATTCTTCCAAGTCAAGATTACATTTTGGGGCATAGAATTAAAATCAAATTTTCAAGAAAATTCTTGGTCGCATTTCGAAATTCAAATCACATTTTGTGTATTGATTTCTCAAAGTAAAAATCACCTCACCTTTGCATGAGTGAAATTAAAAATTAATCTTTCAAAATCAATGCCCCATTTGTGTATGAAACTTTTGGAACAGAGTGAGCATTCAATTGATAATCGTGGATCGATCTTTTAATGAAATCTCCTCTTACTAATAAAATCTTGATGAAATACCAAATTTTCGTAAGTGGATACTACGAAGAAGGTATCGTCGCCTTGATTTCATTGTAAGAGGCGGCTTTATTGAAAGATCAATTTTTCATCCATGTACTGACATTATCTTCCTTTTGCAGGTCATGCGTGACAACCATTCCTTGAACTCTTCTTCCTTGACCATGCCAAAAGTGGACTTTAAAGCTAGGACGAGAATTGTGCTTATTATGATCCTCTACGAAAGAGCTTCTTGTACTTTATCATTGTCATTAGGAACCATGTTTTGCGTTTTGGGTTTTAATTGTGAACCCAATCAAATGCTTTTGTAAATCATACAACGCACATTTTTTAATAATGAAATTAGAGTTCATAAAAGTTATATTCTTTAAAACACTTGAAGTGTTTCAAACGGACCCTCTGGGTTGAGTTTTATGCCTTAGCTTCAAAATGTGTGAAAATGAGTTTCAAGAAGAACTTGCGTAATACTTTATCTCTTCACTTAATCGTTTTTGCAGGTTGATCCGTAGAACGATGCTTTGAGGGGGTAAGGTTGTAATCGTTCCAATAGGGATTTCTTGCGCAACAACTAACTCAGTCATCCATTTTGGACAAACAGGCAAAATGACGGTTTTGTTCAAGATTGACAAAAGTGCGGGCCTTTCCCTAACAGAGCAAGTAATGAGATGCACCAATTCATGCTCATTTATGGGCATATTTGGTTGAGCCATGAACTACTTGAATACTTTCGCAACATATGAATTCAAACATTGTGATTAAGTGTGAAAAGAATCATCAAGGCCTCGAAGATCACAAATCTACTGGTCTAATGAAGTTCCACATCCTGGACGACCTCATATTAATTTGACATTCTTCGTGGAAGAAGAAATTTGTGTCCATTCTTTGGCAACAAACTAATTTGTTGGTTGTGAACAAGAAGCATCTGCAATCCCTACACTTCCAATGGTTTCTTGGCATCCAATCCCGTATGGAGATGGTTATTGGTGGTATGCAAGACAACACTTCAAGATGTAGATGTACACAAACAAGAATCGGTCATCAAATGTTGCCTTCAAATAAAAGGTGGTAATCGTTTCAAGTTAAATTCGATTTATTTTAGGAATGACTTGTCCTTGCACTTTGTGCAGATTTTAGTGAGGCAAATTACTGGCAAGCAACAAGATTACATGGGGAGGACAACCTGGTCCAGAATCACACGATCTCTAAAAGAAAAGGGTGTGTTCATTCCAAAAGTCAAAACAACTCATTCATAAACTGACATAGCCACCCATGCTTACAGATTGTGAAATGGGAAATGCATTGACGCAGCAAATATGGTGAAAAATCACCTAGCCTAAAAGGGGTACGCAAGAAACCGAGTAAAGCATGAAGGATTCAAATGAAATAAAGATTCATCAATCCAACATAATGAAGCTGCATATGGACAAGTTATCTAACTCAATGTGGCATACATTCGACCATAAGGACAATATCTCCCCTTCTTCCACAAAGATACGATGAGATGCGGAATTGCCCGACTTTGAAAAAGGGTGTACTTCGTTCCTAAACTTAATGTATCTAAGAGTGGAAATAATACATTGTTTCCATATGTGTAGGAAATTTTAATTGGGGCAGATGGCCACAAGATGGATTGGGGGCACGCAATGCCTGAGTTACCCGACTTCTAAAAGGGGAAAATTGCAAATGGAATAGACATTTGCCAAGTGAATTACTGTCAATCATGAAAGCAAATCCCTCTCCATAGCCAAGGAAACGAGATGGAACACAATCATCATATATGCCGTAAAAGGGAGTATACCGTTCCTAAAATGAATCACGTCGAGCATGAAAATAACATATTCGTCTCTTTTTCCTTGTAGTTGATGAATGGGGCAAATCACTTAAAGCGAGCAATTCGACCCATGAGCAAGATGAAACATAGTCAATTGATTCAACACGAAAAGGGAGTATCGTTTCTAAATTAGTCCAATTCAATTTTGGAATATAAGTGACATGCCCTATCTCTTGTAGGAAAAGGTGCACATTGACCGTTGGAGCAACGCCTTATACCAAGAAGGCATGCTAAGGCCCAACTATCCATTTTGATGGAATAAATGGAGCAAAACATCCAAGGAGCAATGCCCTCACGTGTTGAAACAAGGAGTATCCCTCTCCTTTCATCTTTGACGCCCACTCAGAATGAGTGAATTCGATAACATCTAAATGGCCCATTTGAAAGCAAGATCTTCAAGGAAATGTTAACACCTGAGGAGCAAAAGCACATGAAGAGGAAACACAAGACATTTAAAGTCAGCTGCAGGAGAAGGGTAATTCGGTATCGTTTCAAAAATGCCCCTCTCTAACTTCATTATTTGACATAGTTCCCTTGTTTGACAGGAAGTGTCGGTATTCGAGGAACAAACTCGAGAAATTGATTTAAGCATAATCTATATCGACAAAGTAAGCATGTGGAGTTAACACATGACAAAGTCACCTAAGTTGGCTTAAAATATGTGTCGTTCTAGAGCTGGTTCAATTAAATAAAAAAGAAGCGCCCCATAGACACTACCAGCGCTTCGGCCTAGTGGTATGGGGAATGAAGTGGGTCCGAGAGGTACGGGGTTCGATCCCTGGAAACACAAACAAGGTTGCCATGTAAAAAAAGATGATGATAAAAAAAATAAAAATAAAAACTTTTGCATCTCTTATTTTTGCAAAAGAGGAAAATGCTTGAACTAATGAGACCAAAGACCTGAGATTCTCTTCAAGCCTTAAAACAGTACATTCATTCCGCTGTTTGCTGCCAAATGGTGAAGCTGACCAAGGGTAATGTTGTATCGTTTCCAATTTTACGATCCCTGAGGATTCATGTACTAACACATTCCCTTTTGTTCTTTGTAGGGTCGCCTGACTACTAAGGCACAGGTAAGTACCCTTCTTCTCAAAATCAAATGGAAAACAAATGGGGAATTTCCATCACAAAAAAAGAACATCTAGTGTTTTCTAGAAGCAAGCACAAAAAAATGGAAATTGAAGAAAAAAAAAGTTTTCCACAAAGTTTGCAAAAATCTTCTTTATCATTAAATTGTCCATCCACTCGATGGATCACTCATTTCGAATCAAAATTCTCTATGGAGGTTAATCCACCCAGATGATCTCAACAAAAATGAAAGGCGATGTTACTTATGCCATGCGAGAAACACTTAGGATGAGGAAAGGCAACCCATTTCCAAACATGTCCTTTAAGCACTCTGGGATTCGAGTGAAAAAGAAAACCCGTGTCATTTAAGGTCAATGAATTCATTCGCAAGCGGTACATAGATCAAGATGATAAGAGGCATTTCTTTCCTCTATCATACACACTACAGGTGACAATAGTTAGCCCATTTGAGCCTTTTAATGTGAAGAATTTTCTACAAAATACCCCTGTCAAGAACCACCCCACGATGGGGCAATTACGGAGGTTTGGGATGACATTATTTGGAGAGGGAAGATGAGAAAGGTTTCTTTACTCTCACTTGCATAAATCTTTTTTGTGGTAACCTTAGGTGAATTCTTATGGAAGCTCGAAGCATCCCAAGGTGAAGAAGAGCATTCTTTTCTCTACCCAAACACCGATACCCTTTGTCTAAACCATATTGAGCCTAACTATTCATTTCTAAAACCCGAGTGGTGATTATCTCCCCACATTGGGGGCAGGGCACATGATTTACCAATGCAATTGGTGTTTACATGAGAATATGAAAAGCATCTAGAAAGTCCTAAGAGTTCAAAAAGTTCAAAAGAGCAAAAGTCAAGTGAAAATTAAGGGGCATGAAAAAGCAGTGTGCCTGGTAAAAGCAAGGCCAATGCCCACAAAAAAAAGGGAGAGAGAGTGGAAGAAAAACAATTGCATCAAGAGGAATATCTCTGTGAAAGCAAAAAAAAAAAAAAAAAATGCCTGCATTGAAAAGGAAATCATTGCAAATGCAAAAGCCATTATGTTAAGATGATTAGTCAAAGGACTTTCGAGACAATTTGAATTCTAAACATTGAGTGTTTAAAAAAAAAAAAATGGATGATATGGTAATGATGCCATGATAATCACTAACTCCCAAATCCCCCTTTGACAAAAAGTTCTAAGCCTTTTGAGCTAAGCCTTTTGAACCTTTCCCCGAATCAACATTACAACACATTTCCAAAGTCTCTTCAGATTGGGATGACTCAAAGTGGAAATAAGGACTTCCTAAAAAAGATGCCGCTCGAAGAAGTGAGAGTAAGGTTGTCTTATCTCATCTTAAGGTTTCTTGACTTGTAAACCTGGCGGAGATGTCGATCAGTGATTAATTCATTTCATAGCCAATGATGCTTATCCATTGCTAAAACCATGACCAAACCTGCACTACGGTCCTTTTAAAAGACCTCTTAGATTGGTCAATGTGTACTTATTGCGAATGATTCAAAGCCTTGCACACTAGAAGAGTGAGGTTAGTGATCAGTTTATTTCCCACATGAATAGATGGGATCAAATAGCCCTTTTCTTGAGAATATGCGAGAACCCCTTTCTGACTAGGTGTCCTTGCTCGGCATACTTAACAGACTTTTCTCATGAGTCAAGGTCATTTCAACAAGGACTTCTCTCCCAAGAGAATTTGACGATTAATGATATCATCCGAGAGTGATGACAGTTTTGCGAATTTGTCAAGTGGTCGGAATTAGTTTGATTGGTTTATGCAATCATTGTTTCTCATTACCGATACACTTTTGATATTGTTTCTAATGACATATGTTGAAATTAACCTCATCTAGTATGCTTTCACTACTAGAATACCTGTTATAATGAATACTATTTGATGTGCAGTATCCATTTCAGAATATTCTCGAATGACAGGTTCCTCCAGTGAAACCATACAATTTCACACGGTTCATGGGTTAGCCTTAAACCATGCATTTTCAAAAGGTTCTTGGTTATCCTTAAACCTTACAATTTCAAAGGGTTCATGGGTTAGCCTTAAACCATGCATTTTTAAGAGGTTTTTGGTTATCCTTAAACCTTGCAATTCACACGGTTCATGGGTTAGCCTTAAACCATGCATTTTCAAAAGGTTCTTGGTTATCCTTAAACCTTACAATTTCAAAGGGTTCATGGGTTAGCCTTAAACCATGCATTTTTAAGAGATTCTTGGTTATCCTTAAACCTTGCAATGCACAAGGTTAGTGGGTTAGCCTTAAACCATGCACCTTCAGGAGTTCTTGGTTACCATTAAACCATGCAATTTGAAAGGGTTCATGGGTTAGCCTTAAACCATACATTTTGAAAAGGTTATTGGTTATCCTTAAACCTTGCAATTTCAAAAGGTTCATGGGTTAGCCTTAAACCATGCATTTTCAAAAGGTTCTCGGTTATCCTTAAACCTTGCAATTTCAAAGGGTTCATGGGTTAGCCTTAAACCATGCATTTTCAAAGAGTTCTCGGTTATCCTTAAACCTTGCAATTTCAAAGGGTTCATGGGTTAGCCTTAAACCATGCATTTTCAAAAGGTTTTTGGTTACCCTTAAACCTTGCAATTTCACAGGGTTCATGGGTTAACCTTAAACCATGCATTTTCAAAAGGTTCTTGGTTATCCTTAAACCTTGCAATCTCAAAGGGTTCATGGGTTAGCCTTAAACCATGCATTTTCAAAAGATTCTTGTTTATCCTTAAACCTTGCAATCTCAAAGGGTTCATGGGTTAGCCTTAAACCATGCAATTCCAAAAGGTTCTTGGTTATCCTTAAACCTTGCAATCTCAAAGGGTTCATGGGTTAGCCTTAAACCATGCAATTCCAAAAGGTTCTTGGTTATTCTTAAACCTTGCAATTCTAAAGTTTCATGGGTTAGCCTTAAACCATGCATTTTCAAAAGGTTCTTGGTTATCCTTAAACTTTGCAATTTCAAAGGGTTTATGAGTTATCCTTAAAACATGCATTTTCAAGAGGTTCTTGGTTATCCTTAAACCATGCAATCCTAAAGGGTTCTTGGATTAGCCTTAAATCATGCACTTTCAAGAGGTTTTTGGTTACCCTTAAACCATGCAATTCAAAAGGGTTCATAGGTTAGTCTTAAACCATGCACTCTCAAGAAGTTCTTGGTTATTCTTAAACCATACAATTCCAAAAGGTTCATGGGTTACCCTCAAACCATGCATTTTCAAGACATAATTTCAAAGGGTTCATGAGTTAGCCTTAAACCATGCATTTTCAAGAGGTTCCTGGTCATTCTAAAACCATACAATTTACACGGTTAGTGGGACTGCCTTAAACCACACGGTTAGTGGGATTGCCTTAAACCACAAGATTAATGGGACTGCCTTAAACCACACGGTTAGTGAGATTGCCTTAAACCACAAGGTTAGTGGGACTGCCTTAAACCACGCTGTTAGTGGGACTGCCTTAAACCACAAGGTTAGTGGGACTGCCTTAAACCACACGGTTAGTGGGACTGCCTTAAACCACAAGGTTAGTGGAACTGCCTTAAACCACAAGATTCGTGGGGCTGCCTTAAACCACAAGGTTTGTGCGTATATCCTTAAACCACATTTTTCAAAGTATTCATAGGTACATCCCTAAACCACGCTCTTTACATTAAGCTCATTTGCATTTTCATTTTACTATTGTAAAAAAAAAAAAAAGCATAAACAAAAAAACAAAAAATTAGGCGTCACCTTATCTTTGAAAGAAACCTCTTTGAGCTTCATTCCAAAGAGGGGCAGCTCTTTACACCTAAATTTTTGCCCAAAAATATTTCGTTCCGGCATATAGATTATCTAGGTGTTTAATATAGTTTTTAATGGAATATGTTTTTCCTAAAAAAAAATAAAAATAAAAATAAAAATAAAAATAAAAATAAAATAAAAATGAAAATTTCAAAAAAATTATAAAAATGATGGATGATATCAAATTATGATAGAAATGACATCTAGGAAATTTTCCTAATTTTAAAAATGTCATTTTCTTAATTTAATGATTTTTTGGTATTTTATAACCATTTTTGTAAATAATCTATTTTGCGTAGATTAAAATTAATTAGAGTGATTTCATGCATCTAGAGTAATTTCATGCATATTTAACTTTTCATTTTGCTCACGGGGGTCCTGTCCCGGGGCGTGATAACAAGGCCATGTAATATTATTTGCCCGACTTATATCGGGTTTACCTTTTCTGCGTTTATTTTCAAGTCATTTCAATTTCTTGGATGTTAAATTACGCGCCGCTTTTCATTAATTTGAGTGTAAATTTCTCTTCTAAATCATGTTAGGATTAGTCTAGACATTAAAAAAAAAAAAAAAACTACAAAAAACATTTGCATGGACACTTAGTGGTTTCATAAAGATTATAATTGGTAATCAAGATTGTATGGCCATTTAGATAAACAACCTTCCAAGTTAGTGGTACCGCAAGGGCGCTAATAGAAACATTGGCGTAAACAAGTCCCCGTTCCTAGAAATCTCTGGTTGTGTAGGAATTGAGACAACACTCCCGTGTCTTGATTGGTTTCTAGCCGACCCTAATAGGCTAGTGGCGACTCCTAGAATTACATAGATTGTTAAGAACTAAAATTCAAAATCCAACGTCGCGCGAGGTATGGGCTTGGGGAGTCCACGCCTAATTTAGGGCCATTGGTCCGCCTCTTTAGGCAAATACCCCTAAACTTTATTATTTTTCCCCGGACGGAAAAAAGGAGGTCGTGACAGCTTATCACAAAATCGTCGGATTTCGTGGGAGTTGCTATGGCTCCCATCTCGAGTCCATTGAAGCTCTTTATAAGCGGTCTGCTCATACTCCCCTTGGTTATTCCGATGAAGTTTTCGGGCCTTTTGGAGGCGCAAGTGAAAAATTATGGCATTCTGACAATATAAATGGGATTTCTGTTCGCTACGCAGACTTCATTAGTGAGTTTACTTCAGCTCCAAACCTCTAGCTACTTATGGTGGGAATGGTGGGGTTAATACTTTCGAGGTCGTATCCAGACTCTTTCTTCTTCTCTTTATTCCCTTTCTACTTGAATGTCGTAAAGTCATATTTCTAGACGAGGATCACCCTAGAGATTCTTAATAATTGCACATGAAAAGCTCACCCCAGAGATACATGAGGATCAGCATGATTGTTTAAGTGATAACTTCACTTTATCAAAGTTAGGCAAAGATGAACTAAACAGTCACTTTTTCATTCACAAAACGAAATGTGCCACCAAATCCATTAAAGACATGATTTATATAAATCTTAGCATACATAACTTATTTTATAATCCAAATTGTATTTCAAAAGAAATCTACCCATTTATTTTGCTCATCGAATGATGCAACATATAGTCACTTAAATCTTTTTTTTTTTTGTCGGTCCTACTCTATGCCTACTCTACACTCACTGCAGACTTGTGCCTTGCCTCTTGCAGGGCGTGGGAGTCGCAACCCACTCTCGAAACTTACGCGTCCTACTCCCATCCCCCCCTGAGAATGTGGGGATTTAAACCCCTCACCTCCCCCTTCCATGTTGGAAGGGTGGCCACTGGGGCGAACCCCCAGTGGTTCACTTACATCGAATATGTGCTTTTGTGGCCTTTTTTCAGGTCAGATTGGAAAACTCATACGAGTGCCTAACTTATTTTTCTGGATATTTCGAAAATGCACGTGATGGTCGCATTCTAATCAAGTCGCTCACGTTTCGAACCAACAAAAGAATATTGGGGCCCATTGGTAGAGAGGAAGGGCAGCATTTTTCCTCGCCATCACTGTTGACGCCTAAAATTTCCTTTTAATTAATTAGGTTTTACTTTATTTTATTTTATCTTTTCAGATAACAAATAAACAAATAACAACAAATGAACAAAAAAACCGAAAAAAAACAAGAAAAATAGAAAAACCAGAAAAAGCAGCCTCCGCATGGGCCTTCGGCCCATCTCCGCCTCAGCCCAGCCCGGCCGAGTCTTCTTCCTCCTTGCACCACTGCAACTCTCGCGTGGGCAGGCGTGACACCGGAGAAGGATGAACAAACGGCGACGCACGTGGAGCAGAGGAGCAGTTGGCGTCGACGGGACGTGACCAGAGGAGGAGATGATGGCGGATGGGACGGCGGTCCAACCGGCGGGTCGAGCCTCGCCGACCAGCCACCCCCTCGCCTATAAATAGAGGGGGGCCACCGTCGACAGAGGGGAGGGCCACAGAGGAGGGAGGAAGCCGAGAAACAGCGAGAGAGATAGAGAGAGGCGGCGAAGGTCGAGGGCTGTAGATCCTCAAAACCTCCCAACTGAGAGACCTCAGAAAAGGGGGCCGAGGACAAGTAGGCCGAGATCTGAGGTCGGCCGGAGTCGTTCGAGACAGATCCGAGTGTAAGGGGAAGCTCGATGGGCAAACCCGAGGGAGAGAGAGAGTGTTCCGGCCAGATTTGACCGGACCCAGGTCTCGCCGTCGCCGTCGCCGTCGTTGTTCACCATTTCTTCGCCGTCGCAGATCGAGCCCTCCAGCTTCGTCGTTGCTCACCGTGGCCCGCCGCCGTCATAAATCGATCCTTGCCGTCGCCGTCATCGCTCGCATTCAAATAAAGGTAACGAAAGCCCGTCGCCGTCGTCCCTGCCGTTCATCGCAACCTCATTCCGTCGCCGTCGCCGTCGCCGTCGTCCTTGCTACCGCCGCCGCACATGCGTCGCCTCCTCCGTAATACCTAGGCTTCCATCCCCGACGCTACGGATTCGCAAACCCTAGGGTTTGCGATTTTCCTGGTCGCGAAGAGGATCCGGACTCGGAAAATCGGGTAGGGTTCGCGGTCTGCGGGCGGCGGGAGTCGGGTTGGGTGCTTTGGAGCCGGGTCGGGTAGGGTTTCGCCCGGGGGAGCGGGTCATCGGGTCGGGTCATCGGGTCGGGCGGCACCCCCAAACGCCCGCCACGGCGTTGTTTTGCTTTAAAAAAAAAAAAAGAGAAAAATCCGAGTCGGGCCCGCAACCCGTGGATCCGACCCGGTCAGTTTTTATAATATTTTTAAATAAATAATAAAAAATAAATAATTTATTTCAAAAATCAAAAATAATTTATTTTGGAAAAAAATATTAAAAAAATGTTTTAATTTCCAAAAAATCGACAAATGTTTAAAAAATGTTGAAAAATGTTTTATTTTCTAAAAAATCGAGAAAAATCAAAAATAATTTATTTTCCAAAATATTTTGAAAAATATTAAAAAATATTTTATTTTCCAAAAAAAATAAAAAAAATATTCCATATTTTCCAAAAATGCCAAAAATCCAAAAAAGGCCAAAAATTCATGAGAAAGCCAAAAATTCAGAAAAAGCCAAAAATACTTGTATTTTTCCAAAAATACAGAAAAATCCAAAAAAATCCCTTTTATGTCCAAAAAATTAGAAAAGACTCAAAAATGTTTTTCCTTCCAAAAATGCATGGAAAATCCTCGAACATCCAAAAAGCCTTAGGGTTTAAACAAGATTAGGTACCGAAAGGGCATTAGTGATTAATTAGTGTAATCAAGTCCCCGATCCTAATTTCTGGGTTGCGCAGAGTGAGTATTTCTCCCAATACTTCGCTTGGGTTTCTAATCAACCCACCCCAAATCGATTAGTGGCGACTCCATTTTAAAAATTGATTTACAGGTTAAAAACTTGGACCATTAAGTCATGAATTGGTGGACTTGGGAGAGTCCGGGCATAACTAATTTCAGCTGAGCCATTAGCCTCCTTAGGCGCTCGTACCCGATCGCGGGCGCCAAAAAAAAAAAAAGAGGTCGTGACAGCTTGGCGACTCCGCTGGGGACTTTGAGGACTTAGGCCATTTTATCTTTGTTTAAATGCCTTGCTGACTTGGGTTTTTTTTCTTTTGTGCAGGGTAATAGCTTAAAGTTTTTTTTAATTCTGTTAAAATAAAATGTTTTGTGATTATAAACTGATGTGCATCCTTAAATGTTTTAGCACTACAAATGGCACACACAACCCGGCCGCCGGACCTGGGCCGCCATAGGATTTCTAGGATGGTGTTAAGAAAGATACGACCTCGAACGCGAGACTGCGATGTAGAGATTGCCTTTCTTTTCCCCGAATTTCTTAGCCGAGGTTAGGAGGGTATGCTGCTAACGCGAGACTGCGATAGGTGGATACCTTTTTAATTTCAACAAACCTTCTCAGTTAGAAATCGAGCCGCACACATCATGCGCATGTCTATGTGATTGTCATCAATTTTCTCGCGTGATGTAAGTCTTTTTTTTTCGTGTACTTTGCAATTTACTTACCGTCATGCATATATTGAGTGGTCCATGATTACTCTAGGATTTAATACCACGGTCAATTAAATTTGGAAGTAATTGTCATAAAGTTTTAAAAAAAAAAAAAAAAAAACTTTTCAAAAGAAATTACTTTCAGTTAATGTTTTTATTCTCAAGCATGTTAAAAAGTTCTTTTTCGCAAGCATTTTCATTTGCCTCAAAAAGGGATAGATATCTTTTTCAAAATTTGTTGCAATTCATGCTTTCTTCACCTTTCAAATTGAATATCTTTTTAGCTCATGTTAACATGTCACGTGCCCTTTTTCAATCCATGTTTAGGAAATCCTCTACCTTTTCAATGAATGAACAAAAATAGTAAGATTAGGTCGTCATCATGGACTGGCTCCCTATCTACGCCTTGTCTTCACACATGCTTGTTTATTCATGGCAGGGTAATCACGGAACGTCAACGTTCACCAGTCCAGACTCGCTCAAAAGCAAGAACAAGAATGGCTGAAGAAAATGTACCAAGCCGTATTGCGATCATAGAAAGCGAAATGAAACAAGTCTTCAATGTCCTTTAACAACTTTCAAAGCAGATAGACTCCATCCAGGGCAAACTCACTCCCGCCCCGGCCTCAATCGAGGTATTGTTGCCACAATCATCTACCAGGAGTGATCAAGGTGGAGATGCTGACAATAACGTGCCCGAATTGGAGGATGATCCGAATCCAATCATGATCGAGAAGGCTAGGCCAGACAGTGTATCTAAAACTGAGCATGACAAACGCCTCGAAAAGCTTGAGAAGAAGCTGAAACAACTACAAGGCCTCCAAGATCCTACTTTGACGGACCTCTCCATTTATTCCAATGTCAAAATGCCGGAAAAATTCAAAATGCCTGAGTTTGAGAAGTACAATGGCACGACTTGCCCTAAGGCTCATTTGCAAATGTACTTGGTTCGAATGACCCAATACGTTAATAATGCACCATTAATGATCCAGTTGTTCCAATCAAGTCTAATAGGCCTGCCCTGAGGTGGTACATTACAAAGAACATGAATCTCCTTGAAACATAGAGCTGTCAGCCATCTCAGCGTTACAACAACAAGAGACAATTTACTCCTCTTCCTGGATCTCCGTCACAGGTACTGGCAGTCCTCCGGAAAAAGAACCTCCTTTCGATTGAGCCAAAACGACCCAACGCTGAAAGTTTTTCCAATTATCACCCGTCAAAAATATGTTACTATCACATGGAAGAAGTGGGGCATTCGACTGATGAGTGCTTCGCCCTCAAGAGTCGAATCCAGAACCTATTAGACACTAAAGCTTTGTCATTCCAAAGCAATCCGCTCCCTAATCACACCGACAAAGTAAACGCGGTATTCAGTTTTGAAGATAGTCAGAGCAGAAATGTCGAAGCACATACCGCTGACATCTATCAAGGGCTGGTAGAGGCCGGGTATTATTCAGGCAATGAAGTGCCACCCTTAGCAATAGAGAAAGAAGGGCCAGATGACATGACCACCATGTTTGGAGACCTTTTCATGGACACCCATCAACGAAGGACCATGAGGGGAAATGGGTGCAGGCCCATTCAAGTAGAACCCTTTGTAATTTCCTCGTGTACTTCCCAACGTGGGAACCTGTACATCTTTCTTAAATCTGGCTTGTTTTATTTTCAACATCAGTTCCGCTTGAGGAACTAACTTTTGAAATCACTCTTCCAAAATGTAAATCCACCTATTAAATAAAGTTGAAAATATTTCAAGAGCGTGAGGCGATATCCCAAACCGGCCTAGTGATGCTATCCAACCATGAAAAAAAATATCATCCAAGGAGAATACTGAGGGCTGGGCTTCCTCATGCTTTCTTTCCCCCAAAAATATATACTTTTGAAAATAAAAAATATTTCTTCACCCAAAAGCTTTTGTTAAAACAAGATGATAAATTTAATCATGTTTGTCTTTCTGACTCACTCACTTCATGTCTCAGAAGATCATTCACGTCCCCTTTGACTTAGTGTGACAGGGGGCATTTGAAACAAGCGCATCAGGTGAACTCGCCAAATTCAAAGACACCCTGCCAAGAAAACAAAGGCAAATAGAAAGAATCATCCTACACCAAAAGAGGGTAAGTCTTATTCTCTGAATATAATTTGGAAATTATGTCATTTCTCTTCTATTTATAGGAAACGAAAATAGGACGTAATAGGTATAGGCATACGGTTGAAATCAAGCCGTTCCCAAGAGCTCTGTACACTCCACCTTACTCCTACCCAACTCCTTCTCAAGTTGTAGCAACATCTTTTCCCCACAACATGCCTGAGCAACTAGATGCTATGGTTTCATCAATGAGATTTCTAGCTTTGACAAGCCAAGAAGTATAGAAAATGAATTTCTCCTCTTGAATTGGCTACTGTCAACAGGGAGAAAATCTAGTCAGTTGAGGTAGTCTCTAGCCCCTTATCTCAAATGATGACTTAGGGCCTAGAAACCTCACTTTGTACTCTAGACACATGTTCTTCCAAGGAGTAATTGCCATCAGAAAACTTGAGATTTTGATCTCAGATTCCATAGAAGCTTGAAGTACATGACTTTTGCCCAATGATGCTATAGTTAAAGACAGAAGGAGAAATTCCACAGAAGGAAGGCGTTGAAAATGAATCAACGACCACCAATCATGCATACATGGTCACAAATGAGGAAGGCCAATTGAAGGGAACATTGAACTGTGCCGAGACGAAAAAGGCTGTCATTAATATTTAAATATCCCTAGGTTTTAGCAAATACAAACTTTAGAGAAGAGCAATTTGGTATCGTTTCCAATACTCCCCCCTCTTTGAATTCACTTTTGACATATTCTCCCTATTGGCAGGGAGCATCACAACTCAAGAACCAAACTCAATGGTTAGGTTTGACAAATCAATACTAGCCAAGCTAGTATACGAGAATGACCTGCATCGAATTCACTTGACTTCGCGTAAAGGGAAGTGCCGTCCATAAGCCAATTAAGGAGAATAATTGACCTGACGAAGTGGAAGACACGAGACTTCATGTCCTCCTTGTACTCCAGGTCCACTTAATCATTTGCAAACCAGTAAAGGGTAATGTTGTATCACTTCCAGTTGTTTGACTCCTAAAAAAATTTCGTGACTAACACGCTCTCTCTTGTCTTTTACAGGATCACCTAACAGTCAAAGATGCGAAAAAACAAATCAATGAAAGGCATGTCAGACTTTGATAAACTTTCCCAAACAAAGAATCATCAAAGCAAATGACAGAGACCCTTCAGGCCTCAATTCACTTATGATCTTGGCCCTACTGGTTGAGCTATTTCCACAGCTTCTCTTCTACAAGAGGCAAGAGCAGAAATTCCTGATCAGATCCCCAATCCCTAGCTGATCTTTCGTACGTCATGTCCCTAACCAATAGGAGCAATCCATCGACACCCCTTTGTGAATAACCTTTTTGATGTTCAAAACTTAACAATACTATTATGTTGACCCTAAAGCTATCAATAAGGTCTTTGTTTGAACCATTCAATTAGGTATTTTCTTTATCTTATTTTTGTTTTATTATTTTTGCTATTTTATTTTTATCTTTTTAGTGTAATTATTCCTTTAATGTGAAATTGAAATTCCATGATATGAAATTGCCTTGAAATTAGTGATTGTTAGTCCGATTTTTGAGCTCAAAATCCGACTAGCAATTACTTAAAAAATTGCCAATCCGATCTCCCGCTCAAGATCCGATTCGTGATTTATGTGAAATTGGCCAACCCGATCTCATGCATGAGATATGGTTCGTCGATTTGGGTATCAATATGGCTTGATTTGTTGTGGTGTTACTTAAATTAGTTTTCTTTTTTTAAAAAAATAAAAAAAAAATGTAGTTTTAGGGTTTGCATGCTCATAATAGGTATTTTATTTCGAATTTTCAAAAAAAAATCAAATCAATTAATTTAGGTTGCTAGTTTTTTTAAAACTTGGATTGCATGTTTAATTAGTTGGCAATTATTAATTTCTAAATTTAAAAAAAAAAAGGGAAAAAGGGAAAAACACAAAAAAGTCATTATGCATATGTCATGTAAAATTAGGGCATCTTTTGCACATCATAGCATATTAGGGTAAAATTGCATTTAATTTAATTTTAGATGTTGTCTTTCTTAATTTACCATAGGTTTAGGTATTTTATTAAATAGATTGCATTTTAGGATTATCTAGGTTAAGATAATACTTTAGTTTAAATTAGGATTTGGCTCAACCTAATTCCTAATATAAATTAAATAGGATCTTAATCTAATTAGGTAATTTTCACATTTCTTCTAATTTCGAATTTCTTGAAAAATACAAAAAATGTCATAGGTTAAATTGGTTCCATTCTCTAGGATAGATTGCATTTTTTTTTTTAAATTGTCATATGCACGTCATTAGGGTTAGATTCATTGAGATGCATGTCATTTAGTATTTTTGCTAGGTCCATTTAATTAAAAATTACATGTCATTAGAATTAGGTCATTCAATTAACATTGCATTACATATTGCATGATTTTCATTAATTAAGCGAAAACAAAACAAAATTGCGTGTTAATTAGAAACAATATCTAGGGTGGTTGATGTGGATTTTAATTTAATCTTGCAGATGCTTTTGTTGCTTGAAGGTAAGTTTTTGCAATTTATTCATTTGCTTTCTTGAGTGTTAAATTGGTGGTTTGCGCACCTGCATGGTCACCTCACATGTTAAGGAATTAAAATCAATTCAAGTTGCTTGCCAAACAATTTTTCAAAATAAAAGATAAAGGTACTGAAAGGGCATTAGAGAAATCTAGTGTAACCAAGTCCCCGTACCCATAATCTCCGGTTCGTAGAAGTGAAGTAAATCTCCCATTACTTTACTTGGGTTTCTAATCGACCCACCAAAAATAGATTAGTGGCGACTCCTAATTGAAAATCAATTGCATGTTAAGAACTTGAATCTAAGTCGTGAATTGGTATGGGCTTGGGAGAGCCCGAGTTAAGGCTGAGCTTAATAATCCATTAGCCAAACCCTAGGTGGTTTAAACCCCGAAAATTTGGTCGCGACAGCATATGAACTCTTATGTTAATTCAAGTGCCCTAATTTGAAGAGACTTTGCAAGGGACGTAACGTAGGCTTGGTTCATGGGTTGTGAAATGAAAGGATCATTAGGGTCAAAAAGTGTTTAGAGGGTCAAAGTTGGTGATCATCTTGACATTTCCACCACTTTCCTTCTCCATTGTCGGAGTTTTTTTTTTTTTTTTTTTTTTGCACTCATTGATTGCTACAGCATTTGAGTTTTTTTTTTCTTTTTCTTTTGGGTATCGGCCTTGCTTTTACCAGGCACACTGCTCTTTTCATGCCCCTTTTTTTTTGAACAAAATCTCCATTTTTGTCGGTATTCTAGTTCATGCTACTTGAGTGTTTTTGTCTTGTCCCAGTGTGGGGTATGATCACCAACTAGGTATGAAATGAATTCATAAGCTCAAGTGGGCTATGCAATGGATAAAAGTGTGTAGGATAGAGAAATGACTGCTCTTCATCATCCTAAGGCACTTTAAACTATCATACGAGTTACAACGCGAAAGTAATACTCGAAGATTGATGCAAGTGTGAGTAAGAAAATTCCTATCATTCATTTCAAACTTTGTCTCAATGTGGGATGATCCTTGACAGGGATGATTTAAAAACTCTTCATGTGTGTGGGCTCGAAGGGCTAAACAATGGGTATACCTGTAGTGTTTCGAGTAGAAGAAGAAATTGCCTCTTGTCACCTTCGTTAGTGTACCCTTTGCGAGATCACCCTCTTCCTTGCAGGCATGGAACTCTTTCACACAACTCACCGAGGATTAGCGTATGGGATAGTGTATGGAACAAGGCTTGCCCTTCATCATTCCAAGGTATCTCATTTGACACATTCAATTTATCTCACACAATTCATTAAGGAAGAAGAATGCAAAATTTATGACAAACTTGAACAATTCAACTGATTGAGGCATCTTATTCATCATAAAATACTTGCAATTCAAGACAAGACATGTCAAATTCTATCATGGATGATACTTCTTGACAGTATCAGAATTAATTGGAGTGGAAAATCCACGACCATCCATTTCTGCCAAGATCAAGGCACCTCCACAAAGTACCTTCTTCACCACATATGGACCACCGTAATTTGGGGCGAACTTGCCCGCAGGATCAGGGAAAATTGGCAACAGCTTTCTTAGAACAAGATCATTTACCTCGAAATGTCTCGGTCGTACTTTTCAGTTGAAGGATCTGGCAACTCTTTGCTGATAAGCTTGGCCATGACAAAGAGCCTTCAGTCTCTTCTCATCAATCAAGTTTAACTGTTCAAGTCTTTGTTGCGACCATTCAGCTTCAGACAACTCCACTTGGGTTAAAACTCTCAGAGAAGGAATCTCCACTTCTACAGGTAGAATTGCCTCCATGCCGTACACCAAAGCAAATGGGGTTGCCCCAGTGGAAGTGCGGATCGATGTCCGATACGCCATTAGTGCGAAGGGTAACATGTCATGCCAATCTCTATAATTCTCGGCTGTCTTAGCCAAAATCTTCTTAATGTTCTTATTGGCCGCTTCAACAGCCCCGTTCATTTGAGGGCGATAAGGGGACAAATTCAGATGCTTGATCTTGAACTCGCTAAACAACTCATCAACAAGCTTGTTGTTCAAATTTGTTCCGTTGTCAGTGATGATTATTTCAGGGACACCATAGCGAGCAATTATGTCACGTTTGATGAACTTTGCAACATTGCGAGCAGTGACACTTGCAAATGACGTAGCTTCGATCCATTTGGAGAAATAGTCTATGGCCACTAAAATGAATCGGTGCCCATTGGAAGCCTTCGGGTTTATTGGGCCGATCACATCAATGCCCCACATTGAGAAGGGCCATGGCTCGGAAAACTGGTGTAGCTCAGTTGGAGGAACATTTATCTTATCACCATGGACTTGGCAACGATAACATCTTCGAACATGCTGAATACAGTCACCCTCTAGCTTGAGCCAATAATAGCCTAATCTCATGATCTTCTTAGCCAACATGTGCCCATTCATATGAGGGCCACACACCCCTTCGTGAACTTCTTGTATGATTTGAGTGGCTTCAGCTGCACCTACACACCGTAACAAGACTGAATCATAAGATCTTTTGTACAAATTCTCACCACTGACGAAAAACTTTGAGGCCATCTTCATGATGTACTTCCTATCAGCTGGAGTGCTTCCTTCGGGAAATTCCTGCCTTTTAATGTAGCTCATCATATCGCAATACCATGGTTTTCCATCAGGTTCTTCAGTTATGATCATACAGTAAGACGGCTTCGGCATAACCTCTATCTTCAAAGGCTCAACCTCTAACCCGTCAGTGACTTGCAACATAGACGACAAAGTCGCGAGTGCATCCGCAAATTGATTATGAGACCTTGGCAAGTATTCAAATGAAATTTCGTCAAACTCCTTTACCAAATCTTCTAAGTACTTGTGGTACGGGAGCAATTTGGCATCCTTGGTCTTCCACTCACCTACAGTCTGTAATATGATCATGCTAAATCTCCAAATACCATTAACTTGGCCACACCCATCTCGATTGCGGCTTGAAGTCCGAGGATGCAAGCCTCATACTCGGCCACATTGTTAATGCATGGGAATATCAATTTTGCAGCTACCGGATAGTGCTGTCCATCTAGTGATATCAGAAATGCCCCAATACTAGAACCAGACAAGTTTACAGCTCCATCAAAGAACATCTTCCATGAGTCTTCATTTACACTCAAGACACGGTCATCAAGGATACTATCATCGTCATTAGAGACTCCTGAATTTCCGGCCAATAGATCGGCGATCACTCGACCCTTAACCGACTTTTGTGGCATGTATTGCACATCAAATTCGGAGATCAAAATTTGCCATTTGGCCAACTTACCCACCAAAGCTGGCCGATCAAGTAAATACTTGATGGGGTCGTTCTCAGTTACGAGAAATGTCTGATAATGTAGTGTGTATTGTCGCAATCTATGCAATACCCACACCAATGCCACACAAGTCTTTTCAACATCGAATATTTCAGCTCGATGTAGTGAACTTCTTACTCGGATAATAAATGGCTCGTTCTTTTTTTTTGCATCCACGGGACTCTCCTTGAGCCAACATTGCACCCAATGACTCACTATGAATGGTGAGGTAGAGAATCAAGGGATGCCCTTGATGGTGGGACAAGAACCGGTGGATTCATCGGTACGCTTTAACTTGTTGAACGCTTCTCGACACTCATCATCCTGCTTGATTCGTGCATTCTTCTTTAGGAGCTTGAAGAATGGCTTGGCGCTTTAGAGAGTTGGGAAATGAACCGGGCTATGTAATTCGCCTTCCCAAGAGGCTCCGAACTTCTTTCACCGTTGATGGATGTTGCAATTTACATATGGCCTTAGCCTTGATGGGTCAATCTCAATCCCCTTACCGCTACAATGAATCCGAGTAATTTATCGGATGTTGCCCCGAACACGCATTTAGTGGGATTTAGCCGAAGCTTGAATTCATGAAGTCGATCAAACAACTTCTTCAGGGTTTCTTCATGGCTTCTTCCGGGCCGAGTCTTTGCAATCATATCATCAACATAGACTTCAATCTCCTGATGCATCATATCATGGAATAGTGTTACCATGGCTCGTTGGTAAGTTGCCCCTGCGTTTTTGAGTCCAAAAGGCATGGCTTTGTAATGAAAGGTCCCCCATGGGGTGATAAATGCATTCTTCTCCTTATCTTCTTCCTTCATTCTTATCTGATTGTACCAGGAAAAACCATCCATAAATGAGAATAATTCAAATCCGGCAGTACTATCCACAAGGACATCTATGTGAGGCAGTGGGAAATCATCTTTTGAGCTAGCTTTGTTCAAATCTCGATAGTCAACGCAAACTCGAACTCGACCATCCTTCTTCATCACTGGCATGATATTAGCCACCCATTCAGGGTATTGTGAGACTTCAATGAATCCCACCTTCAGAAGCTTCATCACCTTTTCCTCTATCTTCTTCGAGAGCTCGGGCTTAGTTCTCCGGAGCCTTTGCTTCTTAGGTGGTACGTCCGGATTAGTAGGCAAGCAATGCTCGACGATCGATGGGTCTAAACCAGGCATGTCAGCATAGGTCCATGCAAAGACATCCCGATATTCCTTTAGTAGCTGAGTTAGGCGCTCGGCCTCGTCTTTGGGGAGATTTGCCCCAATTTTAATTTCCTTGACCTCTTCGGTGTCACCTAAATTAATAGTGACAGTCTGCTCGGATGTGAGAGCCTTGGCTTTTTCATGTTGTTCCCAGCTTTGTCGCACCTCAATGGAATCTTCATTGAGGTCGTCAATGTCAGCATTCGTTGCATTGGGCTGGACCATTTCCATACTTTTGTATGCCGTAAGATTGTTCCTGAAACATGAAGTAAATAAATTAGAAAGACAAACAAAGTAATTTATATTTTGTTTTTATGTTTTTGTCGTTTTTTAATTTCTTTTAAAAAGAATTTTGGCAAAAACATTTTTTTAAAACATTTTGACATGAGAAAGCATGATGAAGCCCAGGCCTCAGAATTCTCCTTGGATTTTCTTTTTCTTTTATCGGCTGGATATCATCACCGGCTGGTTTGGAGTACCTCATCATGCCCTCAAAATAAAACTTGTAATTTTATTGATATTCATCAATCAATTACATTTATTGAATGGAAATGCGATTTTCAAGCCCTAAAAGAAAGCGAAAAAGAAGAAATAAAAAACAAGCCCTAGAAAGCAATAAAAATTCCCATGCAGGGGAATGTGAGAAAGCAGTAAATGAGTTACTCTTGTGGGCTAGAGCCCATCTTCTCCAGAGGTCCTTCGTCAGTGGTCCCTATGAAGACATCATCGAAGAGACTAGAGATTCCTTCTAATGCATCTTCAGGGTTTTCTGTCTCCGGGGATGTCGAATCATCCATGCCACCCTATCCATCTGGGACAATGTCGCGGGGATCAATGTAGAAACTGGGAGGAGCCAAATACTTCACAGGATAGTTGAATTTTCCACTTGGCTGCCCCAGGGTGTCTATTATTTCTGCTTCATCCTGCATCATTATGGGAGGACCAGGGAATGTCTCGCGAATGTTTGGGGGTAATGAGTTTTGCCTTCCTTGCTCGTGGTCGTGGGCGGGTTTCGCCTTTCCCCGTCTTCGTCCTCCGTAACTTTCCCCACCTCTTCCATGGTACCCTAATCCAAAGAAGACGGGACCTCTTGAGGGGCTTCAATGGGGTTTCGAATCCCTTGACCATTTCTTCCAAGGCCACTACCAGGAATAAAACCATTCCCAACCATCATCCTTCCCACCATGAGAGTAGCATTTGAAACTTCAGGAGTTGGTGGTGGTGAGTCTCGAGAAGCATGAATAGTGGATACCAACTCAAATGAGTGGTAGCTTGATTCGAACTCAAGGTCTGGCTCTACATAGGGGATAGCTGTCTCATGATAAATTCGGTGATCTTATTCGCCATAGACAGTGACTAGCTTCCCTTTGATTACGAATTTCACAGCTTGATGTAGACTTGATGGTACTGCCCCAGTAGTATGAATCCAGGGATGACCCAGCAGGAAATTACACGCAGAGGGATATCCATTACCTGGAAGGGAACATTGAAAACCACCGGCCCTATTTGCACATCAAGGTGAATCTCCCCAAGCACCTCCTTCTTCGTACCATCAAAAGCTCGAACAGAAGTCTTTGCAGCATGTATCTTGGACGGGTCCACCTTGAGGCGATGAAGAGTGGCCAATGGACATATGTTTAGGGCGGACCCATTATCAATGAGTACTCGAGACACATGAGAAGCCTTATGCTTGACAGATATGTAGAGTGCCTTGTTATGCCCCCTACCCTCGAGAGGGAATTCCTCATCAGAAAAGGCAATCATGTCCTTAAGAAGGATCGATCCCACAAAGTCTTCCACTTGTCCGCCTCGACCGTTTCAGTACACGAATTTCACTTAACACCTTCATTAGCGACTTTCGATGCACAGGGGATGTAAGCAGGAGTTCAAGCAAAGAAATCTGGGCGGGCATCTTTCGTAACTGTTCGACCACCTTATACTCGCTTGCTTTGATCATGGCCGGAAACTCCTTAGCCTCTTCATCGGTGACAGGTTTTACAGGTTGAGCATTGGTTTGAGAATAAGTCCGACCAGACCTTGTAACGAGGTCAACATCTAGATCATAGGACCAAGGGACCGCCTTATTGTTGACATATTCATACGGTTGAGGCATTTCAATCACTATCTCATCATCGGATGCATCCTCAAGTGGGGGCATGTCCACGAGTGAAGGATCAACTTCCTCCTTATCAGCATTGAGCGCCGCTTGCTCCTCCTCCCAATCAATAATGATGGTGGAAATAGTGGAAACTATATAGTTATGGTCAGCATAAACGATGATTCCGTCATCCACCATCCTGGTGACTCTTTCCTTCATTAGTGATAGAGGAACATCCTCCTGATCTGGACAATATCCAGCTCTTACCAGCCCGTTGTAAGCATCTGTTACGTGTACCTTTGAGTTATTGATCCGACTGACTTCAAGCTCCAAGATAGCATTGACCGTACCTTCATGCTCTGGCAGCGGATTCTTTTGGACGTTTGGTCGAGTAGTTTGAAATGAGAAGGCCTTCGTGTCTAAGAGATTTTGGATCTTATGCTTCAAGGTGAAACATTCATCAGTTGAATGTCCCAATTCACTGCTATGATAGTTGCACTTCTTGGTCGAGTCGTAACCACGAATATTTTCGCGGTTAGGGTGCTTCGGTTTGCTAGTAAGCAATCCTTTCTTCCTTAGCATTGCCAAGACTTGGGATGGAGATCCAGGGAGAGGAGAGAATTGCCTTCTTGCTTGAGCAAACGATTGACGGCCGGTAGCTTGCTGTTGCCTTGGATTCATCTGGATAGTCGGGGTGCGATTGGCACTTTCCTGGCTATAAGCCACATTTACGTCTACAGCAGCCTCCTTCTCTTTCTTGGCAGAGAATCTTCTACTTGATGGTTCAATAAACCATCCTTCCCTTATCCCCATCTCGATTTGTTCCCCCACAGGAATAAGCTGATTGAAGTTTTCAACGTACGTGCTGGCCATCCGGATACGGAACTCAGATGGGAGAGTTTTGATAAATAACTTCATCTGCTCCTTGTCAGTAGGCTCGAGGGTGATTTGAGCTACCAAATTTCGCCATCTTACGGCATACTCTTTGAATGACTCGTTCTTCTTTTTCTCCATCCTCTCAAGATCCTCTCAGGAAGGTGCAATATCCATGTTGAACTTGTATTGCTTGAGAAATGCATCGGCCACTTCATTCCAAGTGTTACGAAGGTTCACATTCTTCATGACATACCAATTCAGTGCAGGCCCAGTCAAACTTGCATGGAATGATTGGATCATGAGAGACTCGTTCTTGACATATTGGGCCATGCGCATGTGGTACATCTGCAAATGAGCTTTTGGGCAGGAAGTACCATCGTATTTCTCAAAATCCGGCATTTTGAATTTCTTTGGCATCCTGACTTTCTCGTACACGGACAAGTCGAACGGGAGTGAACTCTGTGACTCCTGCAGTTGTTTCAACTTTTCTTCCAATTTCGCAAAGCGTTCATCCTGCTCCGTCTTAGAGATGTTGACAAGCTTAGCCTTTTCCACATTGATCGGGAATGGATCATCTTCCAGCCCGGGCATGTCATCCTCGCCCATTTGGGCCTTGTTTGCCGGCTTCGGGACGACTATCTCAGGGAGAGTGGGTGCAGGAGCCGGATTCACTTGGAGGGATTGAAGTTGAGCTGTTATAAGCTCCATAGAGGCAGCTAACTGTTGGAGTTGGCCCTCCATAGCGGAGACACGATCACGCACTTCGGTTTGTTCGGCCATTCTTGCTCTTAATCGCGTGATAATGGGAGAGCGTGGAGGATCTGTTATCACCTAAAAATTAAGAAATGAACACAAATAAGTATCTCATATGAAATACGCCGATCCATGGCAATACTCTAGAAATTTTATTCATCAATGGAGCTTTTGAGAAGCCTAGAAATTCGATATGTCTTAAACAAACGAACTAGGAAAGTAAATGACCACAACTCCCTAAACATTAATCTAAAAATGAAAATAGCAAGATTGATTCAAGCACTTCATTTGGCTTGATCAATATACATTCGGGACACCATTCGGCGCAATCATTTATTCTCCTCTTGAGCTTTTTCAGCAACTCTTTTGAGGCGTTTATTCTCAGCTCGATTGGTGATCTTCAACGGCTCCTCCGGTATCTTCGAAAGAAGCTCCTCGGGAATCTTGTGTTGTTGGATATACTTAATCGAGGCATAGTACTTCCTTTCCTTGCCTTTCAACTCCTCCTCAGGCCATTTAAGCTTTCGTGGATGGCACATGTCCCACATCGATTTGATAGTGAGAATGGAATCTTCATGGCCTCGGCTTCCATCGACAAAACTGACTTGGAGTGGCTCTACCTGTAACGCCGGGGGAAGCTCTTGCACGACTTGATATTGACGAGTCACCCTAGTCGGATAGTACTCCAATGCTCCGGTGAATCCCAATAAAGGGATTGGGCCAACTCCTCCACATGAGAGTCTCGCTACCCGAACTTGGAACCATTTAGCATGCCATAGGAAACCCTTGGAAGTTGGTTTTTTCATGAAAGCTAGCCACCTAGAATAATGATAATCCGGTGCATGTTTTTGGTTGTTCTCAAATCTCATAATAGGGTGATTGGAATTACTAACATCATGTATAGTCATTAGACCACCAAACCCTTTTATATGTGAAAGAAACCAAATTTGCAAAAGTTCAGGAGAGGAATGGAAAGTCTTATCACCGCCTCCTTTAAACTGAGTGAGGGAAAGGAAAGTTTCAGTTAGAACAAAGTGTTTACAAAATTCTTTCCTTCCAACACTTGTTTAACTAATTGAGCGATCAAAGGGTTAATAGCATTCTTGCGGTAAGGAAAACTATAAACCCAAAGAAAGCTAAAAGGAAAACCCTTCGCATTTGAGATGAAGTGCCTTTCTCAAAACATTGTTTCAGAAAAGATAAAGGACATGCATTGCGGTTAACCTTTAAAACCTTTCTTAAATCGTCTTCCTTAATTCTCAGAAAATCAGATAAGGTCATAACAGGATCTATTCCGATAGGCGGACTAATCAATTCAGCTTTCAAGGATTTTCCTATGGCAATGCTATACTCTTCCAAGGTGGGAGTGAACTCATGCTTACCGCCGAAGATAAAGGTAGAAGTCTCGGGCCACCAACAGTGGGTGAGTGCTTGGACGAGGTTGACATGGATGTTGATACGCAGCAGTGGAAGCAGTCGACCAATATATGACTCTACAAACTGACGGCCATCTTGATCTAACTTGTCCCACCAAGTGCAAAGCTCTTCCCTTGGAGGGAAAATAATTCGAATGTCCGGTGTCCCCATTGTATATTGATCAAGACTTAGGACAATCCTAATGCCAAGGACCGACAAAATAATGCGATAAAGTAAGTAAATTGCAAAGGCCAAAAATTTAGAGAACTTACTTTACTAGTGATGGGCAATCACATAGACATGCGCATGATAAGTGGCTCGATTTCTAATCTATAAGGCTTATCAAGGTGGAGCCACAGGGATGATCAGACTAGTCATGGGCTTGTGGACTATGTCGGGTCCTCATGACTCCGGCTTGGTCAAAGAGCCGACCCGGGTTGCGGGCATACGGACCGAGGTGGGTACTCTTGACACCATGAAAGAAATTTAGGGATTGAGATGGGCGACTCATACCGCAAGCATGCGGTCGGAGTGGCAAACATCTCAATACCATCCTAGATGATCCTATGCGGCCTAGGTCCGGCGGCAGGTTGTGTGTGCAATAGTGTAGTGCTAGATGCAAAGCATGCACAACAGTTTATATCAAGCAACGCTTCATATATGAAAATAAACCATACATTCCTACACCTCCCTACAAAACAAAGGTCAGCAAACACTTCCCCTTATACCTCCCATCCTGCAAGAACATTTAACACCTTAAATGTTAAGGGCGTACCTGGAATCCTTGCTGCCAAACAAAACATTTTTCAAAAGAAAAGAAAAATTGGCCTAAGTCCACTAAGAGTTTCAACTTAAGTCCCCAGCGGAGTCGCCAAGCTGTCGCGACCAAATTTTCGGGGTTTAAACCACCTAGGGTTTGGCTAATGGATTATTAAGCTTAGACTTAACTCGGGCTCTCCCAAGCCCATACCAATTCGCGACTTAGATTCAAGTTCTTAACATGCAATTGATTTTCAATTAGGAGTCGCCACTAATCTATTTTTGGTGGGTCGATTAGAAACCCAAGTAAAGTAATGGGAGATTTACTTCACTCCTACGAACCAGAGATTATGGGTACGGGGACTTGGTTACACTAGATTTCTCTAATGCCCTTTCGGTACCTTTATCTTTTATTTTGAAAAAATTGTTTGGCAAGCAACTTGAATTGATTTTACTTCCTTAACATGTGAGGTGACCATGCAGGTGCGCAAACCACCAATTTAACTCTCAAGAAAGCAGATGAATAAATTGCAAAAACTTACCTCCAAGCAACGAAAGCATCTGCAAGATTAAATTAAAATCCACATCAACAACCCTAGATATGGTTTCTAATTAACACGCAATTTTGTTTTGTTTTCGCTTAATTAATGAAAATCATGCAATATGTAATGCAATATTAATTGAATGACCTAATTCTAAAAGCCGCATCAATTTTAGAAAAAGGAATGACCTAATTCTATAGACTCTCAACAACCCTAGATATGGTAGAAAAAGGAATCATTCCAAAAGCCGCATCAATTTTAGAAAGAGTAAAAGAAGTTACAAATGCTAGTGAGATGACACAAGAAGAAATAACCAAGAGACAAGCTATTGATGCTAAAGCAATTTACTCTTTATATTGTCTCCTACTGAGTATAACAAAATTTCTTCTTGTCAAACAGCCAAAGAAGTCTGGGATAGGTTGCACATTACCTATGAAGGCACGGATCGAGTAAGGGAAACAAGGATCAATATTCTACTTGGACAGTATGAAACCTTCAAGATGAAGCTAGGAGAATCTATCACTGACATGCTTAGTCATTTTAGAGAGATTGTAAACGGTCTGGAGTATCAGGGACATCTAATCTCAGGACAAATGAAGGTTAACAAATTGCTGCGTGGACTCTCCAAAGACTGGAACCACGTGAAGACTTCAATAAGGGAAACTCAAAGGATCATGCCGCTTTCTGTAGACAAGCTAATTGACACACTTTAGTCTTATGAAATGGAGCAAATCAACGAGGACGAAAATCCCAAGGGTAAGAAGTCAATTGCTTTAAAATCTAACAATGACTCTGATGTTACAGACTCTAAAGATGATGTGGATGATGAAGAGTTAGCACTTATGATAAGGAGGTTATGGAAACTGAACAAAAAGGGAAGAAGATTCAATTGGAAGAAACAAAGCACTCAAAAGTTTCAAAACAAATCAACTGAGAATGATGAAGCCAATAAAGACGTAATCTGTTTTGACTGCAAGAAAAATGGACACATCAGACCTAATTGTCCTCTGTTGAAGAAAAAGAAGGAAAAAACTGAGAAATACATAAACGCTCTCAAAGCAGAGACATGGAGTGATACTGAATGTGAAGAAGGTGACGAAGATTATGCCAATATAAGTTTAATGGCAAAATCAAGATCAGACTCGAACTTTGAGATAGATTTGGACTCGAACCCAGACAGTGAAATCGAGGTAAGCAATTTAAAAATTCATACTAAAGTCTCGAAATACATTGATGAACTTTGTCACAGTCTCAAAACCTCTCTTAAAAGGATTACCGAGCTAAATATGGAGAATTCTACACTTAAGTAACAGGAAATTTCTTGGGAAGAAAAGTTTGAAAATCTAGACAAAATTTTTGTGGTTTTAAAAGAAAATGCAGACTCTCTTTCAAAAGAAAATACATTTTTGAAACAAGACATTTCAAATACTTCAAAAAGATTTTCAATAGGATCTGAGAAGTTGGAAAAGATTCTTTCAGTATAAAGACCTTATTTCAACAAGTCAGGATTGGAAATGACCCCAGAAACTATTCCTTTAATTGATTTTCCAAAGGTAAATGAAAGAATCAAACAAAGACATACAAAAACTTTTTACAGAAATCATTTTCAAAAAGTCTTTGTAAAACCTGTTGGCTGAAATGCTCTCAAATGTTCAAAGTGCAACAGCTCAAAGCATTTTGAGAAAGATTGTCCTATGGTTTGGAGACCTGTTAAGAAGGATTTGGGAGAGACTGTATTTAATACTAACTCCTCTGGACTCAAAAAGATCTGGGTACCAAAGAAAGCTTGAGTTCTTTTTGTAATTGCAGATCACTATTAAGAAAAAGATTAAATGGTATTTGGATAGTGGCTATTTGAGACACATGACTGGAGATTCAAGTTGTTTTATAAAACTTGTGCAAATAAATGGTGGAAAAGTCTCTTTCGGTGGAAACAGCAAATGAAGAATTGTTGGGTGTGGAACTGTAAAAATTGGAAGTCTCGCAATCAACAATATCTCATTGGTGGAAGGGCTAAATTACAATCTACTCAGCATTAGCCAATTGTGCGACACTTGATTCAAAATCAACTTCCAAGAATGAATATGTTCGGGAACTAGTAAAGATCTTTCTCAATCTTTTACTAAATGAAAACATGGGAACATTTATCTTCTGGATATAAAACCAGAAAGATCTCAATGTCTAATATCGATTCAAGATGAAACAAATCTTCGGCATCGAAAGCTTGGCCATGTTAACATGAAGCAAATTACCAAGATCTCATCCAAGAATCTTGTTCATGGACTGCCCAACTTGAAGTATCAAAAGTCTGACTTATGCACACCATGTGTGTTGGGAAAACATGTTAGAAGCTCTTTTAAACCAATAAATTAGATTTCTACTAATCGTGTTTTGCAGCTTCTGCATATGAATCTCTTTGGACCAACCAGAACTCAAAGCATTGGTGGAAAGAGATATTGCCTAGTAATTGTGAATGATTATTCACGATTTACTTGGATTTACTTTTTGGCAAGTAAATCTGAAACATTTTCTTACTTTTCAAAGTTTGCTAAGAAAGTTCAGAATGAGAAATGATATGATATTCAAGTATACGGACAGATCACGGAAGTGAGTTTGAAAATCAAGACTTTGTGAAATTTTGTGATGAATCTGGTTTTCAGCATGTTTTCTCTTCTCCATACACTCCAGAACATAATGGAGTTGTGGAAAGAAAAAATAGATTTTTGCAAGAAATGGCAAGAACTATTTTAATTGAAAGTAATATTTCTTCTCATTTTTAGGTTGAAGCAGTTTCTACAGCTTGTTATATTATTAACAAAGTATTCTTAAGGCCTGTTCTGGAGAAAACTCCCTATAAGTTATTCAAAGGAAAGAAGCCAAATATTTTTTATTTTCATGTATGTGGTTGCAAATGTTTTATTTTGAAAAATATAAATGATCGAACTAATAAGTTTGAAGAGAAATCAGACGAAGGAATTTTCCTTGGCTACTCAACGACAAGCAAAGCCCACTGAGTATTCAACAGGAAGACTCAGTCTGTGGAAGAATCTATGAATGTCAAATTTCAAGACTCTTTGCAGAATCAATTAACTCAGACTAAACCTGAAGAATTTGAACCTGCTCCAGACTTTATAAAGTCTACCTCTCCTGAAGTAACTCAGACTTCTAAAGATCAACAACGAATGGAAGAATCAACTGAAGTAGAAAATCAGCAATATGTTAGACCGACCAGTAACTGGAATCATAAGTCTAGTCATCCCTAGGAACTCATCATCGGCAACATTAATAAAGGGATTTGCACCAGATCCAAAATGCGAGAAGAGTCTAGTGTTGTGGCACTTATTTATGAAATAGAGCCTAAAAGCATAAAAGAGGTCTTAGTTGACGAAAACTGGATTGAAGCTATGCAAGAGGAACTTAGACAGTTTAGCATAAATGATGTCTGGGAATTAACTCCTAAACCAAAAAATAAATTCATTATTAGAGCTAAATGGGCTTTCAGGAACAAGATGGATGAAAAATGAAAAGTGGTCAGAAACAAAGCAAGATTCGTGGTCAAAGGATATACGCAGGAAGAATGGATAGACTATGATGAGACCTACGCACCAATAGCAAGGTTAGAAGCAATTAGATTATTACTCGCTTTTGCTTGCTATAAAAATTTTAGGTTATTCCAAATGGATGGAAAAAGTGCATTTCTAAATGGATTTATCCAAGAAAAAGTCTATGTAGAACAACTTCCTGGATTTGAAGATCCAAAGAGACCAAACTTAATATTCAGACTGAAGAAGACTCTATATGGATTAAAACAAGCACCTCGAGCTTGGTACAACAAGTTAAGTAAGTTTCTAATTCATAATGGTTTTGTTAAAGGTAAAGTGGATACTACTTTATTTATTAAAAGAGAAGGAAAAGATTTTCTACTCATTCAAATCCATGTTGATGATATCATATTTGGATCACCTAACGAAAACCTGTGCAAGAAGTTTTCTAGGTCTATGCGGAATGAGTTTGAGATGAGCATGATGGGTGAACTATCATTCTTTCTCGGATTACAAGTGAAGCAATTGAAGGAATGAATTTTTATTCACCAAAAAAAAATATGCAAAAGATCTCGTTAAAAAGTTCGGATTGGAGAATTGCAAAACGACTAAAATACCAATGTCAAGTTCTTCGAAGCTGGATAAAGACGAAGGAGGAAATAAAGTTGACCAAAAGCTTTACAGGAGCATTGTTGGTTCATTTCTTTATCTTACTGCTTCTAGACCTGACATTTTGTTTAGTGTTTGCATTGGTGCAAGATTTCAATCAGATCCCAAAGAATGTCATCTAAGTGCTGCAAAATGCATCATCAAATACGTTGCAGCTACTTCAAATTTAGGTCTATGGTATCCCAAAGAATGAGACTTTACCATTCTTGGATATTCAGACACAGATTTAGCAGGTTGCAGAGTTGATAGAAAGAGTACCTCTGGTGCGTGTCAATTGCTGGAAAACATGACAGTATCTTGGTTCTCAAGGAAGCAAAGCACTGTAGCTCTTTCAACAGCATAAGCAGAGTATGTGGCTCTTGGAAATTGCTGTTCTCAAATCTTGTGGATAAAGCAACAACTGAGAGACTTTGGATTCGAAGACTCTTGCACCAAGATCAAATGCGATAACACCAGTGTAATCAATCTTACAGAAACTCCAATTCTTCATTCAAGAGCAAAACACATAGAGATTCGACATTATTTCATTAGAGATCATGTTCAGAATGGAGAAGTTATGATACAGTTCATCAATTCAAAGAATCAACTGGCAGACATAATTACAAAGTCTCTAGAGAAAAGCCTATTTGAGTCTATTCGCACCAGACTAAATATCACAACCTTCATCCAGTAAAGTCTGAAGGTGCTCAGACTCAGAGGTAAAGTTTGAAGTTATTCAAACTCAGAATAACTAAAAGTTACGACTGTAAGTTATTTCAATTTCAGCATTTAAAAGGGTACGGTACTCTTTAATCGCTAATTGATTGTTATATGTTTAGAAATGATCTTTTTCGAGTCTTTGAATTTATGGCAGTTTTTTTTCTTTTTCAAAAAGGTAGTTATTCATTTTCAAAAAGGCGGTTTTATTTATTCATTTATGACGATTCATATACCACATTTTGTTTGCTTTATATAATGTTGTTTTTCTTCATCGTTTTCACTCACAAACCCTAGATCACAGAATCTCACTTTCTCACTTTTTCTCACTAGTTTAATCCATAAAGTTCTCATCTTTTTCACGAATCGAGTTCGAGAAATCTGTCAAAGACTATGACAATGTCTTCCCAAAGAAAGTCCTCTAGGATCGCTAGCAGGGGACCACATCATATGCGTGAGGGTCCTACGCACTTTGATCTAACCGAGGAAGAAGACTCTTCAAGGCATCAACAAAGTCAACAACAACATTCTCAACCGTGCCATTCTTCTCAGGCTAGAACTCAAGTGCCTTCGCAACAACAAGCAAAGGAAGAAATCATCAAGATTGTAGAACCTGTAAGGACTCTTTTGCCTACATTTCTTTTCAAACTCTACACCACTTTGAAGGAAGGTGGTTCTCCAATGATCTTTATTGATGAGTTTTTGAGCGAGAAAGGGTACAGAAATGAAACTCATTTTTTAAAGACGATGGAGGGTTTGGGCATTGCTACTGCTGGTTCGGCAAAAAGGGCTTTTGCAAATTTCCCAAGTGTTCCACAGTTTGGATCATTTAATCAACCTGAAGGAAAAGATGATGATGAGATGATGTTCACACATTTTAAGCCCAGGATGCATGTCGCTGCGGACATTCGTGGTACAAGAACGAATCTTTTTCATTCTAAGGAGCACAAGCAAGCTTATTCTAAATTGCTGAAGCGAGGGGTGATCAACCCTAGGAGTGTGGATTTTGATTTTCTCAATTCATTAAACGTGAAGTTATGGGAGAAGTTTACATTGCTTCAACTCAAACGGTTTTGCTCCGAAACAACTGTTGCTCATCCGGAACTTACAGCTTATTTCTATTCCAATCTATCCTTTTTAGATGCGAATAGATTTTGCTTTAGTGTTAGAAACCAGGATTTTGTGGTTGATGTGGACACTCTGGCTGATGTGATTGGGGTGAAAAGAGGGAGTTTCCAACCAATTAGTGTGTCTATTGCTCATGCTACCTTGGCACTTGTTCGAGATAGAATTGCTAAAGGCTAGATTTCTTAGTCCAGGATAAATGCCTTCAATATCTTACTTCACAAGATTGTCATTAACTGTCTCAGACCCAAATCCACATCAAAGACTGATGTATCAAACTCTGAAGCAAAGCTGATTTACGCCATTCACATTGGTTTTAAATTCTCTGTGCCTCATACTATCCTTATGCACATGTATAGAACAGTGGTAAAGGACAAGGGACAACTCCCTTATTCTACTTGTCACTCATTTGTTCAGACATCTTAACATTCAGCCTCCCAAAATTCTGTGTGTTCGAACCATTGATCCAATGGTAGTGGAACTAAAGAAGGTTTACAAGATGTGTCTGAAGGAGCTAAACAAGGCTTTGGAGTGCTTTAAGGTGAAAACCCATGTCAAGGCACGACAAGACTCCACGGCTGGAAAAAGGAAAGGCAAAGAGCCCATGACAGCACCATCTAAGAAGATAAGAGCACTCATCTTGGAGGATGAAGAAGATGAGGATGACATCACTATCTCTGCTCTTGCTTTGAAGAACTTACAGAGTGTTGTTACAGAGATAGAGGATTGAGAGAACCGAGACAGAGAAGAGATAGAGCAGTGAGATGTAGAGAAAGAAGCGATGAGGGTAGAAGAAGAAGAAGGAAGAACATAATAAGAAGAAGAAGAGAGAGGAAGAAAACAAACAGAAGAAGAGGATCATGGTGATTCTTGTGCAGAGGAAGAAGGACAAGATCTTCGTGATATTGAAGAAGAGTAAGAGCAAGAAGAGTATTTTTATCCACATGAAGGCATTAGAACAAGGGGAGTTGCTAATAAAAGAGGTACTTCTTCACTTGCTTTTACTAGTGATGATGTTAGTCGTTCTCCTGCCGATCCAGAAGATGTGTATGTCTCTCAATTTCCTGAAGATGGTAATGAGGCTTCATCTCCAAGTTTGAATGTACATGCTAAAGTTCCATCATCAGTTAATACTCCACAATTTGATCGTGCTGAAGCAAGTACTCAAACTGACAATTCAGCAGACTTTACAAGACTGCTCGAGCTTTTTTTGGAGATTAAAGCTTAGATTTACGGGTTGGGATGTGAATTTCAGTAGAATGCTCATAAAGCCACTTCAGTTTCTTTGCATGACCAAGTACAAGCCCTTAATCTTCAAGTTCAAGCAAATGCAAAGGGTAAGGATTTAGAACAATTGAAGGAGTATCTAAGGAAGCTGGATGAGACTGTCAAGTCTATGGGGGATTTCCAGCTCGTTCGCATCCCTAAGCAACCTTGGTTTTATCCAAATTCTTTTTATGTTCTCCACTTTTTGTTGTTGACAAAAAGTGGGAGAAAGTTTGTGTAGATTTGACTATTGGTTTGGACTTTTTGACTTATCTTTTGTTTGGTTGTGGATTGGATGGACTTTTTGACTGTTTGGTTTGATCTTTTGATGCTTACAGTAACTTAGGTTGTGACAATGATTATGGAAGGATAGTTATTTTGCAGGACTAATGTGTTTTCTGTGGTTGCAGAATCGTTACTATTCTTGTCCTAATCTACTCACCTTTTATGAGATATCTTAATCTGCTTAAGTTTTGTTTTGTAGGTCAAAAGCATTCAAATCTGCAGGAAAATTTTGTCACCATCAAAAAGGGGAGATTGTTGGAGAAAACTCTCTTATTTTGAAGTTGATAAAACGTTTCAATCAATCTAGTCTGAAGACTTCAAGACTCAATTATTAAAGTCTGATGAACTCCAGACTCTATCGACAAAGTCTAAAGACTGCAAGACTCAAGACTCAAAGTCAACCCACACTAATAGTTTCTTGACCAACGAAGAGAAGACTTATCCAGATGCGAGTTTATCTTTAAGGATTCGGTTCGTACGGTTTGAAGAAGATCTTACGGCTGGAGATAGCACCTTGTGATCAATTATTCTTATTGGAATCAATTTGGATAATAAAGATCTTTTGAAATGTGAAGTATACTTGGAAGGTTCTACTTATGGAAACCTAGATCCTGATTGTATGGGAGAGGAAGATTGGTAGGCTATCATCACATTCCTTAAATGACTTGAGATCTCCTTAATTGATTATGTCCAATGGGTAGATTAGAAGAACTCATTTGGAAAATGCCAATGGATAAAGAGGCATGAAGGAGTATATAAGGAAGACGCTCAAGTTGTTTGTGTATACAATAAATTCCAAAGTATGAAGCTCTTAGTTCTTTACTTTCTCAATCGCTAAGCTTAAGTTGTACTCAAAAGAGAGATTAAACATTTGTGAGACCTTGAGGAAGTGAAGAAGTGTAGTAGAGTTTCTACACTGTGGAATCAAGGACGTGAGACTGTAAAAATCTCTTTTGGTTCATAGTGAAATCCAGCCAGTAGGTTGTCAATGCGGGAGAGTGAACGTAGACTTGGTTTAAGCCGAACCACTATAAACCTTGTGTTTCAATTCTCTTGCCCTAAACTCCTTACTTTAAGTCGTAGCTTTATCTAACTGCTTATAGTCTTTTACATATTCAATCTGTTATTCTTGGAAGACGAGTTAACTTGTCAAAAGTCTAGTGTAAATTTGCTGGAAAACCTATTCAACCTCCTTTAGGGGTCCTTACTAGCCTTATCACCAACAACTTAGAAACAGAAGCCAGACAATCGTCGGAGTAGCCAAGCCAGTCGTCCGACCGCCACACTACTGCTCGCTACCCCCGCGCGCTCGCCAGCCCGTCGCACCTCACCACCGTTCCAACAATATTGTCTCACCCAGCCCGAACTCCCAACAACGCTCCAGACCAACACGAGTAGCCGTCGGAGCTCTTGCAGCTACCGCATGCCACCGCCCTTACCCGCCTAGCCCGCTGTAGCCCTCTCTCACCGTTTCCGAGCAAACCGCAGCCACTGGCCACCGTCTTCAACCGCTGATTAGAACCCAAACCAATGGGTATTACAGCACTGTTGGGCCCGCTTTTGGCGCCATTCTGGACCTCAAAAGGCATGCCCCTTTGGAGTTTCTTGCCCCTCACAGCGTCCCTGTCATTTTGAATCGAGCGGTTCGTCGATCAAATGAGTTTAACTCACTAATCCTTGCTTAGTAAGTTAATAAAATTTTAAGGTTAATTAGTTTAGACTAAGCATAGATTAGGTGGATAGTTAGATTAGATTAGCAATTTATTTTGTTGTTATTGCATGTTAGGTGGTTAGAGTAGGGTAGTTAGAGCCTAGACAAGCTCTAGTATTTAACTAGAGTGGTTCAGTAATTTTCCAGGCCCGTCTCGTCTTCCAATTAGGCTTTACAGGCATAAGTTGCATTTATTGGCATTTATTTATTATTTTTCGTAATTATTTAATTATTTCTTTATTTTTCGAAAATTAGACCGGGATAGTCAGTGATCAGAATTTTATGCCGATTACAGTGGTGTGATCTGTTTATTTGTTTGGCCATTATTTTGTGCAAATTGAGTGTGATTGGTGATTGTGGATAATTATCTCAAAAATTGATCATTTTGGTAATTAATTAGAAAATTACCAAGCATTGATCTACAGCGTCAAAAATCTATTTTGAGACTACTGGAAATAGTGGGATGTTCAAAAGCGAAAATATTGTATTTTGGTTAAGACTGACCGTGTATCCACACACAAATATCTTTATCGAGTATGATAAAATTGGTAAATTGAATGGATGATTGGGATGGTATACTATATCAGCCTATGGGCAATATGTCAGCTTGATTGCGAGAAATATACCAGTATACTATATCAGCCTGCGGGTGATATGTTAGCTTAGATTGCGAGCAGTATACCTTATCAGCTTAGTTTGCGAGCTATATTATTATCAGCTTACAGTGAGCATTATTAGTATACTATATCAACCTACGGGCTCTGATATGTCAGCTTAGATTGCGAGTAGTATATTATTTATCAGCTTAGTTTTGCGAGCTATATTATCTATTTATCAACTTAAAGGGAGTAGTCCTGATATGACCAGACTTATTAGATAGTATTGATTTGGTCGACCGAGGGGAGGTCATGATGACATGTAATCGACTGAGTCGATTAATCGATAGTTTGATCCAATTGATTGAAGTGATTGGTTGATGTGATCCGTGTATCTATGAGATAGACTGACTTGCAAGAAGGAATAGAGGCAAAGGTAAGACCTCTGACTTGTGTTGTGCTGAGATGTCGTCTCACCCCGTTGTGGGATGGCATTTCAGGTCTTTAGATGGTAGCTCCTAAGTTTTTTGGATGACTTAAGAAAGTTACAGACTAGACATCTTATATTCTAATGAATTAGGGCCCTAGGGGTTTGGACTATAAGCTGATAAGATCCAAGTCTGGGTCAATGCGGGTCTCACCCACAAGGTGCCCCACCGATACAGATCGTGATACCGCTAGGCTCAAGATAGCTAAAGAGAGGGTCCTATACCAGAGTCGAAGATTTCTCTGTACGTTCTAGAAGTCGCTTTTGGGAAGGGCATAGCTGGTCCTCCTCAAGGCTCGATCGTAGACACAGTAGACCCGGCTCTTGCAATACCAGAGTCCCCGGTGTAGTTTGCTAATGGCTCTAGTTGGAGTGTAGAGGAATGAGAAATCGTGGAGGATGATGAAGAGGAGGATAAGGACCCATAGCTGTTTGAAAACCCCCTATTTTGTAAACATTATAAATAGACCAATTTGTATTATATATGGCATGGTTTACTATATATATATAAGTGTGGTTGTGGTTTCGTTTTGGAAAATGATGGCCTTGCTTTTCTATCCCATTGTGTTATTGTCTGGGGATTGTTTTTCTGCTTCCGCATGTGTATTAAAACAAAAAAATTGGCGATGCATCCTAGGACGTTGCTATTAATTGACCGCAGAGGAATGGGCACGCACTCGGAGGATCGGGGCGTGACAGGACACGCTTGAGTGATTGAGATAGTTGCGCCTAATTTTGGGACAAAATTGTGTGGCATGAAATGGGACGTGTCATAATGGTTTGGCCTTATAATCGGAACCGTTGTGAATATTTGATGATTGATATGAGGTGTTCCCGTTGTTAAATATGTTTGCAGTATTGATGTGATATATGATATGTAATAATGTGCAGGGAGGTGCTCAGGCAAGGTAAGTCCTATATGGTGCATGTTTAAGCTGCCCCTAGGTGAATTCTCGTCATAATCGAGGTTTAGGGTGTTGACTCGCTGAGATTTATTCTTACCCCGTCATGGTTTAAATATTTTCAGGTCCCCAGTATAGAGAACCCGAAGCCCGAGGTTGAAGGGTCCAGAGCATAGGTGGCTTAGTAGTTTCTTTTTGGAGATAGACTAGTGTATACAGACCTGTAGGTTCAACCTAATCTGTATTTAACATGTGTTTTGTGAAAATTGGTTGTCCTACTTTTCTATCCCATGTTTAATTGTTGTCTGGGGTTTATGTTCATTTCCGCATGTGCATAAAATGAATAGATCGGCAACGCGTCCTGGGAATGTCGCAAATTCTATCAACCATCGAGGGATGATTGCGCGCTCGAGGTTCAGGGCGTGACATCTCATCTACTTGTTTTTCAGGTTCTTCAGCGAGTCGCAAATAGGCGTGAACGCTCGTTTGGGGGGGTGGAGGACTTATGTGGTGTAAACTTTTGGTATGACTTGTGCATAGTTGATAAGTTTATAAGTTAGTCTTTGTATAAGGAATATGTTTTGGTTTAGTAAATTGTAGAAATACTTTGATATTGTAACCAAATACCTTTTTTGTCATATATATATATATATATATATATATAGATGTATCTATGTTGATATCGGGTTGAATTTTGGTTATGTTGAGGCTGCATCCTCTGGTGAAAAGACGGCCGTGTCATGCCCTTTTTTCTTTTGAATCGGGGTGTGACAGAGGTAAAGACTCAACCTTGGTCCCCAATAGATCCAATAGCTCAAGCTCCTTCGGGGCATCCAGCTCCAACGCTTTACAAGAACACCCTCTCAAGGAGAGCTCCCTAAGGTTAGTGAGGTGGGATAGAGATGGTAGTTGCTCAAATTCTATTTCAAGGAGGTTCAGAATCCTTAGTTTGTTCATGTGGCGCAAAAATTCAAGTTCTATATGGATCGAAGATTTTGCACCACAAAGGTCGAGGACCTCTAGGTTGAGTAGAGTTTCCAAGGAAGGAAGGTTATTCCAGTGTGGGCAATTTCTTATTATTAGGTGACGGAGGCTGACGGGAAAGCAATCTCGTGGAAGGCTTTTGATTTTGGTCTCTGAGAGATTGATTGTCTTTAGGCGAGACATGCACCGAAAGGAGTCATTGCTTGCTATCGCAACTTGGAGCATCCCGAGAGATCAAGAACTTCTAGTTTCTGAAGTGAGGGCAAGTTTTGCAACTTAGTAAGGAACTTACAATTCTTTAGCAAGAGCAAATGAAGTTCAAAAGGCTGACAAAGTGATGGCAAAGCTTTGATTTTAGTACTTGAGAGGATGAGTTGAGGAAGCGAATTAAGATGTTCTAATGAGCCATCTTCAAATTCTTCCAGTGCAGAGGCATCACAAAGGTTTAGCTCCTTAAGGACTGGGAGGCCTTGCGTAGATGGCAATTTGCGATGACAAACACAACGACTCAAGAGAAGATGAGAGAGGCTACTGATGTTGTGAGGTAACTTATTTACAACACTACCTGTGAGATCCAGACCTCTAAAGTCTGTCTTAATTTCCTAAGGATCGTTGTCACGCGCCGAACCCCGTGCACGTACACATCCCTCGATGGTCAACTAAAAATGTGACGTCTCAGGACGTGTCGCTGACCCTTTTTTTTTTTTTAATCTTTCAATTAAGTACATACGAAAGCAAATTAAAAAACCCCAGACAACAATCAAACATAGGATAGAAAAGCAAGACAACCAATTTTCACAAAACACACTTTATACACATGTCAAGTTGGTCCTACCAGTCTATACACATAAGTTCGTCCCAAAAGAAAACTACTGGCCACCTACACTCCAGATCCTTTTGCCTTGGCCTCTAGGTTCTCCATACTACGGACCTGAAAATTTTTAAACCACGATGGGGTTAGATAAAATCTCAGTGAGTCAACACCCTAAATCCCGGTTAAGACGAGAATTCACTTAGAGGCAGCCTAAACAGGTGTCATACACAACTTACATCGTCTTAGCACTTCCCTGCACATTAGTCCATCACATATATTATATGCACACAGCAAACATATTTCATAACTGGAACACATCAATTCATCTTTCAGACAATTGCAGGGGTCCCGATTATAAGGTAAAATCGTTATGACACGTCCCATTCCGTACCACACAATTTTGCCCCATAATAAAGCGCAGATATCTCATATCGATGGTTCAATCCATGCTCAATATCCAAACTCAAGGTCCTAGGGGTGACTCCCATGAAATTACATTATCGTGTAGTACTTAGCCCTTGACCACATATAACAATAGTACAAGGCTCTAGAGGTGGCTCCCACGAAGTTACGTTATAGTGTAGCACTTAGCCCTTAACCACATATAGCAATAGTACAAGGCTCTAGAGGTGGCTCCCACAAAATTACGTTATCGTGTAGCACTTAACCCTTGACCTATGCACAACACATTTGATTTCCTCAGCACAACACATATCAACGCATTCATGACGATCAGCGTAAAATTATGATAAACGGCTATCCCGTCATATTTTACGCTGATAAAAATTAATTAAATAAATCTCAGTTAAATAAATAAATTGCGATTAATTAGACTGAACTACTTAATTAACCTAACAATGCAGGCACCTCATCAATCAGGTCAACCTTATCCTTCCTCATATAGTCTTGAACACCAAAAATCCCTTTTTGAAATTCACTTGGCAACCCCTTTTTTTTGTTCGAACTTTCCGAAATAAATTCTTACAGGGTCCTATATTTGAAATTAACCTCCCAAACTTTGCACACATCTCGTATAAAACCTCCTCGTTTTATTGAGCACATAAAACTTGGCGTCTAAACCCGATACCATATTTCTTCTCTAATTTCTTTTCCAACCACCCTCTTTTGAAAATAAACCTTAGTAACCCCTCTTTTTCTTTTTTTCTTTTTTGTTCAAAACATTTAGAAATAAATTCATAGGTGCTCATGTACTCAAAATTAATCCGTCAAATTTTGAACGCACCTAATTTAAAACCTCATTGTTTTATCGAGCTAATAATTTTGGTGTTCGAACGACACCTAATTTACTTTTTATTTAATAGTCCATAAGGTCACTTTTTGCAATAATAATAAACCGCCAACATAAAAGAACCATTCACATATTATCACTCATAAGTTCTAAGCATACCAAAAGTCAACCACATCACCAAATATGCATTGCCCAGCAAGCACAACATCAAGAACAATCACAAAACCACTAGCGGTCCTAACTAGCAGAAACCGGTCCACGCGCGCGTCTCCAAGTTTAAATCCAGAAACCTAATCAAACAAGCTCAAAAAATTCTCAAATTTGAATACGCTATACTGGACACTTAAATGAACATTTTTCATGAGACACCTTAACACAGATCATTCTAGATTAAGAGCAGTAAATTGTTCAAACCATTACAGAAACTCTGTCCATTTCCAAAAATTGTGTTTCCAAAATCAGTTTGGTTCGAAGTCCAAAGCTTGTCCATTTGATCCGAAATTTGACTATGTAAAACTACAAGATGTGATGAACAACTTTTGTGAAGAAACTCTTTCAAAAATTATGGCACCCCCTTCCCCATGTCAACCCCGATGTAACACCCCGAACCCTTCGCAGGTCGTTACCGGTGCCGATGTTACATCTTATTACCGTTTATATCTTGTACTTAAAGCAAGCGTCATTAATCACAGGCATTTTTTTTTTTTTAAAAGCGGTCCCAGCACGACTCATAGCGGAAGCAAATCAAACATCTCCATCTATCTCCCTACCGATCCATGATACAAATACACACCAGCTAAACATCATGATTTTATAAACAACTTCGACGCTTTGCTTACATACATATATAAACCAAGATGGGGTTTCCTTTGGGTCGGTACAAAACAAGAAAGGTTAGGACTCTGCCATGTCCTACCTAAAATCTCAAAAAGAAACCTCGACCCCTAACATCATACGTGCACAAAACCCTCCCATCGAAGCGTCGACTATCTACATCAAAAAGAGATCAAGCTCCTACTCATCGCGCGCAGGTCTCACACCCAACCCGGTGCATCAGGTGGTGGCCGCGGCAGCATCCCTCGCATCGCTCCATCCCGTCGAATGTGCACAGAAATGAACTCTTGTATGACAGAGCCCTCAGCCAGGCCGATATCATACATCACTAGACATTGCACTCGGATAAACGTCAGTCCAAGGACAGAGGGACAATCTATCTCCGCACACTCAACTTCTACATCAGACGGTAGACCATAGAATACCCCACGCGAAACAGCAGGAAGCGGCATGTTTGCTAATCTGAAATGTTATCCCCAAAAGGGGTGAGTACAACCACTCAGCAGATAGGGAAATCCAATAACAACTCAATGCACCATGCATACCATCATACGATGCAGGCATTGCTTACCTTTTTGATGTCATACGTATTCATGCATCATCATAGCATACATATCATCATCATGGCATCTCATATATTATTATCATCAGCATGCATCTCATCATGCATAACATGCCATGAATGATCATCACATCACATCACATCATCATCATGCATCATCATGCATATATTATCATAGGTGATCATCATATCACATCACATCTCATCATCATCATGCATCATCATGCATATATCATAGGTGATCATTATATCACATCACATCTCATCATCATCATGCATCATCATGCATACATTATCATAGGTGATCATCATATCACATCACATCTCATCATCATCATGCATCATCATGCATACATTATCATAGGTGATCATCATATCACATCACATCTCATCATGCATCATCATGCATACATTATCAAAGGTGATCATCATATCACATCACATCTCATCATGCATCATCATGCATACATTATCATAGGTGATCATCATATCACATCACATCTCATCATCATCATGCATCATCATCATGCATTTAATTTCCATCTTTTCTTTTAAATCGATCACCACATCACCCATTCTCAATTTTCATCCCTTCGGGCAAAGACCTCCGACAGGGTTCCCAGCATTCCAGCCATCCCATGGCCACCGGGCTTCCGGCCCTCCACATTCCGGGCATCTCGCATCTCAACTAGCATCACGAGGCATTCCCTTCGGGCAGAAACCTCCGACAGGGCCTCCGGCCTTTACTCTTCTAGCCAGGCATCCCGCACCCCAACCCGGATCGCGAGGCACTCCCTTCGGGCAGAAACCTCCGACAGGGCTTCCGGCCCCCCACATTCCGGGCATCCTGAACCTCCCAGGGAACCTCTGGAATTACGCCACTAGGCCACCAGACATCATCATCCACCACAACCTCTTACTCACATATCGTTTTCCACATTCACCATCCTTTTAATCTTATTATTACATGGCATATGATTCACACACATGCATCATAATTCATGATCATACATACACCAATGTCATATAGTAATGCATAATAAATTCAATAGAATTCATGGTCAATAAAATAATCCACTTTTATTTTATTATTATTTTATTATTATTTTATTATATTATTATTATTTTATTATATTATTATTATTTTATTATATTATTATATTTAATATTTATGATTTTCCCAAAATCATAATATTCAAACCATCATTAAACAACCAATAAGATGACAATTCCATACCAAATTCATGGCTAAATTGAATTTCACATAATTTCACAATTTCCATAAAATAGCACATGATATTCGGATAATGGCCAGATTGCACAGTTTCCAAATAAATTCGATTAAAATACTCATATGGCCTTCAAAAATTACGAAATTTTACAGGGTGATAGCCAAGACATTTTCGTGAAACTTTCATGCAGAACTCTAAGTCAGATTCTTTTTAGATTAATTTATACAACCTCACGAAGTCTCTGGAAGCTCTGCCGCTTCGTCCAGAATGCACGTCTCCGAAATATTCAGGTTTCACCCATCTATTCTCTTTTGTTTCTTCTGAAATTTGAGTATGTTATGTATCAAGGTGTCCTTTACAAGTTTCATGAAGAGATCTAGGTTAAATAACCAAAGTATGATCGTCTTTTAAGTCCTTGAAGTCCCGGGTGTCTCGGAACACTTCAACAGAATCAATCATCTCCAAGATCTAGCCGATTCACTAGGCTATACTCATTCATTTCTCTTCAAATTTGAGTATGTTGTAGTTTAAGATGTTACCTACAACTTCCATGAAGACAACGAAGTAAGATCTCCAACAGAAATCAACATGCAGTCAAGAAATCAACAAGAGGTCAGTGAAAATTTCGCAGATCTGAAGTCTCCGTATGATATAACTTTTGACCCCTGAAATCTCCATTGTTTTCTACGAAATTTCAGTATGTCATACTACAAGATGTTAGCTTCAACTTTCATGAGACACCGAAGCCAAAATCGCACTCCAAACACACATGCAAGCTAGAACAATATACTGACTTCCACAAACCCGAACGAAAACAGTCACATGGCTTGAACACAACCAACCCTTAACTCGGTTTTTCGCACAAATCACACCTAAAATCGAACATGCAACCAACAAAACAAACATGCAAGAGAAGTTAAGGACTCCACTTGCCTCTAGGATGAGCAAACGACGAGCACATGGCAGCGTACGGTGGTCGGACTAGGCGGACGGACGGCGAGCACACGGCGGCACCTCCCTCTCGGTCCCGCCTCCTCTCTCTCCCTCTCGGTCTCTCCTCCCTTTCTCTCAAGCTCTCTCTCTCTCTGTCACCTCTCTCAGCCGAATGAAAGAAGAACCGGCCACTCCTCTTCTCTCTCTTTTTTTATATCCCCTAAAGCCCATGATTAGTAATGATTGATTCACCTAATGTCCAACCAATGCATGCTCTCCTTTGTGCCACATGTAATTTTTAATTTTGAAATGATTGGGCTTGGGCTTAGGCCCATCCGGCCACTCCCTTTGGGCTGGTCGAGCTCCCTTCTTGGGCCCTAATGGGCCGACTAGCTTGGCCCACCAAGCTTTAGGCTAATGGGCCCAAGGCCCATTTCGAAAATTAACCCTTTTTTCCTTCCTTTTTTTTTTTTGAAATTCTTTTATAAATATTCTTGAATTCCAATTTTCTTCTTTGCCAAAGTCTTAGGGCACTTTTGATTATTGAAATTTAAATCATATGGCCAAGCAATAATCAATTAAATTTAAATTTCCACAATCACAAGCATAATTCATTAAATTAAAAGACTATTGGCTAAAACACAAGCCATAAAAATTCTACCACCTAATTAAAGACTTTAACACACCTTAAGGCTTGGCTTTGAATTTCCGGGATGCCACACCCGATCTGCTGGGGTCGCCACAGCTTTTCTTTGTTATGGATACCATTTCTTGTGGTACTAATGGATTTCGGTGAATTCACAAATTCGGGGTCTATTAAATTTTTCCTTGGTCCTTGCGCAATAATAAGGCGAAAGCGAATTTGTCAACTCCTTTCTTCCGACTTCCGAATGATGCACATTAAATATACACACTAACCAAGCACCCTTTTTATTTACATATATATGTAACGGATGTCACTTGTCGGTACAACTAAAAAGCCAACTACTTCTATATTGGCTACATATATATATATATATATATATATATATTCCAAAATGAGACCGACTATTTGGTTAATCACCTATAGTGTCATCCGTCTGTGGTGCTGGTGTCCAAAATTTTTCCTGCAGCCTCTCGCTCTCTCGCCCCCCCTTACTTGATCCTGTTGGATCCTTCATCATCCTCCTCCAGTGGTAGCGGCAATGGTCCCAATGTGTGGTCGTCCTAGTTGACGTAGAGGAAGACAAAATTCTGGACTATCGGGCCCGAAAGAAGGCTGGCATCAAAAGTCAGGACTGCTTGCACCCGGATTAAAATCACACCCGGCATGTCTAGATCCGGATGTTCAGTTTGCACCCATCTCATGTCAATGGGGATACCGTAGAAGGTACAAGGAGCTGGGGGCAGCAACGGCATTCTTTCCTAGTTTGAAATATGTTAGTCCCACAAGGCGTGAGTATGACTACTCAGTAGTTAAAATTCCACTAAACTATATTTATATAAAACTATCGTTACCCAATTTATGTAATTTAAAAAAAATACATATGGGGATCATCTCGAAGCAACTGACTTCAAACATTTGGGGAGTGGTTCAGGTTTAGGGCTGGTGAGACCTGCAATGAAGACCTAAATCTTGAATTTCTAGTTTTGTGTCGGCCAACATGTTAATTTTCTTATAGGAAAATGGGGGTGGCTAATTTCGAATTTCACTCAATTAAGATATCTAGCTGCGCTTAGTGTATCCTTCTTTTGTAAGATGGCGATGTAAAATGTACCCATCTAATGAAAGTTTTAATCCAAATTCTAGAGGTGTTTGTTTTTTGATGAGTGCTTCAAAAGTCTAATTGTTTTTTATACCCTCAAATCGCAATTTAGCTGGAGAACATTAATGGATAAGTTAAGTTTATCCATTGCGTTTCAATCTATGAAATACCATGAAAGAAACCCTCTCTTATGCTATCTTCATGGATGACGTACCGTACGTATGACTTGTGACATCTTGAATTTTCGACCCTGTCTTGGTTTAATGAAATGGGCTTTACACCGATGCGTCTATGGTCATTTTTCTCTAAGTTGATCATTCATAAGATAACTAATCTATTAGGTGAAGCCGTTAAGGGATATAAATGCGACAGACTTGAGAATTTGATTAGAAATTGATTGCTCGGCCGTGCTAATTGGCAAGGGTCAATACGGCACCATTATAATCAATTAGAGACCAGAGATAGGTCGATTCGATAGAAGCACGTAATTAAATTATGGGTGATCCCACCTTATTGCAAAATTTGCGTCGAACGGCACTAAACCGATTTTTCAGTCGATTTTGTACCTGGTACCCGTAATTGAAACCTTGAGATTTTTACGACAATCGAATGTCGCCAATGAGTCAAAGATGCACAAACATGGATCGAAAATTATCGACCACGGGTCAAACGCGATAAAGTCCCTAAAAGCTACCTGATAGGTTAGGTCACACTAAAATCGTGTCCGGTTGATTTTAACCACAAAATTGAACTCGGTTTCAGGAATCAAAAGTTTGAGCATGTCACGATTTATTTTTAGGACCTTGTCTCATCTTTTGGGAAATTTCCACCTAGCCCGAAATTTTGGCAGAAAAATCAAAATTCGGCAAAATTAAACCAAGAAATTCGGATGGCCACTTTTATGTGAATTTTTGGCCTTCAAAGTGGAGGGATTTGTGGAGATTAAAATAGAAATTTGTATGGTAGCTTCAATGGGGGTAAACTGACCACCAATTTGGCTTGAATTGTGAAGAAATTGAGATGAAATGGGTGCAAATTCGTATGGGCAGCAGGGGAGCCATTTTTGACCTTCCAATTGAGTTAATTTGGTGAAGTTTCGAAGGGAAATTAGCTTGTGGATGAAGCTTAGACAAGAAGGGTAGAAGACTTTGAGGCATGCACACTCAAGTGCTTGGGATATTTGTGCATGGCCCCTATTGGCTCAAGCCAAAACTTTCAAGCCCCTTTGTCCCCCCTCCTCCTTGCCTCATGTGACCATCCCTTCCCCTTGCAAAGCTGCTGCTGCTTCTTCTTCTTCTTCTTCTTCTTCTTCTTCTTCTTTAGCTTCTTCTTCATTTCAGCCTCTGCATTCTCCATTTTCTTCTCTATCCTTGATGCTGCTAACCCCTGCACTGATCGACTTCGCCATTCCACCACCGCCGTAGCTCCTTCATGCACCTGCCTCACCGAGCTAGCGATGCCAGCTAGCGACACCAACCCCATCGTCTTTGTCCGTCCCATCAAGAGGCCAGTCGCGTCCGCCAGCTCACCGTTGTCGCCTGTCTAGCCCGTTGGACCACCTGGCCATCGCCACCATCCCCCTGCTCATTTAGCTTGCCGTCTAGCCACCCCTAGCCACACCGTCTCAGCTCCGCCTCAACCCGAGCTGCCGACCACATAACCGATTCACAGCTCAAGCTGTGAACTTGCGGGGCCAATTTCAGCATCTTACGAGCCTCCTTTGGAGCCACTGTATGTGGCATCCAAAATCTTAGACAACCCTCGGATAGGTGACAGTCACCGAACTGTGGCTTTGCTTTTATTTTATAGGCATTGATTTGTATTTGTTCATTTGGAATAGTATTTCAATTTTATCCTTTGAACCAAAAGGATGGGATTTGATCTTGCATAAGAATTATATGCGCTAAAAATTAAAGAATTAGAACTTGAGGATATTGAGCGGGCCGCAAGAATTTGGAGTATATATATATGTGTGTATATACTTGTATATATAAGACAATTTAAGTTTTGTTATTTAAGTAAATTTGATAAAAATAAAATGCTAAGTTATATAAAAGGGATTAGGGCCTTTTTTTAAGGACTCTTGGGCCCAAGCAGGCCCAAGAAACACCCCAAGGGTGTCGCATGAACCAAAAGGGGAGGGGGAAGAGCATGCCTTTCACCACCAACACTTGTCCTTGTTGTACCTACACTTGTCCTTCCTCTTTGACCACTTGTCCTTTGCTCAATTTCCTACATGCAAAATGGAGATAATTAATTAATAAAAGAACAAAACAAAGGGGGAGGGGGGCTTCGCACGGAGAGGAGGAGAGACCGAGAGAGAGTTTGAGAGTGAAACTGAGCAGAGAGAGAAGGAGAGTTCGTGCCTGTGTGCGAGCAGCGAGGGAAAGAAAAGGAAGGGCCGCCTCTTGCCGTGTTCGAGCAGCTGCCGTCGACGCCACCGGTTCCCATTGCCGACCGGCCAAGCCGTGACCCCTGAACCTCCATTTTCGGACAACCTTTGAGTGAAAGATTTTAAGGCAAGCAAATGTTCTTCCATCTATGTTGTTGCATGCTATCATGCCTAGAAAAGAAGTGAAATATGTGAGGAGAATGGAGTACTTGAGCTGCATGTGGAGTCTTTGATATGTAGGAGGGTGTTAGGTCAAGAAAACTGGTCGTGGATGAGGTGCATGTGCTGGATTTCGAATTTCATGAAGTGTGAGTGCTGGATTTTTGAACTTGCAAGTGAAACCAAATGAATTTGAGATTCTGACCATGAGGAATCTTAGTGATAATCATGCTGTGGTAAGGTGTATTGTGTGTATGGACAAATAGTATAATGATGGGAGGTCGAAATCTAATGTATAGGAGGAGTTTTGTGAACTTGTGAACTGTTTTTGTGAAAAACAGTGTGACCTCCAGCGACATTTTAATTTTGATTTCAAGCCCTTGACGAAAGTTTTAGAGCACATCTTCATGAATAACATATCCAAAATTCAGAGAAAACGAACAAAGTATGACCCTCGAAATAATTTTCCTACAAACATATGAAATCTGGAATTTTACAGAATGTTGGGTAGGAGGAAAATCGAAGTTTTACCCTCGGTGACTATGGAATCTGACCTAGTGTCCTTCTTCATATTTGTTCCTCTAGGTCTTATTGATAACGTGTCAAAATTTCGTAATTTGTTGAGCCCGTTTAGTAATTAATTCAGAATTGTTACTAAAACTGCGCAATTGTAGAAATTAAGTTACTGTTTCGAGATTTCTATAGAATTGTCCTATATGAAGTATAGTTCTCGAATTGCCATGTGACTTGATGATGCTGATGGTGGGATATTGTGATTGATAAAAGGTTCATGAGATACCTTGTTTGACATATGATGATGCATTTGTGAATTAAAATGCGATTTGTTTGATAAAAGGTTCATGAGATATCTTGTTTGATATATCATGATGCATTTGTGAATTAAAATGCGATTTGTTACCCATTGAACCCTCGGGTTAATGATGCCCCGGGAGTCGGGAGGTCCAAAGGATCGGAAGAGTCGATGCCTTGTGGATGCCTAGTGGCCCTAAGAGGCTAAATGCTGGAGGTTTTTCCCTGGGAGCTTTAGGATGCCTGGTTGTATGCTTGTCGGTACATAAATCTAGATGGCCAAGGTAACCATTTTCATGGGAGGCCCTCGAGGTTCCTCGTGATGCCAGGTGGGGTATGAGATGCCTAGAGGCGTTATTCGCTCCAAATGCTCGGTGGCCCTAAGTGGCTGAATGCCGGAGGCTTTCGTGATGCTTGGAGGGATGCTAATGCCAGAGAGATGCAAACATTGGTCCTCCGGGGATGAAATCCTTTTGAAAGATAAAATGAATGATTCGACTATAAATGCATGGGGTCTGGATATAAGACTGAGTGCATGGCATGGAACGGAACATGATATTTCAATTTGGCCCTATGATTGAAATTTGTCTATCTTGAATATGTTGTCATCACATTGAAGGGTTTCATGATCGTGATCTGATTATGTGGCATGTAATTCTTATAGAATTGCAATTGCTTTAATATTGAAGAATTCCATGATATTGATATCCATTTATCCCTTGACTTCCTGCTTTGTTTATCTTGTATGAAATTAGAGGCTAATTGTTATGCTCGATATAGCTTGTTGAATCTTTTGCTGCTAAGTGGCTGTACTCACCCCGTTTGGGGACTAACATTTCAGATTGAGATGCCTTTGCTACCCATCTCTCATGGCACCTTTTATGGCGTACCGGTTGATGTTGAGTGCTCATGTACAGAGCACATCTGTGTTAGTGTGCGAGGGCTGGTGTTCGTACGCGTTCGAGTCCTAGTCATGTACGATGTGGGCCTACCTGGAGGCCCTGTGGTGCAGGAGTTCCTGTCAGTACATATTCGTCGTGACGGGGTGATGTTAGGGATGCTGCCGCCACCGCCAGCCGATGGACCCGGTTGGGTGTGATCGACCTTGGGTGATGGGTAGCTGATGGAGCTTCTTTTTGGACTGCCAGCACTATCTGATGGACTGAAGTTTATGGATTGGGTTATAGCCGAGTTTTAGAAAAGCCTTGGCCTTTTGTTGTACCAACTCTTGTTGTTCATCAAGTTATATAAATAAAAGTGCTTGGCTTATCTTGTGAAATTGTCTAGTAAGTGCGCATCATTTCAAATTATTGAAGTTGGGGAGATGTGAAATCGCTTCCGCTATACCTCTTAGATTGCGCCGGGACCGTTAAAAGTAAATAACAAACTCTCAGGACTTATAGACCTTCAAGTCAAGGTATCATAATGGAAAGCGTATTGTGGCGACCCTATTGGATTGGGGTGCCACACCGTAGGCACGGGAACTCATCGCTGTCGTGCCGCCATCACTGTGAACCCATTTATTCACTAATACGGTGAGTTAACACCCTAATCTTGGATTATGAAGTTAATTGCACTTAGTTAGATGGATTAGTGTTAATTAAGGGTTAGTGGATTAGTTTAGGCTTAATTAGGATTAAGGTTAATTTACTTAGTGAAATTATTTAGTTAGTTAGCTTAGTAGATGAACTAGGTGGTTAGATTGATTTAGTTTGGAATTAGTTAGGTTATGTAATTAGTTTAATTAGATTAAATTAGTTAGCTTGGTAGATTAGTTTAATTAGTTCAATTAGGTTGGTTAGATTAGGTTATTTAATTTAATTAAGTGGTTTCATTTAATATTTTGTATTTTATTTAATTAAATGTTAATTAGCGTAAATTATATCGGGATAGCCGGTTGTCAGAATTTTATGCTGATCGTCATGATTGCGTTGATTTGTGAATTTGATTGCTAATTTATGCAATTGGGTGCTTGGTGATGATTTTTAATTATTATTTCAAAAGTATGATTTTATGGTATTTAATTAGAAAAATACCAACAGTCGGTTTTTGACGCCAAAAATGTTTTATGTACTATATAAAATCGTGGAATTTTTAAATGGGAGAGTATCATATTTTGTGGATCGATTTGACTATGTGATCATGCACAATTATTTTACCGGGTATTTTTAATATGAAGAAAATTGGCCAAGTCCATTCTTTCAAATTGAAGTATTTGAGTGCAAAGCACAATGTTCTTGACTGAGCATGGATGTACGTGTGATCACTGAGTACTCTGATGCGTACGCGGGGTAGTGAACCCGTCCTGATGCATTTATGTGGGACGATGCCTTATTAAGTTCAAATGCCCCACGTCAATGGATGCCGGATCGCGGTAAAGACCGGACCAATGCTCCTTAGGGAATGCCGTCCTGATGCGTTTACGCGGGACGTTGTCGTGCTCAATGGGGAGAGACGATGCGCAGTTATGCCGGATGACCGCCGACTATTGAGTTGGTTGTGGCCATTGGGTCGTAAGTAACCGGGACACGTGTGAGTGTTTGAGATAGCCGCGCTTAATAATTGGGACCCCTGTGAATATTTGATGATTGATGTGCAGTGTTCCAATTATTGAATATCTGGTTCTATGCATATGATATATGAGATATACTAATGTGGAGGGAGGTGCTTGGGCGAGGTAAGTCCTTTAGGGCGCATGTTTAGGCTGCCTCTAGGTGAATTCTTGTCCTAATAAGGGTTTAGGGTATTGACTCGCTGAAACTTTGTCTCACTCCATCGTGGTTTAAATACTTTCAGTCCTTAGATGGAGGTAAGACCTGTTCGTTTTGGGTGGCAACGAGAGGTGGAGACTGAGCGTACCCATGTTGTCCATCCCTGGGACCGATTGGACCCATAAGCTCGTAGTTACCACCATTTGGGTCGATGAGGGCCTACCTCAGTTGGTACCTCATCAATTCAAGGCGTGGTTCCATATCGGGCTTGACGGAGTTTGGGAGGGCCCCTTGGATGGTTTTGACGAACCTACTGTTGATGGCGAGTATATGGAGGTACTCAACCTTGTCCTGGATGCTAATATTTTGGCCGATATAGAGGCAGACTAGGGGCACGAGGTTGAGGAGCTTGGAGCAGAGATAGCTAACCCATTAAACATCGACATCCCTAACGGTGTTGTAGTAGACTCGAATCCCAAGTAGGTGGGGTCCGGGGTAGAGTCAGCTTGGTAACTCCTTTTTGGGTCTAGACCTTTTGTATATAACTCTGTAGGGCCAACCTGGTTTGGTTATAAAATATGTTTTGTGTTAATTAGTTGTCCTGCTTTTCTATCCCATGTGTTTGCTTATTGGTATAGGAGTTTATTAGTTTGCTTCCACATGTGCATAAATCGATTGGGTCGGCGATGCGTCCTGAGAACGTCGCAATTTAGTCAACCACCGAGGGATGTACGCATGCCCGAGGTTTGGGGCATGACATGACTTAAGAAATATGGCAGGGGCATTGGCTCCTTCTCTAAGGCTGCGTGATCTTTGTGGTGCGCAAAAGGCTACTGCAAATTGGAATCTTTGGGTTCACTTGGGTCATGCAATCCTTGGAAGGCCATTCCCTTGACAAAAGAATACTGAAGTTGGCTTAGAATGGGGCCATTTACTGCACTTGGAAGTAAATGAGCTCGTGTTGCGCGTTGGCCCTTTCCCTAAGTTCTTTTTATTTTTTATTTTTTGGAGCTGCCCTTTCCCTAAGTTCATCGAGCAATTTGAAGCATTCCCTCTTCAATGAGAGTTTGAATAACTGCTTATCTTCAACACCAGAGGAAGAATGACATGGGCTAAGTCTCCGTTGTGCTTTTTCATTCAACAATATTTAGTGAATCAAAGTGGAATAACATTAGGAGGTCGAAATGTTTCACCAAATTTTGTGCACAAAGTGTTTGTGGCAAGGTCGAATTGCTTGTCTTAGTAGACAACTGGTAATTTTCACTAAACATATAATTTCTCTTGGAGTTCATATGCAGGAGATAAGTAGCCTGGTGAAGCTCAGACATTAAAGGCGGAGCACTCCAGAAGAAAGGAGCAGCATTTCTCATTGAAACAAAGGTATTCCACAATGCAACCCCACTGAATCAAAATAATCAAACAATCACGGTAACAACACAATCCTACAAAATGAAATGAATAAAGATTCCAAGGACATAAATGAAACAATGGTATAGATGATCAAAACAAACCAGTACTAACCATTCACACTAAGCTTTGTTGTAGCATGGCCTTCATTGATTTGGAGCTGCTCTCCAATGCCCATGTGAGCCATCACAGCCTTTACTAACTACTTGGCCTTGTGCCTCTGCTCTGCAATGACTTGCTGCATAGCACAATAGCTTCTCCTACACTCTACTCACGATCTTTCACTTTACTAGCTTTAGATTACTCAACTCTTTGGCCAAGATGCATCCGTCAAACAAGACTGATTTGCTCCGATCTCCCTTCACATGGATCGGCTCAAAGCCCTTGGCACTCTTGTCCACGTCCTTGAATTCAGGCGTGTTGTACTTAATTAGCACGTCCATGATAGGGTGCGATTGGAACGTGTTGGAGAAATCTTTCTAGAATATTTTGAAGCTGACAAAATGTTTCTATCAGTCTAGTCTGGATAATTGCAGATCTTTTGTTTAGAGTCTGAAGACTTTCAGATCACCAGACTCAAGACTCAAGACTCAAGACTATTCTCATTGACAGCTTTTCTAATCCAAAGGACGAAGGTAATCCGAGCCAAGTATTTGGTTTAGGATCTAGTCCTATCCTCCGGAGAAGATCTCTTTGGCTGGATAGATATAACGGATTCTTTCATTCGTAATCAAGATCGTTTGAAGATCCGATGGTCGACGAAATATTCTTGGAAGGTTCTATTCTTGGAAACCAAGATCCCGGTTGTATGGGCGAACAGATTGATGGGCTATCGTCAGTTCCTTTAATAGCTCGAATGATCTTCTTAATTGATTCCGTCCAACGGGTAGATTGGAGGAATTCCTTTGGTAAGTGCCAACGGGTATGATGGCATAAAGGAGTATAAAAGGAAGACGTTCTAGTTACTTTAGTGCATGCTCGATAGACAAATTCCAGAGTCTGAAGCACCTTGATTACTAGTCGATACATATTGAGCCAAATTGTATACACGAGAGAGAGTATATACTCAGTGATACCTTGAGCGAGTGTGGTAGATCATCTACACCGAGAAATCAAGGGAGAACAACGCTGTAACATCTCTTCGTTCATAGTGAAATCCAGCCAATAGGCTGTCAGTGCTGAAGAGTGGACGTAGGCTTGAAATAAGCCGAACCACTATAAACATTGTGTTCAATTCTCTCTTCCCTTCTCTCAGTCTTACTTTGATTGATGATTGTCTCAATTCTATCAACTGTCTAGTATTGTGCGATTAACGAGAAAAATCTTTTATATACCTATTCACCCCCCTCTAGGTACTTACTAGCTATATCAGAACGCACCATTTCGTCTTGATATGCTACGATGGAAAGACATCCTTTGAAAGGGTATGTGAGGGAGTCATATAAAAGACTCCTGAAGACAACCGTTGAGTGGGTTTGGAAGAGCATACGCCTCAGAAAGAAAGTTCTCCTTTTCTTATCCCCTTTCCATCAAAGAAAAAGAAGGCGTTCCATTTCTTCTTTATGAGAACAATTGGCATTTACGTTGTGAAAATCATATGTTTTCACTGTGATTACATTCAGATCAATGTGAAGTTTTTGTTCGCGATTCATCCGTAATTCAACGTTCATTTCCGGGTAAATTATTGACTACCCATCGGATAGAGGTAACTCGTCTTCCGCTGACTTTCTTCCTAAACTGGTATCAGAGCCCGATTGTGATTTCTACCTTGTTTTTCATCGAATTTTCTTGTTTACCATTTGATATCGAGATCAAGAGTATGAAATCCACACTGTTTGGATGTTTATAGCTCGGAATTGCCATCTGAATCGTCAAAAATGAACCGAAGCGAAGAACGAGTTCGAGGTCACGTACACCAGTACGGTATTGGCCATTTTTCGGAATATTTTTTTGGCCAAAATCAATTTTCAAATATACAGGGTGAAAGTATTCATTGAGATGAGTCCAATGGTGGGTCGAGCGCCACCGAAGAAGGCCAGACGCACCCACATGCGTAGCCAGAAACCACGGCGCGTGGGAGCCATGGGCTCAACACATTGGGAAAGCCAATGTGTGAGCGTCACACGCGCGTCGACGAACCGACGTGTGCTAACATCATGAATGACGTCATCCACGGTTGGTAACCGCAGGATGATGTCGACATCGGCGGCAGTTGGCTGACCAATCGCCGGCCGGTGACCCAACCCGTCCGAGACCCAACCCGAAAACCAACCCGACCCATTATCCAGTTAACCGGTCGGACTGGTCAACCTATTCGGCGATCAAGCCGATCACCGGTTGGACCGGTCGGACTAGTCGGACTGGCCAAGAGCCTTTAAGGCTCGTTGGCACGTGTGCAACACGCGCCACACACTCAAGTGACACGTGTGGGCGAATGGGATGTCGAATTAGAGGGTGGTTGGCGACGTTTGGTTCGTATGGGTGTTCTCTACATTGTGGTATAATTATTTTTTATTTTTGAGTTTTTAAAATGTATAAAATTGTGCATTGAACCCTACAGTATGCGTATTTTTAGGTATATATAAACGCATAGTTTATTCATTTTTAGTTTGTATTTTCTTATGTTTTAGGAAATACAGTAGCTAGCCTATATGAAAATGATGTCATATATGTTGTGCAGAGCTTAGCTTGATGGTAGCATGTATATAGTTTAATATACTTGTAATTTTCTAGTTACAAGAAAATTCGAATAATGGTAGGAAATCCTTATTTTTCCGTTATATGTTGAATTGCGGTTTTAATTGTAGTTGCAGCATGATTGTTTTTTGTACGTTGGTTCACATCATGCTATGCTTTTGTGTTATTAAGAAAAAAAAGTAGAAATTACATAAGGTCATGTAATTACTTTTTCTAGTAGGAGTTCGTAGGTTGGTAGAATTTGAAGGAGTTCTCACCTAAAACTTAAAATTTATGCAAAAATTAAACTAATTAATTATAATAGAACAATCAAACATAGGAGCTGATTGAGAACATAGTGAACTTTCGTTTCTGTGTCCTTCGTTTTATTATCATTAATTTAGTTTGTCTTTATTGCAAATTAAATATGTGTGTTACTCTGAAGAGTGTGATAATATTGATTCTACATTTATTATGTCAATGTGTTATAAAAATTGATTAAAACTTCAGCATCCAAGACCATTGTGGTTGACCTCAATAAGGGTGAGAAGCTGAATGGTGAAAATTATGATACTTGGCACTGAAAGGTTCAGTACATGCTTGGGAAGCAAGAGGTTTTGGAAACCCTCAAACACACCATGGATGAACCTGAGCATGGAACTTCAGCTCAACATAGAAGAGATCTAAAAGCTTATCAAGCTTGGAAGAAAAAAATAGCATTGCTCGCATCACGTTGTTGAGCTGTATGCAAGATGACCTCATATGTGAGTTTGAAAGTTATGATAAAGCTCAAGCAATGTGGGTTGCCTTAAAAGATAAGTTTGGCGGTACATTTGCTACTAAGTTGAGAAGACTCATCATCAAGTTTGACACATACCGAAAGTGCCCAAATATAACAATGAGGCAGCATCTTTGGGAGATGTCAAACATGATTCGTGAACTAAAGTCAGTAGGTCAATCCCTTATTAATGAACAATGAGTTCAGGCTGTTATAAGATCTTTTCTTGATAATTGGGAGCATATGAAGTTCAACATGACGCATAATGAGAATATTGTCACTTTTGATAATATAGCGTGTCATTTGGAATTACAGGATGAGCGTCTAGAGGCTGCGAAATCCTCTACCCATGCTTATGTTGCTGAATCGAGTTTGCGCAAAGTTTCGAGCTTCAAGCGCAAAAGGAATCATCAATTCAACAACAAATGGAAGAAGACTAATCAGGCACCTAAAGGGCTAATACCTTCCGATGCAAGAAGCGTGGTGAGAGAAAGGACAAGGCCAAGATAAAGTGCTACAATTATGGCAATATGGGTCACTTTGCTTGTAAATGCACTTAATCGAAAGAGGTACCTTATTACTCCATTACTTTAAGTAATGTTTTTGTTTCTAACACTATAATGCTTGCTGAATCACATCCAACGTGGACTGTAAACTCAAGAGCAACAAACCACATAGCTAGAGACCAAGAAGCATTTGTGGAGTATCGTTGGATACAACTTGGAAAAAGATAGATATATGTTGGGAATAACTCAAGAATTGAAGTGAAGGGTAGCGGCATATGTAAATTAATTTTATGTGGTGGTTGAAACCTATTCATTCATGATGTCCTCTATGCTCCAGATATTCAACAGAACTTCGTTTCCGTAGTTGTTCTTCTTAGCATAGGTTATGTATTGAATTTTCATGGTGATTGAGTTGACATTTTGTTTGAAACAGTTTATTATGGTTCAGGTCATGTATTGAATGGTTTTATGGTGTTAGAGATTGACTATGATTAGTACAATGTTAATGTCGATAGTTTTTTTCTTTAGTTGCATCTTCTAGTAATGTTTAGATTGATGCAAGTACTTGTCATGCTAGATTAGGTCACATCTGGTTACAAAAAATGCAAAGATTAGCTAGAGAGTGTCTTTAAGGGTCACTCACTAATATTAATCTACTCGTATGTAAATATTGTCTAGTGGGAAAAGCAACTAGAAAACTATTCGGTAAAGGGACTAGAGCCGAATTTCCATTGCAACTTATACATTCTGACATTTGTGATCCTTTAAATGTAAGGGCGAGGCATGGAGCCTCATATTTCATCACTTTCATAGATGATTTCACGCGTTTCGATTATGTCTTTCTTATCTCCCATAAGTCAGAAGTATTAGACTGCTTTAGACAATATATAATGAGGGTAGAGAATCAATTGAACAAAATAATAAAGGCATTGAGAATTGATCGCGGACGTGAGTATCTATCTGAGCAATTCAAGGCTCTTTGTGATGAAAAGTGAATTATACGACAAATTGACTATTCCTGGTAGTCCACAACAAAATGGGGTAGCTAAGAGAAGGAATAGAACCCTATTAGAAATGGTTAAGTCTATGATAGCGCAAGCAAATTTACCTATCTCTTATTGGGGATATGCGTAATTGACTACTGCTTATGTGCTTAACCGAGTGCCCTCAAAATCAATCACTTCCGCCCTTTATGAATTGTGGACTGGTAGGAAGCTAGACTTAAGTAATCTATGTCCATGGGGATGTGTAGCTTATATTTTTGATTCTTTCTATAAATATGACAAATTAGGTCCTAGAGGAAAAAAAATGTATCTTTATAAGATATTCTGAACACTTCAAAAGGTATGTGTTCATAGGTGAACAAGCTGATGGAAGTATGACTGCAATGGAGTCATGAGATGTCACGTTCTTGGAAAACAATTTTCTAAATAGAGGTGATATTGATAAGAACTTCTAATTATATGAGATGGAACATCCTAATAACACACTCACTAATATTATAGAGAAAAATGAAAATTTACCTCAACATACAAGACCTACCTAGTGGGAGTGTTGCATCGCTTGGCGAACTGAATTCAAGAGAAATTCAATTGCGTAAAAGCAATCGTAAAAGTATTCCCCATCATCATTTTGAAATTAAAGGGGAAGCATTTATGATTGCTCAGAAAGACGATGCTGAGGTAAAGACTGTTCAAGAGACTCTCTCATTCTCTGATAAGGAAGAATGGAGAAAAGTTTTGGAAGATGAGATAGAGTCAATGAGGACAAATCACGTCTGGGACTTGGTTGATCTACCACCTAATCGCAATGCCATTGGAAACAATTGGGTCTTTAAGATTAAGTGAATGACGGATGGATCCATTGAAAAGTATAAGACTCGTCTTATGGCAAAAGGTTATACTCAACAAGAAGATATAGACTATGAGGAAACCTTTTCACCAGTTGTAAGATTTGCCTCAATACGCTTTATCCTAGCCATCGTTGCACATTTAGATCTTGAATTACATCAAATAGATGTAAAGACGGCATTTCTCAATGGAGAACTAGATGAAGAAATCTATATAAAGCAGCCAATAGGTTTCATAACTAAAGGTCAAGAGCATAAAGTTTGCAAGCTTCATCGCTCAATATATAGCCTTAAGCAACCATCTAGACAGTGGTATCTTTGTTTTCATAAAGCCATAACCACTTTTGGTCTCACGATGATCGAAGACGATCACTATGTATATGTCAAGCGGTCCGAAGATAAATTTGTGATTTTATCACTTTATGTAAATGATATTCTATTGGCTGGAAATGACAAGGTTTTGGTTATTACCATAAAAGAATGGTTGTCCTCCAATTTTGAAATGAATGGCATGGGAAAAGTTGCTTATATATTAGGAGTTAAGATCGAAAGAGATCGATCAAAGAAACTCCTTACTTTATCACAAAAGTCTTATATAATGAAGATTCTTGAACGTTTTAATATGCAGCACTGTAATCACATTGATACCCCTATCATGCAAGGTGAAGGCCTAAGTACTAAGATGTGTCCTAAGACTCCAGAAGAAATTAAAATAATGGAAACTTTTCCTTATGCTAGTGCGATCAGAAGTTTGATGGATGCTATGATGTGTACTCGACCCGACATATGTTATGCCATGGGATTGGTGAGACAATATTAATCAAATCCTGGTCAAGCACACTGAAAAGCAGTGAAGAGGATCTTGAGATACTTAAAAGGTACCATGGACTATTTGACTTTATTACCAAGGGAATGATTTATGCCTATTAGGCTACTCAGATGTTGACTGAGGTGGAGACCTAGATGAGCATAAATCGACTTCTGGATACGCGTTCTTGCTCAATGGAGGTGCAATTTCTTAGAATAGCAAGAAACAGTCATGCACGGCTTTGTCTACAATGGAGGCAAAATTTATTACATGTTCTGCCGTAGTGCAAGAAGCAGTATGGCTAAAATGTTTCTTGGAAAATTTAGCCACTATCATTGAGGTTCCAAGACCGGTGATAGTTTATTATGATAGTCAAGCAATCATTGCCTATATGAAAGATTCCAAGTATCATGAAAGGACGGAGCACATTGACATAAAAAATAACTTCATAAGAGATATAATAGCGCAGAAAAAAGTGATCCTACAATACATTTCAACCAATAAAATGGTTGTTGATCCATTTACGAAGACTATTTCTAGAGACATATTCTTGACCCACTGGATGTCACTAGGATTACGTAGATAGTGATATATGTTATTGTAGATGATCATTGGTTTATGTATATGTGGACAAATGTATTGTACTTGTTTATTTATCAGTGACTTGATATTTTATCAATAAGTACAAATCTATTATGAAACTAACGCAAACACATATACATTATTGAAAAGTATGTCAGCAGGCAATGATTGGCTCACTTACAAGAGCAATCACCTCAAGTGCTATAGTTAGCACGTTGGGATGAGATGTTATGTACGAATAAATGTTGTAAAGCAAGTTTAGTACATAAAATAATATGCTATCTTGATTAGAGTCAAGATGAATTCTATGATTTGTTTATAATAAGATCGAACATGATAGTTCCACAATCATGTATGCTTGAAAGATGCCAGATGCGAGTACTTAATTGGACGCCATAGAAAGCAAACTGATGTAGCACTCAAGCTAAACATGAGTACGTGAGAAGCACGTGACCATGTTTAGGTTAAGATCCATATAATGGATATATTTAATAAATGATATACGCTCTTATAGAAAGAGAAATCCACTATAGCATGTAATTCATACTACATGTGCATTGTACGATCGACAAGGGAATATGAGTGAAATTATCCCCATTTACTCATCGTGTAAGCCATTGAAGTAATTTATAATTTACCTCATTTTGTGTTCTATGTTACTTCTGACTATAATCTCAAAGTGAAAAATCAATGTTGCTACTTTAGCATATTATCGACAGTCATGAATAGATATGGCTTTATGGGACATGTCTAGGAAAGCAGTTGTTATGAAATGGAGAAAGACATGAGTGCGAAGGAAGACTATTGTTGTTTTACATCTATCACGTGTATTTACTGGTTGACCAATTATATCGCCTTATGTGATTGCGAATATAATTGTAAATACATAGTGTTTTGAGAATAGTCAAATATAGCTTTTAAGGGATAGATATACTTGGATTGATGTAACAAAATATGTTTGGGACACTGTGAGACATTGATTGTTTATTTCTTTTCGGGGTTATAGCCATTATGTCATTCCTAACAGGTGCATAATTTGAGCTCCCAAGTGCAGATGTACTTACTGGTCGCACGGCTTACTTGCCAGTATTGTTGGAGAAATCTTTCTGGAATATTTTGAAGCTAACAAAACGTTTCTATTAGTCTAGTCTGAAGATCTGCAGACCCATCTATTCAAAGTCCAAGACTTCAGACTCGCGACTCAAGACTTAAAGTCTATTCTCAAGGATGCTTTTAATCCATTGAAGTAAGGCTATCCAGATCTGTGTGAATCATTGTGATCTCAGCCTTATCAACTGGAGAAGATCTCTTGGTTGGATGTGACATAACGGATTCCTTTATTCAAATCAAGATTGATTAAGGATCCGATGATTGACGAAGTATTCATGAAAGGTTCTACTTATGGAAACCAAGATCTTGATTGTATGGGCGAGCATGATTGATGGGCTATCGACATGTTCCTTTAATAGCTCGAATGATCTTCCTAATTGATTCTGTCCAACGGGAGGATTGGAAGAATTCCTTTGGTAAGTGCCAACGGGTATGATGGCATAAAGGAGTATAAAATGAAGACGTTCCAGTTGTTCGAGAGTGTGCGCGATAGAAGAATTCCAAAGTCTGAAGCTCCTTGATTCGTAGTCAATTCATTTGCTTGCGAAAACCTTATATACGTAAGAGAGTTCATTTCGTGAGATACCTTGA